>CANAIB010000001.1:600000-1014737 GCA_947359475.1 Heligmosomoides polygyrus bakeri
TGTTGAAATGGCCTACAACCCGGAGTTCCTTCCCTTGCCAAAGCCGTGCCCGAAGGGCACGTCTGTGTTCACCTGGGAAGCTCAACAAGCTCCGCCACGCGGTCCACACAAGCTACACGTGTTGAAATCGCCTACAACCCGGAGTTCCTTCCCTTGCCAAAGCCGTACCCGAAGGGCACGTCTGGGTTCACCTGAGAAGCTCAACAAGCTCCGCCACGCGGTCCACACAAGCTACACGTGTTGAAATGGCCTACAACCCGGAGTTCCTTCCCTTGCCAAAGCCGTGCCCGAAGCGCACGTCTGTGTTCACCTCGAAAGCTCAACAAGCTCCGCCACAAAGACCAACTAAGCTACACGTGTTGAAATGGCCTACAACCCGGAGTTCCTTCCCTTGCCAAAGCCGTGCCCGAAGGCACGTCTGTGTTCACCTGGGAAGCTCAACAAGCTCCGCCACGCGGTCCACACAAGCTACACGTGTTGAAATGGCCTACAACCCGGAGTTCCTTCACTTGCCAAAGCCGTGCCCGAAGGCACGTCTGTGTTCACCTGGGAAGCTCAACAAGCTCCGCCACAGAGACCAACCTAGCTAGTCGTGTTGAAGTGGCCTACAACCCGGAGTTCCTCCACTTGCCAAAGCCGTGCCCGAAGGCACGTCTGTGTTCACCTGGGAAGCTCAACAAGCTCCGCCACAGAGACCAACTTAGCTACACGTGTTGAAATAGCCTACAACCCGGAGTTCCTTCCCTTGCCAAAGCCGTGCCCGAAGGCACGTCTGTGTTCACCTGGGAAGCTCAACAAGCTCCGCCACAGAGACCAACTTAGCTACACGTGTTGAAATGGCCTACAACCCGGAGTTCCTTCCCTTGCCAAAGCCGTGCCCGAAGGGCACGTCTGGGTTCACCTGAGAAGCTCAACAAGCTCCGCCACGCGGTCCACACAAGCTACACGTGTTGAAATGGCCTACAACCCGGAGTTCCTTCCCTTGCCAAAGCCGTGCCCGAAGGGCACGTCTGTGTTCACCTCGAAAGCTCAACAAGCTCCGCCACAAAGACCAACTAAGCTACACGTGTTGAAATGGCCTACAACCCGGAGTTCCTTCCCTTGCCAAAGCCGTGCCCGAAGGCACGTCTGTGTTCACCTGGGAAGCTCAACAAGCTCCGATACAGAGACCAACTTAGCTACACGTGTTGAAATGGCCTACAACCCGGAGTTCCTTCCCTTGCCAAAGCCGTGCCCGAAGGGCACGTCTGTGTTCACCTGGGAAGCTCAACAAGCTCCGCCACGCGGTCCACACAAGCTACACGTGTTGAAATGGCCTACAACCCGGAGTTCCTTCCCTTGCCAAAGCCGTGCCCGAAGGCACGTCTGTGTTCACCTGGGAAGCTCAACAAGCTCCGCCACGCGGTCCACACAAGCTACACGTGTTGAAATGGCCTACAACCCGGAGTTCCTTCCCTTGCCAAAGCCGTGCCCGAAGGGCACGTCTGTGTTCACCTCGAAAGCTCAACAAGCTCCGCCACAAAGACCAAGTAAGCTACACGTGTTGAAATGGCTTACAACCCGGAGTTCCTCCACTTGCCAAAGCCGTGCCCGAAGGCACGTCTGTGTTCACCTGGGAAGCTCAACAAGCTCCGCCACAGAGACCAACTTAGCTACACGTGTTGAAATGGCCTACAACCCGGAGTTCCTTCCCTTGCCAGAGCCGTGCCCGAAGGCACGTCTGTGTTCACCTGGGAAGCTCAACAAGCTCCGCCACAGAGGCCAACTTAGCTACACGTGTTGAAATGGCCCACAACCCGGAGTTCCTTCCCTTGCCAAAGCCGTGCCCGAAGGGCACGTCTGGGTTCACTTGGGAAGCTCAACAACCTCCGCCACAGAGACCAACTTAGCTACACGTGTTGAAATGGCCCACAACCCGGAGTTCCTTCCCTTGCCAAAGCCGTACCCGAAGGGCACGTCTGGGTTCACCTGAGAAGCTCAACAAGCTCCGCCACGCGGTCCACACAAGCTACACGTGTTGAAGTGGCCTACAACCCGGAGTTCCTTCCCTTGCCAAAGCCGTGCCCGAAGGGCACGTCTGTGTTCACCTCGAAAGCTCAACATGCTCCGCCACAAAGACCAACCTAGCTAGACGAGTTGAAGTGGCCTACAACCCGGAGTTCCTCCACTTGCCAAAGCCGTGCCCGAAGGCACGTCTGGGTTCACTTGGGAAGCTCAACAACCTCCGCCACAGAGACCAACTTAGCTACACGTGTTGAAATGGCCCACAACCCGGAGTTCCTTCCCTTGCCAAAGCCGTACCCGAAGGGCACGTCTGGGTTCACCTGAGAAGCTCAACAAGCTCCGCCACGCGGTCCACACAAGCTACACGTGTTGAAATGGCCTACAACCTGGAGTTCCTTCACTTGCCAAAGCCGTGCCCGAAGGCAAGTCTGTGTTTACCTGGGAAGCTCAACAAGCTCCGCCACAGAGACCAACATAGCTACACGTGTTGAAATGGCCTAGGACCCGGAGTTCCTTCCCTTGCCAAAGCCGTGCCCGAAGGCACATCTGTGTTCACCTGGGAAGCTCAACAAGCTCCGCCACGCGGTCCACACAAGCTACACGTGTTGAAATGGCCTAGGACCCGGAGTTCCTTCCCTTGCCAAAGCCGTGCCCGAAGGCACATCTGTGTTCACCTCGAAAGCTCAACATGCTCCGCCACAAAGACCAACCTAGCTAGACGTGTTTAAGTGGACTACAACCCGGAGTTCCTTCACTTGCCAAAGCCGTGCCCGAAGGCACGTCTGTGTTTACCTGGGAAGCTCAACAAGCTCCGCCACAGAGACCAACATAGCTACACGTGTTGAAATGGCCTAGGACCCGGAGTTCCTTCCCTTGCCAAAGCCGTGCCCGAAGGCACATCTGTGTTCACCTGGGAAGCTCAACAAGCTCCGCCACGCGGTCCACACAAGCTACACGTGTTGAAATGGCCTACAACCCGGAGTTCCTTCCCTTGCCAAAGCCGTGCCCGAAGGGCACGTCTGGGTTCACTTGGGAAGCTCAACAACCTCCGCCACAGAGACCAACTTAGCTACACGTGCTGAAATGGCCTACAACCCGGAGTTCCTTCCCTTGCCAAAGCCGTGCCCGAAGGGCACGTCTGGGTTCACCTGAGAAGCTCAACAAGCTCCGCCACGCGGTCCACACAAGCTACACGTGTTGAAATGGCCTACAACCCGGAGTTCCTTCACTTGCCAAAGCCGTGCCCGAAGGCACGTCTGTGTTCACCTGGGAAGCTCAACAAGCTCCGCCACAGAGACCAACCTAGCTAGACGTGTTGAAGTGGCCTACAACCAGGAGTTCCTCCACTTGCCAAAGCCGTGCCCGAAGGGCACGTCTGGGTTCACCTGAGAAGCTCAACAAGCTCCGCCACGCGGTCCACACAAGCTACACGTGTTGAAATGGCCTACAACCCGGAGTTCCTTCCCTTGCCAAAGCCGTGCCCGAAGGGCACGTCTGGGTTCACTTGGGAAGCTCAACAACCTCCGCCACAGAGACCAACTTAGCTACACGTGCTGAAATGGCCTACAACCCGGAGTTCCTTCCCTTGCCAAAGCCGTGCCCGACGGGCACGTCTGTGTTCACCTGGGAAGCTCAACAAGCTCCGCCACGCGGTCCACACAAGCTACACGTGTTGAAATCGCCTACAACCCGGAGTTCCTTCCCTTGCCAAAGCCGTACCCGAAGGGCACGTCTGGGTTCACCTGAGAAGCTCAACAAGCTCCGCCACGCGGTCCACACAAGCTACACGTGTTGAAATGGCCTACAACCCGGAGTTCCTTCCCTTGCCAAAGCCGTGCCCGAAGGGCACGTCTGGGTTCACCTGAGAAGCTCAACAAGCTCCGCCACGCGGTCCACACAAGCTACACGTGTTGAAATGGCCTACATCCCGGAGTTCCTTCCCTTGCCAAAGCCGTGCCCGAAGGGCACGTCTGTGTTCACCTCGAAAGCTCAACAAGCTCCGCCACAAAGACCAACTTAGCTACACGTGTTGAAATAGCCTACAACCCGGAGTTCCTTCCCTTGCCAAAGCCGTGCCTGAAGGGCACGTCTGGGTTCAACTGGGAAGCTCAACATCCTCCGCCACAGAGACCAACTTAGCTACACGTGTTGAAATGGCCTACGACCCGGAGTTCCTTCCCTTGCCAAAGCCGTGCCCGAAGGCACATCTGTGTTCACCTGGGAAGCTCAACAAGCTCCGCCACGCGGTCCACACAAGCTACACGTGTTGAAATGGCCTACAACCCGGAGTTCCTTCCCTTGCCAAAGCCGTGCCCGAAGGGACGTCTGTGTTTACCTGGGAAGCTCAACAAGCTCCGCCACAAAGACCAACTTAGCTACACGTGTTGAAATAGCCTACAACCCGGAGTTCCTTCCCTTGCCAAAGCCGTGCCTGAAGGGCACGTCTGGGTTCACCTGGGAAGCTCAACATCCTCCGCCGCAGAGACCAACTTAGCTACACGTGTTGAAATGGCCTACAACCCGGAGTTCCTTCCCTTGCCAAAGCCGTGCCTGAAGGGCACGTCTGGGTTCACCTGGGAAGCTCAACATCCTCCGCCGCAGAGACCAACTTAGCTACACGTGTTGAAATGGCCTACAACCCGGAGTTCCTTCCCTTGCCAAAGCCGTACCCGAAGGGCACGTCTGGGTTCACCTGAGAAGCTCAACAAGCTCCGCCACGCGGTCCACACAAGCTACACGTGTTGAAATGGCCTACAACCCGGAGTTCCTTCCCTTGCCAAAGCCGTGCCCGAAGCGCACGTCTGTGTTCACCTCGAAAGCTCAACAAGCTCCGCCACAAAGACCAACTAAGCTACACGTGTTGAAATGGCCTACAACCCGGAGTTCCTTCCCTTGCCAAAGCCGTGCCCGAAGGCACGTCTGTGTTCACCTGGGAAGCTCAACAAGCTCCGCCACGCGGTCCACACAAGCTACACGTGTTGAAATGGCCTACAACCCGGAGTTCCTTCACTTGCCAAAGCCGTGCCCGAAGGCACGTCTGTGTTCACCTGGGAAGCTCAACAAGCTCCGCCACAGAGACCAACTTAGCTACACGTGTTGAAATGGCCTACAACCCGGAGTTCCTTCCCTTGCCAAAGCCGTGCCCGAAGGGCACGTCTGTGTTCACCTGGGAAGCTCAACAAGCTCCGCCACGCGGTCCACACAAGCTACACGTGTTGAAATCGCCTACAACCCGGAGTTCCTTCCCTTGCCAAAGCCGTACCCGAAGGGCACGTCTGGGTTCACCTGAGAAGCTCAACAAGCTCCGCCACGCGGTCCACACAAGCTACACGTGTTGAAATGGCCTACAACCCGGAGTTCCTTCCCTTGCCAAAGCCGTGCCCGAAGCGCACGTCTGTGTTCACCTCGAAAGCTCAACAAGCTCCGCCACAAAGACCAACTAAGCTACACGTGTTGAAATGGCCTACAACCCGGAGTTCCTTCCCTTGCCAAAGCCGTGCCCGAAGGCACGTCTGTGTTCACCTGGGAAGCTCAACAAGCTCCGCCACGCGGTCCACACAAGCTACACGTGTTGAAATGGCCTACAACCCGGAGTTCCTTCACTTGCCAAAGCCGTGCCCGAAGGCACGTCTGTGTTCACCTGGGAAGCTCAACAAGCTCCGCCACAGAGACCAACCTAGCTAGTCGTGTTGAAGTGGCCTACAACCCGGAGTTCCTCCACTTGCCAAAGCCGTGCCCGAAGGCACGTCTGTGTTCACCTGGGAAGCTCAACAAGCTCCGCCACAGAGACCAACTTAGCTACACGTGTTGAAATAGCCTACAACCCGGAGTTCCTTCCCTTGCCAAAGCCGTGCCCGAAGGCACGTCTGTGTTCACCTGGGAAGCTCAACAAGCTCCGCCACAGAGACCAACTTAGCTACACGTGTTGAAATGGCCTACAACCCGGAGTTCCTTCCCTTGCCAAAGCCGTGCCCGAAGGGCACGTCTGGGTTCACCTGAGAAGCTCAACAAGCTCCGCCACGCGGTCCACACAAGCTACACGTGTTGAAATGGCCTACAACCCGGAGTTCCTTCCCTTGCCAAAGCCGTGCCCGAAGGGCACGTCTGTGTTCACCTCGAAAGCTCAACAAGCTCCGCCACAAAGACCAACTAAGCTACACGTGTTGAAATGGCCTACAACCCGGAGTTCCTTCCCTTGCCAAAGCCGTGCCCGAAGGCACGTCTGTGTTCACCTGGGAAGCTCAACAAGCTCCGATACAGAGACCAACTTAGCTACACGTGTTGAAATGGCCTACAACCCGGAGTTCCTTCCCTTGCCAAAGCCGTGCCCGAAGGGCACGTCTGTGTTCACCTGGGAAGCTCAACAAGCTCCGCCACGCGGTCCACACAAGCTACACGTGTTGAAATGGCCTACAACCCGGAGTTCCTTCCCTTGCCAAAGCCGTGCCCGAAGGCACGTCTGTGTTCACCTGGGAAGCTCAACAAGCTCCGCCACGCGGTCCACACAAGCTACACGTGTTGAAATGGCCTACAACCCGGAGTTCCTTCCCTTGCCAAAGCCGTGCCCGAAGGGCACGTCTGTGTTCACCTCGAAAGCTCAACAAGCTCCGCCACAAAGACCAAGTAAGCTACACGTGTTGAAATGGCTTACAACCCGGAGTTCCTCCACTTGCCAAAGCCGTGCCCGAAGGCACGTCTGTGTTCACCTGGGAAGCTCAACAAGCTCCGCCACAGAGACCAACTTAGCTACACGTGTTGAAATGGCCTACAACCCGGAGTTCCTTCCCTTGCCAGAGCCGTGCCCGAAGGCACGTCTGTGTTCACCTGGGAAGCTCAACAAGCTCCGCCACGCGGTCCACACAAGCTACACGTGTTGAAGTGGCCTACAACCCGGAGTTCCTTCCCTTGCCAAAGCCGTGCCCGAAGGCACGTCTGTGTTCACCTGGGAAGCTCAACAAGCTCCGCCACGCGGTCCACACAAGCTACACGTGTTGAAATGGCCTACAACCCGGAGTTCCTTCACTTGCCAAAGCCGTGCCCGAAGGCACGTCTGTGTTCACCTGGGAAGCTCAACAAGCTCCGCCACAGAGACCAACCTAGCTAGTCGTGTTGAAGTGGCCTACAACCCGGAGTTCCTCCACTTGCCAAAGCCGTGCCCGAAGGCACGTCTGTGTTCACCTGGGAAGCTCAACAAGCTCCGCCACAGAGACCAACTTAGCTACACGTGTTGAAATAGCCTACAACCCGGAGTTCCTTCCCTTGCCAAAGCCGTGCCCGAAGGCACGTCTGTGTTCACCTGGGAAGCTCAACAAGCTCCGCCACAGAGACCAACTTAGCTACACGTGTTGAAATGGCCTACAACCCGGAGTTCCTTCCCTTGCCAAAGCCGTGCCCGAAGGGCACGTCTGGGTTCACCTGAGAAGCTCAACAAGCTCCGCCACGCGGTCCACACAAGCTACACGTGTTGAAATGGCCTACAACCCGGAGTTCCTTCCCTTGCCAAAGCCGTGCCCGAAGGGCACGTCTGTGTTCACCTCGAAAGCTCAACAAGCTCCGCCACAAAGACCAACTAAGCTACACGTGTTGAAATGGCCTACAACCCGGAGTTCCTTCCCTTGCCAAAGCCGTGCCCGAAGGCACGTCTGTGTTCACCTGGGAAGCTCAACAAGCTCCGATACAGAGACCAACTTAGCTACACGTGTTGAAATGGCCTACAACCCGGAGTTCCTTCCCTTGCCAAAGCCGTGCCCGAAGGGCACGTCTGTGTTCACCTGGGAAGCTCAACAAGCTCCGCCACGCGGTCCACACAAGCTACACGTGTTGAAATGGCCTACAACCCGGAGTTCCTTCCCTTGCCAAAGCCGTGCCCGAAGGCACGTCTGTGTTCACCTGGGAAGCTCAACAAGCTCCGCCACGCGGTCCACACAAGCTACACGTGTTGAAATGGCCTACAACCCGGAGTTCCTTCCCTTGCCAAAGCCGTGCCCGAAGGGCACGTCTGTGTTCACCTCGAAAGCTCAACAAGCTCCGCCACAAAGACCAAGTAAGCTACACGTGTTGAAATGGCTTACAACCCGGAGTTCCTCCACTTGCCAAAGCCGTGCCCGAAGGCACGTCTGTGTTCACCTGGGAAGCTCAACAAGCTCCGCCACAGAGACCAACTTAGCTACACGTGTTGAAATGGCCTACAACCCGGAGTTCCTTCCCTTGCCAGAGCCGTGCCCGAAGGCACGTCTGTGTTCACCTGGGAAGCTCAACAAGCTCCGCCACAGAGGCCAACTTAGCTACACGTGTTGAAATGGCCCACAACCCGGAGTTCCTTCCCTTGCCAAAGCCGTGCCCGAAGGGCACGTCTGGGTTCACTTGGGAAGCTCAACAACCTCCGCCACAGAGACCAACTTAGCTACACGTGTTGAAATGGCCCACAACCCGGAGTTCCTTCCCTTGCCAAAGCCGTACCCGAAGGGCACGTCTGGGTTCACCTGAGAAGCTCAACAAGCTCCGCCACGCGGTCCACACAAGCTACACGTGTTGAAGTGGCCTACAACCCGGAGTTCCTTCCCTTGCCAAAGCCGTGCCCGAAGGGCACGTCTGTGTTCACCTCGAAAGCTCAACATGCTCCGCCACAAAGACCAACCTAGCTAGACGAGTTGAAGTGGCCTACAACCCGGAGTTCCTCCACTTGCCAAAGCCGTGCCCGAAGGCACGTCTGGGTTCACTTGGGAAGCTCAACAACCTCCGCCACAGAGACCAACTTAGCTACACGTGTTGAAATGGCCCACAACCCGGAGTTCCTTCCCTTGCCAAAGCCGTACCCGAAGGGCACGTCTGGGTTCACCTGAGAAGCTCAACAAGCTCCGCCACGCGGTCCACACAAGCTACACGTGTTGAAATGGCCTACAACCTGGAGTTCCTTCACTTGCCAAAGCCGTGCCCGAAGGCAAGTCTGTGTTCACCTGGGAAGCTCAACAAGCTCCGCCACAGAGACCAACCTAGCTAGACGTGTTGAAGTGGCCTACAACCCGGAGTTCCTTCACTTGCCAAAGCCGTGCCCGAAGGCACGTCTGTGTTCACCTGGGAAGCTCAACAAGCTCCGCCACGCGGTCCACACAAGCTACACGTGTTGAAATGGCCTACAACCCGGAGTTCCTTCCCTTGCCAAAGCCGTACCCGAAGGGCACGTCTGGGTTCACCTGAGAAGCTCAACAAGCTCCGCCACAGAGACCAACCTAGCTAGACGTGTTGAAGTGGCCCACAACCCGGAGTTCCTCCACTTGCCAAAGCCGTGCCCGAAGGCACGTCTGGGTTCACTTGGGAAGCTCAACAAGCTCCGCCACAGAGACCAACCTAGCTAGACGTGTTGAAGTGGCCTACAACCCGGAGTTCCTCCACTTGCCAAAGCCGTGCCCGAAGGGCACGTCTGGGTTCACCTGAGAAGCTCAACAAGCTCCGCCACAGAGACCAACCTAGCTAGACGTGTTGAAGTGGCCTACAACCCGGAGTTCCTCCACTTGCCAAAGCCGTGCCCGAAGGCACGTCTGTGTTCACCTGGGAAGCTCAACAAGCTCCGCCACAGAGACCAACTTAGCTACACGTGTTGAAATGGCCTACAACCCGGAGTTCCTTCCCTTGCCAGAGCCGTGCCCGAAGGCACGTCTGTGTTCACCTGGGAAGCTCAACAAGCTCCGCCACAGAGGCCAACTTAGCTACACGTGTTGAAATGGCCCACAACCCGGAGTTCCTTCCCTTGCCAAAGCCGTGCCCGAAGGGCACGTCTGGGTTCACTTGGGAAGCTCAACAACCTCCGCCACAGAGACCAACTTAGCTACACGTGTTGAAATGGCCCACAACCCGGAGTTCCTTCCCTTGCCAAAGCCGTACCCGAAGAGCACGTCTGGGTTCACCTGAGAAGCTCAACAAGCTCCGCCACGCGGTCCACACAAGCTACACGTGTTGAAGTGGCCTACAACCCGGAGTTCCTTCCCTTGCCAAAGCCGTGCCCGAAGGGCACGTCTGTGTTCACCTCGAAAGCTCAACATGCTCCGCCACAAAGACCAACCTAGCTAGACGAGTTGAAGTGGCCTACAACCCGGAGTTCCTCCACTTGCCAAAGCCGTGCCCGAAGGCACGTCTGGGTTCACCTGAGAAGCTCAACAAGCTCCGCCACGCGGTCCACACAAGCTACACGTGTTGAAATGGCCTACAACCCGGAGTTCCTTCCCTTGCCAAAGCCGTACCCGAAGGGCACGTCTGGGTTCACCTGAGAAGCTCAACAAGCTCCGCCACAGAGACCAACCTAGCTAGACGTGTTGAAGTGGCCTACAACCCGGAGTTCCTCCACTTGCCAAAGCCGTACCCGAAGGGCACGTCTGGGTTCACCTGAGAAGCTCAACAAGCTCCGCCACAGAGACCAACCTAGCTAGACGTGTTGAAGTGGCCCACAACCCGGAGTTCCTCCACTTGCCAAAGCCGTGCCCGAAGGCACGTCTGGGTTCACTTGGGAAGCTCAACAAGCTCCGCCACAGAGACCAACCTAGCTAGACGTGTTGAAGTGGCCTACAACCCGGAGTTCCTCCACTTGCCAAAGCCGTGCCCGAAGGGCACGTCTGGGTTCACCTGAGAAGCTCAACAAGCTCCGCCACAGAGACCAACCTAGCTAGACGTGTTGAAGTGGCCTACAACCCGGAGTTCCTCCACTTGCCAAAGCCGTACCCGAAGGGCACGTCTGGGTTCACCTGAGAAGCTCAACAAGCTCCGCCACGCGGTCCACACAAGCTACACGTGTTGAAATGGCCTACAACCCGGAGTTCCTTCCCTTGCCAAAGCCGTGCCCGAAGGCACGTCTGTGTTCACCTGGGAAGCTCAACAAGCTCCGCCACGCGGTCCACACAGGCTACACGTGTTGAAGTGGCCTACAACCCGGAGTTCCTTCCCTTGCCAAAGCCGTGCCCGAAGGGCACGTCTGTGTTCACCTGGAAAGCTCAACATGCTCCGCCAAAAAGACCAACCTAGCTAGACGTGTTGAAGTGGCCTACAACCCGGAGTTCCTTCACTTGCCAAAGCCGTGCCCGAAGGCACGTCTGTGTTCACCTGGGAAGCTCAACAACCTCCGCCACAGAGACCAACTTAGCTACACGTGTTGAAATGGCCCACAACCCGGAGTTCCTTCCCTTGCCAAAGCCGTACCCGAAGGGCACGTCTGGGTTCACCTGAGAAGCTCAACAAGCTCCGCCACGCGGTCCACACAAGCTACACGTGTTGAAGTGGCCTACAACCCGGAGTTCCTTCCCTTGCCAAAGCCGTGCCCGAAGGGCACGTCTGTGTTCACCTCGAAAGCTCAACATGCTCCGCCACAGAGACCAACCTAGCTAGACGTGTTGAAGTGGCCTACAACCCGGAGTTCCTCCACTTGCCAAAGCCGTACCCGAAGGGCACGTCTGGGTTCACCTGAGAAGCTCAACAAGCTCCGCCACGCGGTCCACACAAGCTACACGTGTTGAAATGGCCTACAACCCGGAGTTCCTTCCCTTGCCAAAGCCGTGCCCGAAGGCACGTCTGTGTTCACCTGGGAAGCTCAACAAGCTCCGCCACGCGGTCCACACAGGCTACACGTGTTGAAGTGGCCTACAACCCGGAGTTCCTTCCCTTGCCAAAGCCGTGCCCGAAGGGCACGTCTGTGTTCACCTGGAAAGCTCAACATGCTCCGCCAAAAAGACCAACCTAGCTAGACGTGTTGAAGTGGCCTACAACCCGGAGTTCCTTCACTTGCCAAAGCCGTGCCCGAAGGCACGTCTGTGTTCACCTGGGAAGCTCAACAACCTCCGCCACAGAGACCAACTTAGCTACACGTGTTGAAATGGCCCACAACCCGGAGTTCCTTCCCTTGCCAAAGCCGTACCCGAAGGGCACGTCTGGGTTCACCTGAGAAGCTCAACAAGCTCCGCCACGCGGTCCACACAAGCTACACGTGTTGAAGTGGCCTACAACCCGGAGTTCCTTCCCTTGCCAAAGCCGTGCCCGAAGGGCACGTCTGTGTTCACCTCGAAAGCTCAACATGCTCCGCCACAAAGACCAACCTAGCTAGACGAGTTGAAGTGGCCTACAACCCGGAGTTCCTCCACTTGCCAAAGCCGTGCCCGAAGGCACGTCTGGGTTCACCTGAGAAGCTCAACAAGCTCCGCCACGCGGTCCACACAAGCTACACGTGTTGAAATGGCCTACAACCTGGAGTTCCTTCACTTGCCAAAGCCGTACCCGAAGGGCACGTCTGGGTTCACCTGAGAAGCTCAACAAGCTCCGCCACGCGGTCCACACAAGCTACACGTGTTGAAATGGCCTACAACCTGGAGTTCCTTCACTTGCCAAAGCCGTGCCCGAAGGCAAGTCTGTGTTCACCTGGGAAGCTCAACAAGCTCCGCCACAGAGACCAACCTAGCTAGACGTGTTGAAGTGGCCTACAACCCGGAGTTCCTTCACTTGCCAAAGCCGTGCCCGAAGGCACGTCTGTGTTCACCTGGGAAGCTCAACAAGCTCCGCCACGCGGTCCACACAAGCTACACCTGTTGAAATGGCCTACAACCCGGAGTTCCTTCCCTTGCCAAAGCCGTACCCGAAGGGCACGTCTGGGTTCACCTGAGAAGCTCAACAAGCTCCGCCACAGAGACCAACCTAGCTAGACGTGTTGAAGTGGCCTACAACCCGGAGTTCCTCCACTTGCCAAAGCCGTGCCCGAAGGCACGTCTGGGTTCACTTGGGAAGCTCAACAAGCTCCGCCACAGAGACCAACCTAGCTAGACGTGTTGAAGTGGCCTACAACCCGGAGTTCCTCCACTTGCCAAAGCCGTGCCCGAAGGGCACGTCTGGGTTCACCTGAGAAGCTCAACAAGCTCCGCCACAGAGACCAACCTAGCTAGACGTGTTGAAGTGGCCTACAACCCGGAGTTCCTCCACTTGCCAAAGCCGTACCCGAAGGGCACGTCTGGGTTCACCTGAGAAGCTCAACAAGCTCCGCCACGCGGTCCACACAAGCTACACGTGTTGAAATGGCCTACAACCCGGAGTTCCTTCCCTTGCCAAAGCCGTGCCCGAAGGGCACGTCTGTGTTCACCTCGAAAGCTCAACAAGCTCCGCCACGCGGTCCACACAGGCTACACGTGTTGAAGTGGCCTACAACCCGGAGTTCCTTCCCTTGCCAAAGCCGTGCCCGAAGGGCACGTCTGGGTTCACCTGAGTAGCTCAACAAGCTCCGCCACGCGGTCCACACAGGGTACACGTGTTGAAGTGGCCTACAACCCGGAGTTCCTTCCCTTGCCAAAGCCGTGCCCGAAGGGCACGTCTGTGTTCACCTGGAAAGCTCAACATGCTCCGCCAAAAAGACCAACCTAGCTAGACGTGTTGAAGTGGCCTACAACCCGGAGTTCCTTCACTTGCCAAAGCCGTGCCCGAAGGCACGTCTGTGTTCACCTGGGAAGCTCAACAAGCTCCGCCACGCGGTCCACACAAGCTACACGTGTTGAAATGGCCTACAACCCGGAGTTCCTTCCCTTGCCAAAGCCGTGCCCGAAGGGCACGTCTGTGTTCACCTCGAAAGCTCAACAAGCTCCGCCACAAAGACCAAGTAAGCTACACGTGTTGAAATGGCTTACAACCCGGAGTTCCTCCACTTGCCAAAGCCGTGCCCGAAGGCACGTCTGTGTTCACCTGGGAAGCTCAACAAGCTCCGCCACAGAGACCAACTTAGCTACACGTGTTGAAATGGCCTACAACCCGGAGTTCCTTCCCTTGCCAGAGCCGTGCCCGAAGGCACGTCTGTGTTCACCTGGGAAGCTCAACAAGCTCCGCCACAGAGGCCAACTTAGCTACACGTGTTGAAATGGCCCACAACCCGGAGTTCCTTCCCTTGCCAAAGCCGTGCCCGAAGGGCACGTCTGGGTTCACTTGGGAAGCTCAACAACCTCCGCCACAGAGACCAACTTAGCTACACGTGTTGAAATGGCCCACAACCCGGAGTTCCTTCCCTTGCCAAAGCCGTACCCGAAGAGCACGTCTGGGTTCACCTGAGAAGCTCAACAAGCTCCGCCACGCGGTCCACACAAGCTACACGTGTTGAAGTGGCCTACAACCCGGAGTTCCTTCCCTTGCCAAAGCCGTGCCCGAAGGGCACGTCTGTGTTCACCTGGAAAGCTCAACATGCTCCGCCAAAAAGACCAACCTAGCTAGACGTGTTGAAGTGGCCTACAACCCGGAGTTCCTTCACTTGCCAAAGCCGTGCCCGAAGGCACGTCTGTGTTCACCTGGGAAGCTCAACAAGCTCCGCCACGCGGTCCACACAGGCTACACGTGTTGAAGTGGCCTACAACCCGGAGTTCCTTCCCTTGCCAAAGCCGTGCCCGAAGGGCACGTCTGGGTTCACCTGAGTAGTTCAACAAGCTCCGCCACGCGGTCCACACAGGCTACACGTGTTGAAGTGGCCTACAACCCGGAGTTCCTTCCCTTGCCAAAGCCGTGCCCGAAGGGCACGTCTGTGTTCACCTGGAAAGCTCAACATGCTCCGCCAAAAAGACCAACCTAGCTAGACGTGTTGAAGTGGCCTACAACCCGGAGTTCCTTCACTTGCCAAAGCCGTGCCCGAAGGCACGTCTGTGTTCACCTGGGAAGCTCAACAAGCTCCGCCACGCGGTCCACACAAGCTACACGTGTTGAAATGGCCTACAACCCGGAGTTCCTTCCCTTGCCAAAGCCGTGCCCGAAGGGCACGTCTGTGTTCACCTCGAAAGCTCAACAAGCTCCGCCACAAAGACCAAGTAAGCTACACGTGTTGAAATGGCTTACAACCCGGAGTTCCTCCACTTGCCAAAGCCGTGCCCGAAGGCACGTCTGTGTTCACCTGGGAAGCTCAACAAGCTCCGCCACAGAGACCAACTTAGCTACACGTGTTGAAATGGCCTACAACCCGGAGTTCCTTCCCTTGCCAGAGCCGTGCCCGAAGGCACGTCTGTGTTCACCTGGGAAGCTCAACAAGCTCCGCCACAGAGGCCAACTTAGCTACACGTGTTGAAATGGCCCACAACCCGGAGTTCCTTCCCTTGCCAAAGCCGTGCCCGAAGGGCACGTCTGGGTTCACTTGGGAAGCTCAACAACCTCCGCCACAGAGACCAACTTAGCTACACGTGTTGAAATGGCCCACAACCCGGAGTTCCTTCCCTTGCCAAAGCCGTGCCCGAAGGCACGTCTGTGTTCACCTGGGAAGCTCAACAAGCTCCGCCACGCGGTCCACACAAGCTACACGTGTTGAAGTGGCCTACAACCCGGAGTTCCTTCCCTTGCCAAAGCCGTGCCCGAAGGGCACGTCTGTGTTCACCTCGAAAGCTCAACATGCTCCGCCACAAAGACCAACCTAGCTAGACGAGTTGAAGTGGCCTACAACCCGGAGTTCCTCCACTTGCCAAAGCCGTGCCCGAAGGCACGTCTGGGTTCACCTGAGAAGCTCAACAAGCTCCGCCACGCGGTCCACACAAGCTACACGTGTTGAAATGGCCTACAACCTGGAGTTCCTTCACTTGCCAAAGCCGTACCCGAAGGGCACGTCTGGGTTCACCTGAGAAGCTCAACAAGCTCCGCCACGCGGTCCACACAAGCTACACGTGTTGAAATGGCCTACAACCTGGAGTTCCTTCACTTGCCAAAGCCGTGCCCGAAGGCAAGTCTGTGTTCACCTGGGAAGCTCAACAAGCTCCGCCACAGAGACCAACCTAGCTAGACGTGTTGAAGTGGCCTACAACCCGGAGTTCCTTCACTTGCCAAAGCCGTGCCCGAAGGCACGTCTGTGTTCACCTGGGAAGCTCAACAAGCTCCGCCACGCGGTCCACACAAGCTACACGTGTTGAAATGGCCTACAACCCGGAGTTCCTTCCCTTGCCAAAGCCGTACCCGAAGGGCACGTCTGGGTTCACCTGAGAAGCTCAACAAGCTCCGCCACGCGGTCCACACAAGCTACACGTGTTGAAGTGGCCTACAACCCGGAGTTCCTTCCCTTGCCAAAGCCGTGCCCGAAGGGCACGTCTGTGTTCACCTCGAAAGCTCAACATGCTCCGCCACAAAGACCAACCTAGCTAGACGAGTTGAAGTGGCCTACAACCCGGAGTTCCTCCACTTGCCAAAGCCGTGATCGAAGGCACGTCTGGGTTCACTTGGGAAGCTCAACAAGCTCCGCCACAGAGACCAACCTAGCTAGACGTGTTGAAGTGGCCTACAACCCGGAGTTCCTCCACTTGCCAAAGCCGTGCCCGAAGGCACGTCTGGGTTCACTTGGGAAGCTCAACAAGCTCCGCCACAGAGACCAACCTAGCTAGACGTGTTGAAGTGGCCTACAACCCGGAGTTCCTCCACTTGCCAAAGCCGTGCCCGAAGGGCACGTCTGTGTTCACCTCGAAAGCTCAACAAGCTCCGCCACAGAGACCAACCTAGCTAGACGTGTTGAAGTGGCCTACAACCCGGAGTTCCTCCACTTGCCAAAGCTGTGCCCGAAGGCACGTCTGTGTTCACCTGAGTAGCTCAACAAGCTCCGCCACGCGGTCCACACAGGCTACACGTGTTGAAGTGGCCTACAACCCGGAGTTCCTTCCCTTGCCAAAGCCGTGCCCGAAGGGCACGTCTGTGTTCACCTGGAAAGCTCAACATGCTCCGCCAAAAAGACCAACCTAGCTAGACGTGTTGAAGTGGCCTACAACCCGGAGTTCCTCCACTTGCCAAAGCCGTACCCGAAGGGCACGTCTGGGTTCACCTGAGAAGCTCAACAAGCTCCGCCACGCGGTCCACACAAGCTACACGTGTTGAAATGGCCTACAACCCGGAGTTCCTTCCCTTGCCAAAGCCGTGCCCGAAGGGCACGTCTGTGTTCACCTCGAAAGCTCAACAAGCTCCGCCACGCGGTCCACACAGGCTACACGTGTTGAAGTGGCCTACAACCCGGAGTTCCTTCCCTTGCCAAAGCCGTGCCCGAAGGGCACGTCTGGGTTCACCTGAGTAGCTCAACAAGCTCCGCCACGCAGTCCACACAGGCTACACGTGTTGAAGTGGCCTACAACCCGGAGTTCCTTCCCTTGCCAAAGCCGTGCCCGAAGGGCACGTCTGTGTTCACCTGGAAAGCTCAACATGCTCCGCCAAAAAGACCAACCTAGCTAGACGTGTTGAAGTGGCCTACAACCCGGAGTTCCTTCACTTGCCAAAGCCGTGCCCGAAGGCACGTCTGTGTTCACCTGGGAAGCTCAACAAGCTCCGCCACGCGGTCCACACAAGCTACACGTGTTGAAATGGCCTACAACCCGGAGTTCCTTCCCTTGCCAAAGCCGTGCCCGAAGGGCACGTCTGTGTTCACCTCGAAAGCTCAACAAGCTCCGCCACAAAGACCAAGTAAGCTACACGTGTTGAAATGGCTTACAACCCGGAGTTCCTCCACTTGCCAAAGCCGTGCCCGAAGGCACGTCTGTGTTCACCTGGGAAGCTCAACAAGCTCCGCCACAGAGACCAACTTAGCTACACGTGTTGAAATGGCCTACAACCCGGAGTTCCTTCCCTTGCCAGAGCCGTGCCCGAAGGCACGTCTGTGTTCACCTGGGAAGCTCAACAAGCTCCGCCACAGAGGCCAACTTAGCTACACGTGTTGAAATGGCCCACAACCCGGAGTTCCTTCCCTTGCCAAAGCCGTACCCGAAGGGCACGTCTGGGTTCACCTGAGAAGCTCAACAAGCTCCGCCACAGAGACCAACCTAGCTAGACGTGTTGAAGTGGCCTACAACCCGGAGTTCCTCCACTTGCCAAAGCCGTGCCCGAAGGCACGTCTGGGTTCACTTGGGAAGCTCAACAAGCTCCGCCACAGAGACCAACCTAGCTAGACGTGTTGAAGTGGCCTACAACCCGGAGTTCCTCCACTTGCCAAAGCCGTGCCCGAAGGGCACGTCTGTGTTCACCTCGAAAGCTCAACAAGCTCCGCCACAGAGACCAACCTAGCTAGACGTGTTGAAGTGGCCTACAACCCGGAGTTCCTCCACTTGCCAAAGCTGTGCCCGAAGGCACGTCTGTGTTCACCTGAGTAGCTCAACAAGCTCCGCCACGCGGTCCACACAGGCTACACGTGTTGAAGTGGCCTACAACCCGGAGTTCCTTCCCTTGCCAAAGCCGTGCCCGAAGGGCACGTCTGTGTTCACCTGGAAAGCTCAACATGCTCCGCCAAAAAGACCAACCTAGCTAGACGTGTTGAAGTGGCCTACAACCCGGAGTTCCTCCACTTGCCAAAGCCGTACCCGAAGGGCACGTCTGGGTTCACCTGAGAAGCTCAACAAGCTCCGCCACGCGGTCCACACAAGCTACACGTGTTGAAATGGCCTACAACCCGGAGTTCCTTCCCTTGCCAAAGCCGTGCCCGAAGGGCACGTCTGTGTTCACCTCGAAAGCTCAACATGCTCCGCCAAAAAGACCAACCTAGCTAGACGTGTTGAAGTGGCCTACAACCCGGAGTTCCTCCACTTGCCAAAGCCGTACCCGAAGGGCACGTCTGGGTTCACCTGAGAAGCTCAACAAGCTCCGCCACGCGGTCCACACAAGCTACACGTGTTGAAGTGGCCTACAACCCGGAGTTCCTTCCCTTGCCAAAGCCGTGCCCGAAGGGCACGTCTGTGTTCACCTGGAAAGCTCAACATGCTCCGCCAAAAAGACCAACCTAGCTAGACGTGTTGAAGTGGCCTACAACCCGGAGTTCCTCCACTTGCCAAAGCCGTACCCGAAGGGCACGTCTGGGTTCACCTGAGAAGCTCAACAAGCTCCGCCACGCGGTCCACACAAGCTACACGTGTTGAAATGGCCTACAACCCGGAGTTCCTTCCCTTGCCAAAGCCGTGCCCGAAGGGCACGTCTGTGTTCACCTCGAAAGCTCAACAAGCTCCGCCACGCGGTCCACACAGGCTACACGTGTTGAAGTGGCCTACAACCCGGAGTTCCTTCCCTTGCCAAAGCCGTGCCCGAAGGGCACGTCTGGGTTCACCTGAGTAGCTCAACAAGCTCCGCCACGCAGTCCACACAGGCTACACGTGTTGAAGTGGCCTACAACCCGGAGTTCCTTCCCTTGCCAAAGCCGTGCCCGAAGGGCACGTCTGTGTTCACCTGGAAAGCTCAACATGCTCCGCCAAAAAGACCAACCTAGCTAGACGTGTTGAAGTGGCCTACAACCCGGAGTTCCTTCACTTGCCAAAGCCGTGCCCGAAGGCACGTCTGTGTTCACCTGGGAAGCTCAACAAGCTCCGCCACGCGGTCCACACAAGCTACACGTGTTGAAATGGCCTACAACCCGGAGTTCCTTCCCTTGCCAAAGCCGTGCCCGAAGGGCACGTCTGTGTTCACCTCGAAAGCTCAACAAGCTCCGCCACAAAGACCAAGTAAGCTACACGTGTTGAAATGGCTTACAACCCGGAGTTCCTCCACTTGCCAAAGCCGTGCCCGAAGGCACGTCTGTGTTCACCTGGGAAGCTCAACAAGCTCCGCCACGCGGTCCACACAAGCTACACGTGTTGAAATGGCCTACAACCCGGAGTTCCTTCCCTTGCCAAAGCCGTACCCGAAGGGCACGTCTGGGTTCACCTGAGAAGCTCAACAAGCTCCGCCACAGAGACCAACCTAGCTAGACGTGTTGAAGTGGCCTACAACCCGGAGTTCCTCCACTTGCCAAAGCCGTGCCCGAAGGCACGTCTGGGTTCACTTGGGAAGCTCAACAAGCTCCGCCACAGAGACCAACCTAGCTAGACGTGTTGAAGTGGCCTACAACCCGGAGTTCCTCCACTTGCCAAAGCCGTGCCCGAAGGGCACGTCTGTGTTCACCTCGAAAGCTCAACAAGCTCCGCCACAGAGACCAACCTAGCTAGACGTGTTGAAGTGGCCTACAACCCGGAGTTCCTCCACTTGCCAAAGCTGTGCCCGAAGGCACGTCTGTGTTCACCTGAGTAGCTCAACAAGCTCCGCCACGCGGTCCACACAGGCTACACGTGTTGAAGTGGCCTACAACCCGGAGTTCCTTCCCTTGCCAAAGCCGTGCCCGAAGGGCACGTCTGTGTTCACCTGGAAAGCTCAACATGCTCCGCCAAAAAGACCAACCTAGCTAGACGTGTTGAAGTGGCCTACAACCCGGAGTTCCTCCACTTGCCAAAGCCGTACCCGAAGGGCACGTCTGGGTTCACCTGAGAAGCTCAACAAGCTCCGCCACGCGGTCCACACAAGCTACACGTGTTGAAATGGCCTACAACCCGGAGTTCCTTCCCTTGCCAAAGCCGTGCCCGAAGGGCACGTCTGTGTTCACCTCGAAAGCTCAACAAGCTCCGCCACGCGGTCCACACAGGCTACACGTGTTGAAGTGGCCTACAACCCGGAGTTCCTTCCCTTGCCAAAGCCGTGCCCGAAGGGCACGTCTGGGTTCACCTGAGTAGCTCAACAAGCTCCGCCACGCAGTCCACACAGGCTACACGTGTTGAAGTGGCCTACAACCCGGAGTTCCTTCCCTTGCCAAAGCCGTGCCCGAAGGGCACGTCTGTGTTCACCTGGAAAGCTCAACATGCTCCGCCAAAAAGACCAACCTAGCTAGACGTGTTGAAGTGGCCTACAACCCGGAGTTCCTTCACTTGCCAAAGCCGTGCCCGAAGGCACGTCTGTGTTCACCTGGGAAGCTCAACAAGCTCCGCCACGCGGTCCACACAAGCTACACGTGTTGAAATGGCCTACAACCCGGAGTTCCTTCCCTTGCCAAAGCCGTGCCCGAAGGGCACGTCTGTGTTCACCTCGAAAGCTCAACAAGCTCCGCCACAAAGACCAAGTAAGCTACACGTGTTGAAATGGCCTACAACCCGGAGTTCCTTCCCTTGCCAGAGCCGTGCCCGAAGGCACGTCTGTGTTCACCTGGGAAGCTCAACAAGCTCCGCCACAGAGGCCAACTTAGCTACACGTGTTGAAATGGCCCACAACCCGGAGTTCCTTCCCTTGCCAAAGCCGTACCCGAAGGGCACGTCTGGGTTCACCTGAGAAGCTCAACAAGCTCCGCCACAGAGACCAACCTAGCTAGACGTGTTGAAGTGGCCTACAACCCGGAGTTCCTCCACTTGCCAAAGCCGTGCCCGAAGGCACGTCTGGGTTCACTTGGGAAGCTCAACAAGCTCCGCCACAGAGACCAACCTAGCTAGACGTGTTGAAGTGGCCTACAACCCGGAGTTCCTCCACTTGCCAAAGCCGTGCCCGAAGGGCACGTCTGTGTTCACCTCGAAAGCTCAACAAGCTCCGCCACAGAGACCAACCTAGCTAGACGTGTTGAAGTGGCCTACAACCCGGAGTTCCTCCACTTGCCAAAGCTGTGCCCGAAGGCACGTCTGTGTTCACCTGAGTAGCTCAACAAGCTCCGCCACGCGGTCCACACAGGCTACACGTGTTGAAGTGGCCTACAACCCGGAGTTCCTTCCCTTGCCAAAGCCGTGCCCGAAGGGCACGTCTGTGTTCACCTGGAAAGCTCAACATGCTCCGCCAAAAAGACCAACCTAGCTAGACGTGTTGAAGTGGCCTACAACCCGGAGTTCCTCCACTTGCCAAAGCCGTACCCGAAGGGCACGTCTGGGTTCACCTGAGAAGCTCAACAAGCTCCGCCACGCGGTCCACACAAGCTACACGTGTTGAAATGGCCTACAACCCGGAGTTCCTTCCCTTGCCAAAGCCGTGCCCGAAGGGCACGTCTGTGTTCACCTCGAAAGCTCAACAAGCTCCGCCACGCGGTCCACACAGGCTACACGTGTTGAAGTGGCCTACAACCCGGAGTTCCTTCCCTTGCCAAAGCCGTGCCCGAAGGGCACGTCTGGGTTCACCTGAGTAGCTCAACAAGCTCCGCCACGCAGTCCACACAGGCTACACGTGTTGAAGTGGCCTACAACCCGGAGTTCCTTCCCTTGCCAAAGCCGTGCCCGAAGGGCACGTCTGTGTTCACCTGGAAAGCTCAACATGCTCCGCCAAAAAGACCAACCTAGCTAGACGTGTTGAAGTGGCCTACAACCCGGAGTTCCTTCACTTGCCAAAGCCGTGCCCGAAGGCACGTCTGTGTTCACCTGGGAAGCTCAACAAGCTCCGCCACGCGGTCCACACAAGCTACACGTGTTGAAATGGCCTACAACCCGGAGTTCCTTCCCTTGCCAAAGCCGTGCCCGAAGGGCACGTCTGTGTTCACCTCGAAAGCTCAACAAGCTCCGCCACAAAGACCAAGTAAGCTACACGTGTTGAAATGGCTTACAACCCGGAGTTCCTCCACTTGCCAAAGCCGTGCCCGAAGGCACGTCTGTGTTCACCTGGGAAGCTCAACAAGCTCCGCCACAGAGACCAACTTAGCTACACGTGTTGAAATGGCCTACAACCCGGAGTTCCTTCCCTTGCCAGAGCCGTGCCCGAAGGCACGTCTGTGTTCACCTGGGAAGCTCAACAAGCTCCGCCACAGAGGCCAACTTAGCTACACGTGTTGAAATGGCCCACAACCCGGAGTTCCTTCCCTTGCCAAAGCCGTGCCCGAAGGGCACGTCTGGGTTCACTTGGGAAGCTCAACAACCTCCGCCACAGAGACCAACTTAGCTACACGTGTTGAAATGGCCCACAACCCGGAGTTCCTTCCCTTGCCAAAGCCGTACCCGAAGGGCACGTCTGGGTTCACCTGAGAAGCTCAACAAGCTCCGCCACGCGGTCCACACAAGCTACACGTGTTGAAGTGGCCTACAACCCGGAGTTCCTTCCCTTGCCAAAGCCGTGCCCGAAGGGCACGTCTGTGTTCACCTCGAAAGCTCAACATGCTCCGCCACAAAGACCAACCTAGCTAGACGAGTTGAAGTGGCCTACAACCCGGAGTTCCTCCACTTGCCAAAGCCGTGCCCGAAGGCACGTCTGGGTTCACCTGAGAAGCTCAACAAGCTCCGCCACGCGGTCCACACAAGCTACACGTGTTGAAATGGCCTACAACCTGGAGTTCCTTCACTTGCCAAAGCCGTACCCGAAGGGCACGTCTGGGTTCACCTGAGAAGCTCAACAAGCTCCGCCACGCGGTCCACACAAGCTACACGTGTTGAAATGGCCTACAACCTGGAGTTCCTTCACTTGCCAAAGCCGTGCCCGAAGGCAAGTCTGTGTTCACCTGGGAAGCTCAACAAGCTCCGCCACAGAGACCAACCTAGCTAGACGTGTTGAAGTGGCCTACAACCCGGAGTTCCTTCACTTGCCAAAGCCGTGCCCGAAGGCACGTCTGTGTTCACCTGGGAAGCTCAACAAGCTCCGCCACGCGGTCCACACAAGCTACACGTGTTGAAATGGCCTACAACCCGGAGTTCCTTCCCTTGCCAAAGCCGTACCCGAAGGGCACGTCTGGGTTCACCTGAGAAGCTCAACAAGCTCCGCCACAGAGACCAACCTAGCTAGACGTGTTGAAGTGGCCTACAACCCGGAGTTCCTCCACTTGCCAAAGCCGTGCCCGAAGGCACGTCTGGGTTCACTTGGGAAGCTCAACAAGCTCCGCCACAGAGACCAACCTAGCTAGACGTGTTGAAGTGGCCTACAACCCGGAGTTCCTCCACTTGCCAAAGCCGTGCCCGAAGGGCACGTCTGTGTTCACCTCGAAAGCTCAACAAGCTCCGCCACAGAGACCAACCTAGCTAGACGTGTTGAAGTGGCCTACAACCCGGAGTTCCTCCACTTGCCAAAGCTGTGCCCGAAGGCACGTCTGTGTTCACCTGAGTAGCTCAACAAGCTCCGCCACGCGGTCCACACAGGCTACACGTGTTGAAGTGGCCTACAACCCGGAGTTCCTTCCCTTGCCAAAGCCGTGCCCGAAGGGCACGTCTGTGTTCACCTGGAAAGCTCAACATGCTCCGCCAAAAAGACCAACCTAGCTAGACGTGTTGAAGTGGCCTACAACCCGGAGTTCCTTCACTTGCCAAAGCCGTGCCCGAAGGCACGTCTGTGTTCACCTGGGAAGCTCAACAAGCTCCGCCACGCGGTCCACACAGGCTACACGTGTTGAAGTGGCCTACAACCCGGAGTTCCTTCCCTTGCCAAAGCCGTGCCCGAAGGGCACGTCTGGGTTCACCTGAGTAGCTCAACAAGCTCCGCCACGCGGTCCACACAGGCTACACGTGTTGAAGTGGCCTACAACCCGGAGTTCCTTCCCTTGCCAAAGCCGTGCCCGAAGGGCACGTCTGTGTTCACCTGGAAAGCTCAACATGCTCCGCCAAAAAGACCAACCTAGCTAGACGTGTTGAAGTGGCCTACAACCTGGAGTTCCTTCACTTGCCAAAGCCGTGCCCGAAGGCACGTCTGTGTTCACCTGGGAAGCTCAACAAGCTCCGCCACGCGGTCCACACAAGCTACACGTGTTGAAATGGCCTACAACCCGGAGTTCCTTCCCTTGCCAAAGCCGTGCCCGAAGGGCACGTCTGTGTTCACCTCGAAAGCTCAACAAGCTCCGCCACAAAGACCAAGTAAGCTACACGTGTTGAAATGGCTTACAACCCGGAGTTCCTCCACTTGCCAAAGCCGTGCCCGAAGGCACGTCTGTGTTCACCTGAGAAGCTCAACAAGCTCCGCCACAGAGACCAACCTAGCTAGACGTGTTGAAGTGGCCTACAACCCGGAGTTCCTCCACTTGCCAAAGCCGTGCCCGAAGGGCACGTCTGTGTTCACCTCGAAAGCTCAACAAGCTCCGCCACAGAGACCAACCTAGCTAGACGTGTTGAAGTGGCCTACAACCCGGAGTTCCTCCACTTGCCAAAGCCGTGCCCGAAGGCACGTCTGGGTTCACTTGGGAAGCTCAACAACCTCCGCCACAGAGACCAACTTAGCTACACGTGTTGAAGTGGCCTACAACCCGGAGTTCCTCCACTTGCCAAAGCCGTGCCCGAAGGGCACGTCTGGGTTCACCTGAGAAGCTCAACAAGCTCCGCCACAGAGACCAACCTAGCTAGACGTGTTGAAGTGGCCTACAACCCGGAGTTCCTCCACTTGCCAAAGCCGTACCCGAAGGGCACGTCTGGGTTCACCTGAGAAGCTCAACAAGCTCCGCCACAGAGACCAACTTAGCTACACGTGTTGAAATGGCCCACAACCCGGAGTTCCTCCACTTGCCAAAGCCGTGCCCGAAGGCACGTCTGGGTTCACTTGGGAAGCTCAACAAGCTCCGCCACAGAGACCAACCTAGCTAGACGTGTTGAAGTGGCCTACAACCCGGAGTTCCTCCACTTGCCAAAGCCGTGCCCGAAGGGCACGTCTGGGTTCACCTGAGAAGCTCAACAAGCTCCGCCACAGAGACCAACCTAGCTAGACGTGTTGAAGTGGCCTACAACCCGGAGTTCCTCCACTTGCCAAAGCCGTACCCGAAGGGCACGTCTGGGTTCACCTGAGAAGCTCAACAAGCTCCGCCACGCGGTCCACACAAGCTACACGTGTTGAAATGGCCTACAACCCGGAGTTCCTTCCCTTGCCAAAGCCGTGCCCGAAGGCACGTCTGTGTTCACCTGGGAAGCTCAACAAGCTCCGCCACGCGGTCCACACAGGCTACACGTGTTGAAGTGGCCTACAACCCGGAGTTCCTTCCCTTGCCAAAGCCGTGCCCGAAGGGCACGTCTGTGTTCACCTGGAAAGCTCAACATGCTCCGCCAAAAAGACCAACCTAGCTAGACGTGTTGAAGTGGCCTACAACCCGGAGTTCCTTCACTTGCCAAAGCCGTGCCCGAAGGCACGTCTGTGTTCACCTGGGAAGCTCAACAACCTCCGCCACAGAGACCAACTTAGCTACACGTGTTGAAATGGCCCACAACCCGGAGTTCCTTCCCTTGCCAAAGCCGTACCCGAAGGGCACGTCTGGGTTCACCTGAGAAGCTCAACAAGCTCCGCCACGCGGTCCACACAAGCTACACGTGTTGAAGTGGCCTACAACCCGGAGTTCCTTCCCTTGCCAAAGCCGTGCCCGAAGGGCACGTCTGTGTTCACCTCGAAAGCTCAACATGCTCCGCCACAAAGACCAACCTAGCTAGACGAGTTGAAGTGGCCTACAACCCGGAGTTCCTCCACTTGCCAAAGCCGTGCCCGAAGGCACGTCTGGGTTCACCTGAGAAGCTCAACAAGCTCCGCCACGCGGTCCACACAAGCTACACGTGTTGAAATGGCCTACAACCTGGAGTTCCTTCACTTGCCAAAGCCGTACCCGAAGGGCACGTCTGGGTTCACCTGAGAAGCTCAACAAGCTCCGCCACGCGGTCCACACAAGCTACACGTGTTGAAATGGCCTACAACCTGGAGTTCCTTCACTTGCCAAAGCCGTGCCCGAAGGCAAGTCTGTGTTCACCTGGGAAGCTCAACAAGCTCCGCCACAGAGACCAACCTAGCTAGACGTGTTGAAGTGGCCTACAACCCGGAGTTCCTTCACTTGCCAAAGCCGTGCCCGAAGGCACGTCTGTGTTCACCTGGGAAGCTCAACAAGCTCCGCCACGCGGTCCACACAAGCTACACGTGTTGAAATGGCCTACAACCCGGAGTTCCTTCCCTTGCCAAAGCCGTACCCGAAGGGCACGTCTGGGTTCACCTGAGAAGCTCAACAAGCTCCGCCACAGAGACCAACCTAGCTAGACGTGTTGAAGTGGCCTACAACCCGGAGTTCCTCCACTTGCCAAAGCCGTGCCCGAAGGCACGTCTGGGTTCACTTGGGAAGCTCAACAAGCTCCGCCACAGAGACCAACCTAGCTAGACGTGTTGAAGTGGCCTACAACCCGGAGTTCCTCCACTTGCCAAAGCCGTGCCCGAAGGGCACGTCTGGGTTCACCTGAGAAGCTCAACAAGCTCCGCCACAGAGACCAACCTAGCTAGACGTGTTGAAGTGGCCTACAACCCGGAGTTCCTCCACTTGCCAAAGCCGTACCCGAAGGGCACGTCTGGGTTCACCTGAGAAGCTCAACAAGCTCCGCCACGCGGTCCACACAAGCTACACGTGTTGAAATGGCCTACAACCCGGAGTTCCTTCCCTTGCCAAAGCCGTGCCCGAAGGGCACGTCTGTGTTCACCTCGAAAGCTCAACAAGCTCCGCCACGCGGTCCACACAGGCTACACGTGTTGAAGTGGCCTACAACCCGGAGTTCCTTCCCTTGCCAAAGCCGTGCCCGAAGGGCACGTCTGGGTTCACCTGAGTAGCTCAACAAGCTCCGCCACGCGGTCCACACAGGGTACACGTGTTGAAGTGGCCTACAACCCGGAGTTCCTTCCCTTGCCAAAGCCGTGCCCGAAGGGCACGTCTGTGTTCACCTGGAAAGCTCAACATGCTCCGCCAAAAAGACCAACCTAGCTAGACGTGTTGAAGTGGCCTACAACCCGGAGTTCCTTCACTTGCCAAAGCCGTGCCCGAAGGCACGTCTGTGTTCACCTGGGAAGCTCAACAAGCTCCGCCACGCGGTCCACACAAGCTACACGTGTTGAAATGGCCTACAACCCGGAGTTCCTTCCCTTGCCAAAGCCGTGCCCGAAGGGCACGTCTGTGTTCACCTCGAAAGCTCAACAAGCTCCGCCACAAAGACCAAGTAAGCTACACGTGTTGAAATGGCTTACAACCCGGAGTTCCTCCACTTGCCAAAGCCGTGCCCGAAGGCACGTCTGTGTTCACCTGGGAAGCTCAACAAGCTCCGCCACAGAGACCAACTTAGCTACACGTGTTGAAATGGCCTACAACCCGGAGTTCCTTCCCTTGCCAGAGCCGTGCCCGAAGGCACGTCTGTGTTCACCTGGGAAGCTCAACAAGCTCCGCCACAGAGGCCAACTTAGCTACACGTGTTGAAATGGCCCACAACCCGGAGTTCCTTCCCTTGCCAAAGCCGTGCCCGAAGGGCACGTCTGGGTTCACTTGGGAAGCTCAACAACCTCCGCCACAGAGACCAACTTAGCTACACGTGTTGAAATGGCCCACAACCCGGAGTTCCTTCCCTTGCCAAAGCCGTACCCGAAGAGCACGTCTGGGTTCACCTGAGAAGCTCAACATGCTCCGCCACAAAGACCAACCTAGCTAGACGAGTTGAAGTGGCCTACAACCCGGAGTTCCTTCCCTTGCCAAAGCCGTGCCCGAAGGGCACGTCTGTGTTCACCTGAGTAGCTCAACAAGCTCCGCCACGCGGTCCACACAAGCTACACGTGTTGAAGTGGCCTACAACCCGGAGTTCCTTCCCTTGCCAAAGCCGTGCCCGAAGGGCACGTCTGTGTTCACCTCGAAAGCTCAACATGCTCCGCCACAAAGACCAACCTAGCTAGACGAGTTGAAGTGGCCTACAACCCGGAGTTCCTCCACTTGCCAAAGCCGTGCCCGAAGGCACGTCTGGGTTCACCTGAGAAGCTCAACAAGCTCCGCCACACGGTCCACACAAGCTACACGTGTTGAAATGGCCTACAACCCGGAGTTCCTTCCCTTGCCAAAGCCGTACCCGAAGGGCACGTCTGGGTTCACCTGAGAAGCTCAACAAGCTCCGCCACAGAGACCAACCTAGCTAGACGTGTTGAAGTGGCCTACAACCCGGAGTTCCTCCACTTGCCAAAGCCGTGCCCGAAGGGCACGTCTGGGTTCACTTGGGAAGCTCAACAACCTCCGCCACAGAGACCAACTTAGCTACACGTGTTGAAATGGCCCACAACCCGGAGTTCCTTCCCTTGCCAAAGCCGTACCCGAAGAGCACGTCTGGGTTCACCTGAGAAGCTCAACATGCTCCGCCACAAAGACCAACCTAGCTAGACGAGTTGAAGTGGCCTACAACCCGGAGTTCCTTCCCTTGCCAAAGCCGTGCCCGAAGGGCACGTCTGTGTTCACCTGAGTAGCTCAACAAGCTCCGCCACGCGGTCCACACAAGCTACACGTGTTGAAGTGGCCTACAACCCGGAGTTCCTTCCCTTGCCAAAGCCGTGCCCGAAGGGCACGTCTGTGTTCACCTCGAAAGCTCAACATGCTCCGCCACAAAGACCAACCTAGCTAGACGAGTTGAAGTGGCCTACAACCCGGAGTTCCTCCACTTGCCAAAGCCGTGCCCGAAGGCACGTCTGGGTTCACCTGAGAAGCTCAACAAGCTCCGCCACACGGTCCACACAAGCTACACGTGTTGAAATGGCCTACAACCCGGAGTTCCTTCCCTTGCCAAAGCCGTACCCGAAGGGCACGTCTGGGTTCACCTGAGAAGCTCAACAAGCTCCGCCACAGAGACCAACCTAGCTAGACGTGTTGAAGTGGCCTACAACCCGGAGTTCCTCCACTTGCCAAAGCCGTGCCCGAAGGCACGTCTGGGTTCACTTGGGAAGCTCAACAAGCTCCGCCACAGAGACCAACCTAGCTAGACGTGTTGAAGTGGCCTACAACCCGGAGTTCCTCCACTTGCCAAAGCCGTGCCCGAAGGGCACGTCTGGGTTCACCTGAGTAGCTCAACAAGCTCCGCCACGCGGTCCACACAAGCTACACGTGTTGAAGTGGCCTACAACCCGGAGTTCCTTCACTTGCCAAAGCCGTGCCCGAAGGCACGTCTGTGTTCACCTGGGAAGCTCAACAAGCTCCGCCACGCGGTCCACACAGGCTACACGTGTTGAAGTGGCCTACAACCCGGAGTTCCTTCCCTTGCCAAAGCCGTGCCCGAAGGGCACGTCTGGGTTCACCTGAGTAGCTCAACAAGCTCCGCCACGCGGTCCACACAGGCTACACGTGTTGAAGTGGCCTACAACCCGGAGTTCCTTCCCTTGCCAAAGCCGTGCCCGAAGGGCACGTCTGTGTTCACCTGGAAAGCTCAACATGCTCCGCCAAAAAGACCAACCTAGCTAGACGTGTTGAAGTGGCCTACAACCCGGAGTTCCTTCACTTGCCAAAGCCGTGCCCGAAGGCACGTCTGTGTTCACCTGGGAAGCTCAACAAGCTCCGCCACGCGGTCCACACAAGCTACACGTGTTGAAATGGCCTACAACCCGGAGTTCCTTCACTTGCCAAAGCCGTGCCCGAAGGCACGTCTGTGTTCACCTGGGAAGCTCAACAAGCTCCGCCACGCGGTCCACACAGGCTACACGTGTTGAAGTGGCCTACAACCCGGAGTTCCTTCCCTTGCCAAAGCCGTGCCCGAAGGCACGTCTGGGTTCACTTGGGAAGCTCAACAAGCTCCGCCACAGAGACCAACCTAGCTAGACGTGTTGAAGTGGCCTACAACCCGGAGTTCCTCCACTTGCCAAAGCCGTGCCCGAAGGGCACGTCTGTGTTCACCTCGAAAGCTCAACAAGCTCCGCCACAGAGACCAACCTAGCTAGACGTGTTGAAGTGGCCTACAACCCGGAGTTCCTCCACTTGCCAAAGCTGTGCCCGAAGGCACGTCTGTGTTCACCTGAGTAGCTCAACAAGCTCCGCCACGCGGTCCACACAGGCTACACGTGTTGAAGTGGCCTACAACCCGGAGTTCCTTCCCTTGCCAAAGCCGTGCCCGAAGGGCACGTCTGTGTTCACCTGGAAAGCTCAACATGCTCCGCCAAAAAGACCAACCTAGCTAGACGTGTTGAAGTGGCCTACAACCCGGAGTTCCTTCACTTGCCAAAGCCGTGCCCGAAGGCACGTCTGTGTTCACCTGGGAAGCTCAACAAGCTCCGCCACGCGGTCCACACAGGCTACACGTGTTGAAGTGGCCTACAACCCGGAGTTCCTTCCCTTGCCAAAGCCGTGCCCGAAGGGCACGTCTGGGTTCACCTGAGTAGCTCAACAAGCTCCGCCACGCGGTCCACACAGGCTACACGTGTTGAAGTGGCCTACAACCCGGAGTTCCTTCCCTTGCCAAAGCCGTGCCCGAAGGGCACGTCTGTGTTCACCTGGAAAGCTCAACATGCTCCGCCAAAAAGACCAACCTAGCTAGACGTGTTGAAGTGGCCTACAACCCGGAGTTCCTTCACTTGCCAAAGCCGTGCCCGAAGGCACGTCTGTGTTCACCTGGGAAGCTCAACAAGCTCCGCCACGCGGTCCACACAAGCTACACGTGTTGAAATGGCCTACAACCCGGAGTTCCTTCACTTGCCAAAGCCGTGCCCGAAGGCACGTCTGTGTTCACCTGGGAAGCTCAACAAGCTCCGCCACGCGGTCCACACAGGCTACACGTGTTGAAGTGGCCTACAACCCGGAGTTCCTTCCCTTGCCAAAGCCGTGCCCGAAGGCACGTCTGGGTTCACTTGGGAAGCTCAACAAGCTCCGCCACAGAGACCAACCTAGCTAGACGTGTTGAAGTGGCCTACAACCCGGAGTTCCTCCACTTGCCAAAGCCGTGCCCGAAGGGCACGTCTGTGTTCACCTCGAAAGCTCAACAAGCTCCGCCACAGAGACCAACCTAGCTAGACGTGTTGAAGTGGCCTACAACCCGGAGTTCCTCCACTTGCCAAAGCTGTGCCCGAAGGCACGTCTGTGTTCACCTGAGTAGCTCAACAAGCTCCGCCACGCGGTCCACACAGGCTACACGTGTTGAAGTGGCCTACAACCCGGAGTTCCTTCCCTTGCCAAAGCCGTGCCCGAAGGGCACGTCTGTGTTCACCTGGAAAGCTCAACATGCTCCGCCAAAAAGACCAACCTAGCTAGACGTGTTGAAGTGGCCTACAACCCGGAGTTCCTTCACTTGCCAAAGCCGTGCCCGAAGGCACGTCTGTGTTCACCTGGGAAGCTCAACAAGCTCCGCCACGCGGTCCACACAGGCTACACGTGTTGAAGTGGCCTACAACCCGGAGTTCCTTCCCTTGCCAAAGCCCTGCCCGAAGGGCACGTCTGGGTTCACCTGAGTAGCTCAACAAGCTCCGCCACGCGGTCCACACAGGCTACACGTGTTGAAGTGGCCTACAACCCGGAGTTCCTTCCCTTGCCAAAGCCGTGCCCGAAGGGCACGTCTGTGTTCACCTGGAAAGCTCAACATGCTCCGCCAAAAAGACCAACCTAGCTAGACGTGTTGAAGTGGCCTACAACCCGGAGTTCCTTCACTTGCCAAAGCCGTGCCCGAAGGCACGTCTGTGTTCACCTGGGAAGCTCAACAAGCTCCGCCACGCGGTCCACACAAGCTACACGTGTTGAAATGGCCTACAACCCGGAGTTCCTTCCGTTGCCAAAGCCGTGCCCGAAGGGCACGTCTGTGTTCACCTCGAAAGCTCAACAAGCTCCGCCACAAAGACCAAGTAAGCTACACGTGTTGAAATGGCTTACAACCCGGAGTTCCTCCACTTGCCAAAGCCGTGCCCGAAGGCACGTCTGTGTTCACCTGGAAAGCTCAACATGCTCCGCCAAAAAGACCAACCTAGCTAGACGTGTTGAAGTGGCCTACAACCCGGAGTTCCTTCACTTGCCAAAGCCGTGCCCGAAGGCACGTCTGTGTTCACCTGGGAAGCTCAACAAGCTCCGCCACGCGGTCCACACAAGCTACACGTGTTGAAATGGCCTACAACCCGGAGTTCCTTCACTTGCCAAAGCCGTGCCCGAAGGCACGTCTGTGTTCACCTGGGAAGCTCAACAAGCTCCGCCACGCGGTCCACACAGGCTACACGTGTTGAAGTGGCCTACAACCCGGAGTTCCTTCCCTTGCCAAAGCCGTGCCCGAAGGCACGTCTGGGTTCACTTGGGAAGCTCAACAAGCTCCGCCACAGAGACCAACCTAGCTAGACGTGTTGAAGTGGCCTACAACCCGGAGTTCCTCCACTTGCCAAAGCCGTGCCCGAAGGGCACGTCTGTGTTCACCTCGAAAGCTCAACAAGCTCCGCCACAGAGACCAACCTAGCTACACGTGTTGAAATGGCCCACAACCCGGAGTTCCTTCCCTTGCCAAAGCCGTACCCGAAGAGCACGTCTGGGTTCACCTGAGAAGCTCAACATGCTCCGCCACAGAGACCAACCTAGCTACACGTGTTGAAATGGCCCACAACCCGGAGTTCCTTCCCTTGCCAAAGCCGTACCCGAAGAGCACGTCTGGGTTCACCTGAGAAGCTCAACATGCTCCGCCACAAAGACCAACCTAGCTAGACGAGTTGAAGTGGCCTACAACCCGGAGTTCCTTCCCTTGCCAAAGCCGTGCCCGAAGGGCACGTCTGTGTTCACCTGGGAAGCTCAACAAGCTCCGCCACGCGGTCCACACAAGCTACACGTGTTGAAATGGCCTACAACCCGGAGTTCCTTCCGTTGCCAAAGCCGTGCCCGAAGGGCACGTCTGTGTTCACCTCGAAAGCTCAACAAGCTCCGCCACAAAGACCAAGTAAGCTACACGTGTTGAAATGGCTTACAACCCGGAGTTCCTCCACTTGCCAAAGCCGTGCCCGAAGGCACGTCTGTGTTCACCTGGAAAGCTCAACATGCTCCGCCAAAAAGACCAACCTAGCTAGACGTGTTGAAGTGGCCTACAACCCGGAGTTCCTTCACTTGCCAAAGCCGTGCCCGAAGGCACGTCTGTGTTCACCTGGGAAGCTCAACAAGCTCCGCCACGCGGTCCACACAAGCTACACGTGTTGAAATGGCCTACAACCCGGAGTTCCTTCACTTGCCAAAGCCGTGCCCGAAGGCACGTCTGTGTTCACCTGGGAAGCTCAACAAGCTCCGCCACGCGGTCCACACAGGCTACACGTGTTGAAGTGGCCTACAACCCGGAGTTCCTTCCCTTGCCAAAGCCGTGCCCGAAGGCACGTCTGGGTTCACTTGGGAAGCTCAACAAGCTCCGCCACAGAGACCAACCTAGCTAGACGTGTTGAAGTGGCCTACAACCCGGAGTTCCTCCACTTGCCAAAGCCGTGCCCGAAGGGCACGTCTGTGTTCACCTCGAAAGCTCAACAAGCTCCGCCACAGAGACCAACCTAGCTACACGTGTTGAAATGGCCCACAACCCGGAGTTCCTTCCCTTGCCAAAGCCGTACCCGAAGAGCACGTCTGGGTTCACCTGAGAAGCTCAACATGCTCCGCCACAAAGACCAACCTAGCTAGACGAGTTGAAGTGGCCTACAACCCGGAGTTCCTTCCCTTGCCAAAGCCGTGCCCGAAGGGCACGTCTGTGTTCACCTGAGTAGCTCAACAAGCTCCGCCACGCGGTCCACACAAGCTACACGTGTTGAAGTGGCCTACAACCCGGAGTTCCTTCCCTTGCCAAAGCCGTGCCCGAAGGGCACGTCTGTGTTCACCTCGAAAGCTCAACATGCTCCGCCACAAAGACCAACCTAGCTAGACGAGTTGAAGTGGCCTACAACCCGGAGTTCCTCCACTTGCCAAAGCCGTGCCCGAAGGCACGTCTGGGTTCACCTGAGAAGCTCAACAAGCTCCGCCACACGGTCCACACAAGCTACACGTGTTGAAGTGGCCTACAACCCGGAGTTCCTTCCCTTGCCAAAGCCGTGCCCGAAGGGCACGTCTGTGTTCACCTCGAAAGCTCAACATGCTCCGCCACAAAGACCAACCTAGCTAGACGAGTTGAAGTGGCCTACAACCCGGAGTTCCTCCACTTGCCAAAGCCGTGCCCGAAGGCACGTCTGGGTTCACCTGAGAAGCTCAACAAGCTCCGCCACACGGTCCACACAAGCTACACGTGTTGAAATGGCCTACAACCCGGAGTTCCTTCCCTTGCCAAAGCCGTACCCGAAGGGCACGTCTGGGTTCACCTGAGAAGCTCAACAAGCTCCGCCACAGAGACCAACCTAGCTAGACGTGTTGAAGTGGCCTACAACCCGGAGTTCCTCCACTTGCCAAAGCCGTGCCCGAAGGCACGTCTGGGTTCACTTGGGAAGCTCAACAAGCTCCGCCACAGAGACCAACCTAGCTAGACGTGTTGAAGTGGCCTACAACCCGGAGTTCCTCCACTTGCCAAAGCCGTGCCCGAAGGGCACGTCTGGGTTCACCTGAGTAGCTCAACAAGCTCCGCCACGCGGTCCACACAAGCTACACGTGTTGAAGTGGCCTACAACCCGGAGTTCCTTCACTTGCCAAAGCCGTGCCCGAAGGCACGTCTGTGTTCACCTGGGAAGCTCAACAAGCTCCGCCACGCGGTCCACACAGGCTACACGTGTTGAAGTGGCCTACAACCCGGAGTTCCTTCCCTTGCCAAAGCCGTGCCCGAAGGGCACGTCTGGGTTCACCTGAGTAGCTCAACAAGCTCCGCCACGCGGTCCACACAGGCTACACGTGTTGAAGTGGCCTACAACCCGGAGTTCCTTCCCTTGCCAAAGCCGTGCCCGAAGGGCACGTCTGTGTTCACCTGGAAAGCTCAACATGCTCCGCCAAAAAGACCAACCTAGCTAGACGTGTTGAAGTGGCCTACAACCCGGAGTTCCTTCACTTGCCAAAGCCGTGCCCGAAGGCACGTCTGTGTTCACCTGGGAAGCTCAACAAGCTCCGCCACGCGGTCCACACAAGCTACACGTGTTGAAATGGCCTACAACCCGGAGTTCCTTCACTTGCCAAAGCCGTGCCCGAAGGCACGTCTGTGTTCACCTGGGAAGCTCAACAAGCTCCGCCACGCGGTCCACACAGGCTACACGTGTTGAAGTGGCCTACAACCCGGAGTTCCTTCCCTTGCCAAAGCCGTGCCCGAAGGCACGTCTGGGTTCACTTGGGAAGCTCAACAAGCTCCGCCACAGAGACCAACCTAGCTAGACGTGTTGAAGTGGCCTACAACCCGGAGTTCCTCCACTTGCCAAAGCCGTGCCCGAAGGGCACGTCTGTGTTCACCTCGAAAGCTCAACAAGCTCCGCCACAGAGACCAACCTAGCTAGACGTGTTGAAGTGGCCTACAACCCGGAGTTCCTCCACTTGCCAAAGCTGTGCCCGAAGGCACGTCTGTGTTCACCTGAGTAGCTCAACAAGCTCCGCCACGCGGTCCACACAGGCTACACGTGTTGAAGTGGCCTACAACCCGGAGTTCCTTCCCTTGCCAAAGCCGTGCCCGAAGGGCACGTCTGTGTTCACCTGGAAAGCTCAACATGCTCCGCCAAAAAGACCAACCTAGCTAGACGTGTTGAAGTGGCCTACAACCCGGAGTTCCTTCACTTGCCAAAGCCGTGCCCGAAGGCACGTCTGTGTTCACCTGGGAAGCTCAACAAGCTCCGCCACGCGGTCCACACAGGCTACACGTGTTGAAGTGGCCTACAACCCGGAGTTCCTTCCCTTGCCAAAGCCGTGCCCGAAGGGCACGTCTGGGTTCACCTGAGTAGCTCAACAAGCTCCGCCACGCGGTCCACACAGGCTACACGTGTTGAAGTGGCCTACAACCCGGAGTTCCTTCCCTTGCCAAAGCCGTGCCCGAAGGGCACGTCTGTGTTCACCTGGAAAGCTCAACATGCTCCGCCAAAAAGACCAACCTAGCTAGACGTGTTGAAGTGGCCTACAACCCGGAGTTCCTTCACTTGCCAAAGCCGTGCCCGAAGGCACGTCTGTGTTCACCTGGGAAGCTCAACAAGCTCCGCCACGCGGTCCACACAAGCTACACGTGTTGAAATGGCCTACAACCCGGAGTTCCTTCACTTGCCAAAGCCGTGCCCGAAGGCACGTCTGTGTTCACCTGGGAAGCTCAACAAGCTCCGCCACGCGGTCCACACAGGCTACACGTGTTGAAGTGGCCTACAACCCGGAGTTCCTTCCCTTGCCAAAGCCGTGCCCGAAGGCACGTCTGGGTTCACTTGGGAAGCTCAACAAGCTCCGCCACAGAGACCAACCTAGCTAGACGTGTTGAAGTGGCCTACAACCCGGAGTTCCTCCACTTGCCAAAGCCGTGCCCGAAGGGCACGTCTGTGTTCACCTCGAAAGCTCAACAAGCTCCGCCACAGAGACCAACCTAGCTAGACGTGTTGAAGTGGCCTACAACCCGGAGTTCCTCCACTTGCCAAAGCTGTGCCCGAAGGCACGTCTGTGTTCACCTGAGTAGCTCAACAAGCTCCGCCACGCGGTCCACACAGGCTACACGTGTTGAAGTGGCCTACAACCCGGAGTTCCTTCCCTTGCCAAAGCCGTGCCCGAAGGGCACGTCTGTGTTCACCTGGAAAGCTCAACATGCTCCGCCACGCGGTCCACACAGGCTACACGTGTTGAAGTGGCCTACAACCCGGAGTTCCTTCCCTTGCCAAAGCCGTGCCCGAAGGGCACGTCTGGGCTCACCTGAGTAGCTCAACAAGCTCCGCCACGCGGTCCACACAGGCTACACGTGTTGAAGTGGCCTACAACCCGGAGTTCCTTCCCTTGCCAAAGCCGTGCCCGAAGGGCACGTCTGTGTTCACCTGGAAAGCTCAACATGCTCCGCCAAAAAGACCAACCTAGCTAGACGTGTTGAAGTGGCCTACAACCCGGAGTTCCTTCACTTGCCAAAGCCGTGCCCGAAGGCACGTCTGTGTTCACCTGGGAAGCTCAACAAGCTCCGCCACGCGGTCCACACAAGCTACACGTGTTGAAATGGCCTACAACCCGGAGTTCCTTCCGTTGCCAAAGCCGTGCCCGAAGGGCACGTCTGTGTTCACCTCGAAAGCTCAACAAGCTCCGCCACAAAGACCAAGTAAGCTACACGTGTTGAAATGGCTTACAACCCGGAGTTCCTCCACTTGCCAAAGCCGTGCCCGAAGGCACGTCTGTGTTCACCTGGAAAGCTCAACATGCTCCGCCAAAAAGACCAACCTAGCTAGACGTGTTGAAGTGGCCTACAACCCGGAGTTCCTTCACTTGCCAAAGCCGTGCCCGAAGGCACGTCTGTGTTCACCTGGGAAGCTCAACAAGCTCCGCCACGCGGTCCACACAAGCTACACGTGTTGAAATGGCCTACAACCCGGAGTTCCTTCACTTGCCAAAGCCGTGCCCGAAGGCACGTCTGTGTTCACCTGGGAAGCTCAACAAGCTCCGCCACGCGGTCCACACAGGCTACACGTGTTGAAGTGGCCTACAACCCGGAGTTCCTTCCCTTGCCAAAGCCGTGCCCGAAGGCACGTCTGGGTTCACTTGGGAAGCTCAACAAGCTCCGCCACAGAGACCAACCTAGCTAGACGTGTTGAAGTGGCCTACAACCCGGAGTTCCTCCACTTGCCAAAGCCGTGCCCGAAGGGCACGTCTGTGTTCACCTCGAAAGCTCAACAAGCTCCGCCACAGAGACCAACCTAGCTAGACGTGTTGAAGTGGCCTACAACCCGGAGTTCCTCCACTTGCCAAAGCTGTGCCCGAAGGCACGTCTGTGTTCACCTGAGTAGCTCAACAAGCTCCGCCACGCGGTCCACACAGGCTACACGTGTTGAAGTGGCCTACAACCCGGAGTTCCTTCCCTTGCCAAAGCCGTGCCCGAAGGGCACGTCTGTGTTCACCTGGAAAGCTCAACATGCTCCGCCAAAAAGACCAACCTAGCTAGACGTGTTGAAGTGGCCTACAACCCGGAGTTCCTTCACTTGCCAAAGCCGTGCCCGAAGGCACGTCTGTGTTCACCTGGGAAGCTCAACAAGCTCCGCCACGCGGTCCACACAGGCTACACGTGTTGAAGTGGCCTACAACCCGGAGTTCCTCCACTTGCCAAAGCCGTGCCCGAAGGGCACGTCTGTGTTCACCTCGAAAGCTCAACAAGCTCCGCCACAGAGACCAACCTAGCTAGACGTGTTGAAGTGGCCTACAACCCGGAGTTCCTCCACTTGCCAAAGCTGTGCCCGAAGGCACGTCTGTGTTCACCTGAGTAGCTCAACAAGCTCCGCCACGCGGTCCACACAGGCTACACGTGTTGAAGTGGCCTACAACCCGGAGTTCCTTCCCTTGCCAAAGCCGTGCCCGAAGGGCACGTCTGTGTTCACCTGGAAAGCTCAACATGCTCCGCCAAAAAGACCAACCTAGCTAGACGTGTTGAAGTGGCCTACAACCCGGAGTTCCTTCACTTGCCAAAGCCGTGCCCGAAGGCACGTCTGTGTTCACCTGGGAAGCTCAACAAGCTCCGCCACGCGGTCCACACAGGCTACACGTGTTGAAGTGGCCTACAACCCGGAGTTCCTTCCCTTGCCAAAGCCGTGCCCGAAGGGCACGTCTGTGTTCACCTGGAAAGCTCAACATGCTCCGCCAAAAAGACCAACCTAGCTAGACGTGTTGAAGTGGCCTACAACCCGGAGTTCCTTCACTTGCCAAAGCCGTGCCCGAAGGCACGTCTGTGTTCACCTGGGAAGCTCAACAAGCTCCGCCACGCGGTCCACACAAGCTACACGTGTTGAAATGGCCTACAACCCGGAGTTCCTTCACTTGCCAAAGCCGTGCCCGAAGGCACGTCTGTGTTCACCTGGGAAGCTCAACAAGCTCCGCCACGCGGTCCACACAGGCTACACGTGTTGAAGTGGCCTACAACCCGGAGTTCCTTCCCTTGCCAAAGCCGTGCCCGAAGGCACGTCTGGGTTCACTTGGGAAGCTCAACAAGCTCCGCCACAGAGACCAACCTAGCTAGACGTGTTGAAGTGGCCTACAACCCGGAGTTCCTCCACTTGCCAAAGCCGTGCCCGAAGGGCACGTCTGTGTTCACCTGGAAAGCTCAACATGCTCCGCCAAAAAGACCAACCTAGCTAGACGTGTTGAAGTGGCCTACAACCCGGAGTTCCTTCACTTGCCAAAGCCGTGCCCGAAGGCACGTCTGTGTTCACCTGGGAAGCTCAACAAGCTCCGCCACGCGGTCCACACAGGCTACACGTGTTGAAGTGGCCTACAACCCGGAGTTCCTTCCCTTGCCAAAGCCGTGCCCGAAGGGCACGTCTGGGTTCACCTGAGTAGCTCAACAAGCTCCGCCACGCGGTCCACACAGGCTACACGTGTTGAAGTGGCCTACAACCCGGAGTTCCTTCCCTTGCCAAAGCCGTGCCCGAAGGGCACGTCTGTGTTCACCTGGAAAGCTCAACATGCTCCGCCAAAAAGACCAACCTAGCTAGACGTGTTGAAGTGGCCTACAACCCGGAGTTCCTTCACTTGCCAAAGCCGTGCCCGAAGGCACGTCTGTGTTCACCTGGGAAGCTCAACAAGCTCCGCCACGCGGTCCACACAAGCTACACGTGTTGAAATGGCCTACAACCCGGAGTTCCTTCACTTGCCAAAGCCGTGCCCGAAGGCACGTCTGTGTTCACCTGGGAAGCTCAACAAGCTCCGCCACGCGGTCCACACAGGCTACACGTGTTGAAGTGGCCTACAACCCGGAGTTCCTTCCCTTGCCAAAGCCGTGCCCGAAGGCACGTCTGGGTTCACTTGGGAAGCTCAACAAGCTCCGCCACAGAGACCAACCTAGCTAGACGTGTTGAAGTGGCCTACAACCCGGAGTTCCTCCACTTGCCAAAGCCGTGCCCGAAGGGCACGTCTGTGTTCACCTCGAAAGCTCAACAAGCTCCGCCACAGAGACCAACCTAGCTAGACGTGTTGAAGTGGCCTACAACCCGGAGTTCCTCCACTTGCCAAAGCTGTGCCCGAAGGCACGTCTGTGTTCACCTGAGTAGCTCAACAAGCTCCGCCACGCGGTCCACACAGGCTACACGTGTTGAAGTGGCCTACAACCCGGAGTTCCTTCCCTTGCCAAAGCCGTGCCCGAAGGGCACGTCTGTGTTCACCTGGAAAGCTCAACCTGCTCCGCCAAAAAGACCAACCTAGCTAGACGTGTTGAAGTGGCCTACAACCCGGAGTTCCTTCACTTGCCAAAGCCGTGCCCGAAGGCACGTCTGTGTTCACCTGGGAAGCTCAACAAGCTCCGCCACGCGGTCCACACAGGCTACACGTGTTGAAGTGGCCTACAACCCGGAGTTCCTTCCCTTGCCAAAGCCGTGCCCGAAGGGCACGTCTGGGTTCACCTGAGTAGCTCAACAAGCTCCGCCACGCGGTCCACACAGGCTACACGTGTTGAAGTGGCCTACAACCCGGAGTTCCTTCCCTTGCCAAAGCCGTGCCCGAAGGGCACGTCTGTGTTCACCTGGAAAGCTCAACATGCTCCGCCAAAAAGACCAACCTAGCTAGACGTGTTGAAGTGGCCTACAACCCGGAGTTCCTTCACTTGCCAAAGCCGTGCCCGAAGGCACGTCTGTGTTCACCTGGGAAGCTCAACAAGCTCCGCCACGCGGTCCACACAAGCTACACGTGTTGAAATGGCCTACAACCCGGAGTTCCTTCACTTGCCAAAGCCGTGCCCGAAGGCACGTCTGTGTTCACCTGGGAAGCTCAACAAGCTCCGCCACGCGGTCCACACAGGCTACACGTGTTGAAGTGGCCTACAACCCGGAGTTCCTTCCCTTGCCAAAGCCGTGCCCGAAGGCACGTCTGGGTTCACTTGGGAAGCTCAACAAGCTCCGCCACAGAGACCAACCTAGATAGACGTGTTGAAGTGGCCTACAACCCGGAGTTCCTCCACTTGCCAAAGCCGTGCCCGAAGGGCACGTCTGTGTTCACCTCGAAAGCTCAACAAGCTCCGCCACAGAGACCAACCTAGCTAGACGTGTTGAAGTGGCCTACAACCCGGAGTTCCTCCACTTGCCAAAGCTGTGCCCGAAGGCACGTCTGTGTTCACCTGAGTAGCTCAACAAGCTCCGCCACGCGGTCCACACAGGCTACACGTGTTGAAGTGGCCTACAACCCGGAGTTCCTTCCCTTGCCAAAGCCGTGCCCGAAGGGCACGTCTGTGTTCACCTGGAAAGCTCAACATGCTCCGCCAAAAAGACCAACCTAGCTAGACGTGTTGAAGTGGCCTACAACCCGGAGTTCCTTCACTTGCCAAAGCCGTGCCCGAAGGCACGTCTGTGTTCACCTGGGAAGCTCAACAAGCTCCGCCACGCGGTCCACACAGGCTACACGTGTTGAAGTGGCCTACAACCCGGAGTTCCTTCCCTTGCCAAAGCCGTGCCCGAAGGGCACGTCTGGGTTCACCTGAGTAGCTCAACAAGCTCCGCCACGCGGTCCACACAGGCTACACGTGTTGAAGTGGCCTACAACCCGGAGTTCCTTCCCTTGCCAAAGCCGTGCCCGAAGGGCACGTCTGTGTTCACCTGGAAAGCTCAACATGCTCCGCCAAAAAGACCAACCTAGCTAGACGTGTTGAAGTGGCCTACAACCCGGAGTTCCTTCACTTGCCAAAGCCGTGCCCGAAGGCACGTCTGTGTTCACCTGGGAAGCTCAACAAGCTCCGCCACGCGGTCCACACAAGCTACACGTGTTGAAATGGCCTACAACCCGGAGTTCCTTCCGTTGCCAAAGCCGTGCCCGAAGGGCACGTCTGTGTTCACCTCGAAAGCTCAACAAGCTCCGCCACAAAGACCAAGTAAGCTACACGTGTTGAAATGGCTTACAACCCGGAGTTCCTCCACTTGCCAAAGCCGTGCCCGAAGGCACGTCTGTGTTCACCTGGAAAGCTCAACATGCTCCGCCAAAAAGACCAACCTAGCTAGACGTGTTGAAGTGGCCTACAACCCGGAGTTCCTTCACTTGCCAAAGCCGTGCCCGAAGGCACGTCTGTGTTCACCTGGGAAGCTCAACAAGCTCCGCCACGCGGTCCACACAAGCTACACGTGTTGAAATGGCCTACAACCCGGAGTTCCTTCACTTGCCAAAGCCGTGCCCGAAGGCACGTCTGTGTTCACCTGGGAAGCTCAACAAGCTCCGCCACGCGGTCCACACAGGCTACACGTGTTGAAGTGGCCTACAACCCGGAGTTCCTTCCCTTGCCAAAGCCGTGCCCGAAGGCACGTCTGGGTTCACTTGGGAAGCTCAACAAGCTCCGCCACAGAGACCAACCTAGCTAGACGTGTTGAAGTGGCCTACAACCCGGAGTTCCTCCACTTGCCAAAGCCGTGCCCGAAGGGCACGTCTGTGTTCACCTCGAAAGCTCAACAAGCTCCGCCACAGAGACCAACCTAGCTAGACGTGTTGAAGTGGCCTACAACCCGGAGTTCCTCCACTTGCCAAAGCTGTGCCCGAAGGCACGTCTGTGTTCACCTGAGTAGCTCAACAAGCTCCGCCACGCGGTCCACACAGGCTACACGTGTTGAAGTGGCCTACAACCCGGAGTTCCTTCCCTTGCCAAAGCCGTGCCCGAAGGGCACGTCTGTGTTCACCTGGAAAGCTCAACATGCTCCGCCAAAAAGACCAACCTAGCTAGACGTGTTGAAGTGGCCTACAACCCGGAGTTCCTTCACTTGCCAAAGCCGTGCCCGAAGGCACGTCTGTGTTCACCTGGGAAGCTCAACAAGCTCCGCCACGCGGTCCACACAGGCTACACGTGTTGAAGTGGCCTACAACCCGGAGTTCCTTCCCTTGCCAAAGCCGTGCCCGAAGGGCACGTCTGGGTTCACCTCGAAAGCTCAACAAGCTCCGCCACAAAGACCAAGTAAGCTACACGTGTTGAAATGGCCTACAACCCGGAGTTCCTTCCCTTGCCAGAGCCGTGCCCGAAGGCACGTCTGTGTTCACCTGGGAAGCTCAACAAGCTCCGCCACAGAGGCCAACTTAGCTACACGTGTTGAAATGGCCCACAACCCGGAGTTCCTTCCCTTGCCAAAGCCGTGCCCGAAGGGCACGTCTGGGTTCACTTGGGAAGCTCAACAACCTCCGCCACAGAGACCAACTTAGCTACACGTGTTGAAGTGGCCTACAACCCGGAGTTCCTTCCCTTGCCAAAGCCGTGCCCGAAGGGCACGTCTGGGTTCACCTGAGTAGCTCAACAAGCTCCGCCACGCGGTCCACACAGGCTACACGTGTTGAAGTGGCCTACAACCCGGAGTTCCTTCCCTTGCCAAAGCCGTGCCCGAAGGGCACGTCTGTGTTCACCTGGAAAGCTCAACATGCTCCGCCAAAAAGACCAACCTAGCTAGACGTGTTGAAGTGGCCTACAACCCGGAGTTCCTTCACTTGCCAAAGCCGTGCCCGAAGGCACGTCTGTGTTCACCTGGGAAGCTCAACAAGCTCCGCCACGCGGTCCACACAAGCTACACGTGTTGAAATGGCCTACAACCCGGAGTTCCTTCACTTGCCAAAGCCGTGCCCGAAGGCACGTCTGTGTTCACCTGGGAAGCTCAACAAGCTCCGCCACGCGGTCCACACAGGCTACACGTGTTGAAGTGGCCTACAACCCGGAGTTCCTTCCCTTGCCAAAGCCGTGCCCGAAGGCACGTCTGGGTTCACTTGGGAAGCTCAACAAGCTCCGCCACAGAGACCAACCTAGCTAGACGTGTTGAAGTGGCCTACAACCCGGAGTTCCTCCACTTGCCAAAGCCGTGCCCGAAGGGCACGTCTGTGTTCACCTGGAAAGCTCAACATGCTCCGCCAAAAAGACCAACCTAGCTAGACGTGTTGAAGTGGCCTACAACCCGGAGTTCCTTCACTTGCCAAAGCCGTGCCCGAAGGCACGTCTGTGTTCACCTGGGAAGCTCAACAAGCTCCGCCACGCGGTCCACACAGGCTACACGTGTTGAAGTGGCCTACAACCCGGAGTTCCTTCCCTTGCCAAAGCCGTGCCCGAAGGGCACGTCTGTGTTCACCTGGGAAGCTCAACAAGCTCCGCCACGCGGTCCACACAGGCTACACGTGTTGAAGTGGCCTACAACCCGGAGTTCCTTCCCTTGCCAAAGCCGTGCCCGAAGGCACGTCTGGGTTCACTTGGGAAGCTCAACAAGCTCCGCCACAGAGACCAACCTAGCTAGACGTGTTGAAGTGGCCTACAACCCGGAGTTCCTCCACTTGCCAAAGCCGTGCCCGAAGGGCACGTCTGTGTTCACCTGGAAAGCTCAACATGCTCCGCCAAAAAGACCAACCTAGCTAGACGTGTTGAAGTGGCCTACAACCCGGAGTTCCTTCACTTGCCAAAGCCGTGCCCGAAGGCACGTCTGTGTTCACCTGGGAAGCTCAACAAGCTCCGCCACGCGGTCCACACAGGCTACACGTGTTGAAGTGGCCTACAACCCGGAGTTCCTTCCCTTGCCAAAGCCGTGCCCGAAGGGCACGTCTGGGTTCACCTGAGTAGCTCAACAAGCTCCGCCACGCGGTCCACACAGGCTACACGTGTTGAAGTGGCCTACAACCCGGAGTTCCTTCCCTTGCCAAAGCCGTGCCCGAAGGGCACGTCTGTGTTCACCTGGAAAGCTCAACATGCTCCGCCAAAAAGACCAACCTAGCTAGACGTGTTGAAGTGGCCTACAACCCGGAGTTCCTTCACTTGCCAAAGCCGTGCCCGAAGGCACGTCTGTGTTCACCTGGGAAGCTCAACAAGCTCCGCCACGCGGTCCACACAAGCTACACGTGTTGAAATGGCCTACAACCCGGAGTTCCTTCACTTGCCAAAGCCGTGCCCGAAGGCACGTCTGTGTTCACCTGGGAAGCTCAACAAGCTCCGCCACGCGGTCCACACAGGCTACACGTGTTGAAGTGGCCTACAACCCGGAGTTCCTTCCCTTGCCAAAGCCGTGCCCGAAGGCACGTCTGGGTTCACTTGGGAAGCTCAACAAGCTCCGCCACAGAGACCAACCTAGCTAGACGTGTTGAAGTGGCCTACAACCCGGAGTTCCTCCACTTGCCAAAGCCGTGCCCGAAGGGCACGTCTGTGTTCACCTCGAAAGCTCAACAAGCTCCGCCACAGAGACCAACCTAGCTAGACGTGTTGAAGTGGCCTACAACCCGGAGTTCCTCCACTTGCCAAAGCTGTGCCCGAAGGCACGTCTGTGTTCACCTGAGTAGCTCAACAAGCTCCGCCACGCGGTCCACACAGGCTACACGTGTTGAAGTGGCCTACAACCCGGAGTTCCTTCCCTTGCCAAAGCCGTGCCCGAAGGGCACGTCTGTGTTCACCTGGAAAGCTCAACATGCTCCGCCAAAAAGACCAACCTAGCTAGACGTGTTGAAGTGGCCTACAACCCGGAGTTCCTTCACTTGCCAAAGCCGTGCCCGAAGGCACGTCTGTGTTCACCTGGGAAGCTCAACAAGCTCCGCCACGCGGTCCACACAGGCTACACGTGTTGAAGTGGCCTACAACCCGGAGTTCCTTCCCTTGCCAAAGCCGTGCCCGAAGGGCACGTCTGGGTTCACCTGAGTAGCTCAACAAGCTCCGCCACGCGGTCCACACAGGCTACACGTGTTGAAGTGGCCTACAACCCGGAGTTCCTTCCCTTGCCAAAGCCGTGCCCGAAGGGCACGTCTGTGTTCACCTGGAAAGCTCAACATGCTCCGCCAAAAAGACCAACCTAGCTAGACGTGTTGAAGTGGCCTACAACCCGGAGTTCCTTCACTTGCCAAAGCCGTGCCCGAAGGCACGTCTGTGTTCACCTGGGAAGCTCAACAAGCTCCGCCACGCGGTCCACACAAGCTACACGTGTTGAAATGGCCTACAACCCGGAGTTCCTTCACTTGCCAAAGCCGTGCCCGAAGGCACGTCTTTGTTCACCTGGGAAGCTCAACAAGCTCCGCCACGCGGTCCACACAGGCTACACGTGTTGAAGTGGCCTACAACCCGGAGTTCCTTCCCTTGCCAAAGCCGTGCCCGAAGGCACGTCTGGGTTCACTTGGGAAGCTCAACAAGCTCCGCCACAGAGACCAACCTAGATAGACGTGTTGAAGTGGCCTACAACCCGGAGTTCCTCCACTTGCCAAAGCCGTGCCCGAAGGGCACGTCTGTGTTCACCTCGAAAGCTCAACAAGCTCCGCCACAGAGACCAACCTAGCTAGACGTGTTGAAGTGGCCTACAACCCGGAGTTCCTCCACTTGCCAAAGCTGTGCCCGAAGGCACGTCTGTGTTCACCTGAGTAGCTCAACAAGCTCCGCCACGCGGTCCACACAGGCTACACGTGTTGAAGTGGCCTACAACCCGGAGTTCCTTCCCTTGCCAAAGCCGTGCCCGAAGGGCACGTCTGTGTTCACCTGGAAAGCTCAACATGCTCCGCCAAAAAGGCCAACCTAGCTAGACGTGTTGAAGTGGCCTACAACCCGGAGTTCCTTCACTTGCCAAAGCCGTGCCCGAAGGCACGTCTGTGTTCACCTGGGAAGCTCAACAAGCTCCGCCACGCGGTCCACACAGGCTACACGTGTTGAAGTGGCCTACAACCCGGAGTTCCTTCCCTTGCCAAAGCCGTGCCCGAAGGGCACGTCTGGGTTCACCTGAGTAGCTCAACAAGCTCCGCCACGCGGTCCACACAGGCTACACGTGTTGAAGTGGCCTACAACCCGGAGTTCCTTCCCTTGCCAAAGCCGTGCCCGAAGGGCACGTCTGTGTTCACCTGGAAAGCTCAACATGCTCCGCCAAAAAGACCAACCTAGCTAGACGTGTTGAAGTGGCCTACAACCCGGAGTTCCTTCACTTGCCAAAGCCGTGCCCGAAGGCACGTCTGTGTTCACCTGGGAAGCTCAACAAGCTCCGCCACGCGGTCCACACAAGCTACACGTGTTGAAATGGCCTACAACCCGGAGTTCCTTCCGTTGCCAAAGCCGTGCCCGAAGGGCACGTCTGTGTTCACCTCGAAAGCTCAACAAGCTCCGCCACAAAGACCAAGTAAGCTACACGTGTTGAAATGGCTTACAACCCGGAGTTCCTCCACTTGCCAAAGCCGTGCCCGAAGGCACGTCTGTGTTCACCTGGAAAGCTCAACATGCTCCGCCAAAAAGACCAACCTAGCTAGACGTGTTGAAGTGGCCTACAACCCGGAGTTCCTTCACTTGCCAAAGCCGTGCCCGAAGGCACGTCTGTGTTCACCTGGGAAGCTCAACAAGCTCCGCCACGCGGTCCACACAAGCTACACGTGTTGAAATGGCCTACAACCCGGAGTTCCTTCACTTGCCAAAGCCGTGCCCGAAGGCACGTCTGTGTTCACCTGGGAAGCTCAACAAGCTCCGCCACGCGGTCCACACAGGCTACACGTGTTGAAGTGGCCTACAAACCGGAGTTCCTTCCCTTGCCAAAGCCGTGCCCGAAGGCACGTCTGGGTTCACTTGGGAAGCTCAACAAGCTCCGCCACAGAGACCAACCTAGCTAGACGTGTTGAAGTGGCCTACAACCCGGAGTTCCTCCACTTGCCAAAGCCGTGCCCGAAGGGCACGTCTGTGTTCACCTCGAAAGCTCAACAAGCTCCGCCACAGAGACCAACCTAGCTAGACGTGTTGAAGTGGCCTACAACCCGGAGTTCCTCCACTTGCCAAAGCTGTGCCCGAAGGCACGTCTGTGTTCACCTGAGTAGCTCAACAAGCTCCGCCACGCGGTCCACACAGGCTACACGTGTTGAAGTGGCCTACAACCCGGAGTTCCTTCCCTTGCCAAAGCCGTGCCCGAAGGGCACGTCTGTGTTCACCTGGAAAGCTCAACATGCTCCGCCAAAAAGACCAACCTAGCTAGACGTGTTGAAGTGGCCTACAACCCGGAGTTCCTTCACTTGCCAAAGCCGTGCCCGAAGGCACGTCTGTGTTCACCTGGGAAGCTCAACAAGCTCCGCCACGCGGTCCACACAGGCTACACGTGTTGAAGTGGCCTACAACCCGGAGTTCCTTCCCTTGCCAAAGCCGTGCCCGAAGGGCACGTCTGGGTTCACCTCGAAAGCTCAACAAGCTCCGCCACAAAGACCAAGTAAGCTACACGTGTTGAAATGGCCTACAACCCGGAGTTCCTTCCCTTGCCAGAGCCGTGCCCGAAGGCACGTCTGTGTTCACCTGGGAAGCTCAACAAGCTCCGCCACAGAGGCCAACTTAGCTACACGTGTTGAAATGGCCCACAACCCGGAGTTCCTTCCCTTGCCAAAGCCGTGCCCGAAGGGCACGTCTGGGTTCACTTGGGAAGCTCAACAACCTCCGCCACAGAGACCAACTTAGCTACACGTGTTGAAATGGCCCACAACCCGGAGTTCCTCCACTTGCCAAAGCTGTGCCCGAAGGCACGTCTGTGTTCACCTGAGTAGCTCAACAAGCTCCGCCACGCGGTCCACACAGGCTACACGTGTTGAAGTGGCCTACAACCCGGAGTTCCTTCCCTTGCCAAAGCCGTGCCCGAAGGGCACGTCTGTGTTCACCTGGAAAGCTCAACATGCTCCGCCAAAAAGGCCAACCTAGCTAGACGTGTTGAAGTGGCCTACAACCCGGAGTTCCTTCACTTGCCAAAGCCGTGCCCGAAGGCACGTCTGTGTTCACCTGGGAAGCTCAACAAGCTCCGCCACGCGGTCCACACAGGCTACACGTGTTGAAGTGGCCTACAACCCGGAGTTCCTTCCCTTGCCAAAGCCGTGCCCGAAGGGCACGTCTGGGTTCACCTGAGTAGCTCAACAAGCTCCGCCACGCGGTCCACACAGGCTACACGTGTTGAAGTGGCCTACAACCCGGAGTTCCTTCCCTTGCCAAAGCCGTGCCCGAAGGCACGTCTGGGTTCACTTGGGAAGCTCAACAAGCTCCGCCACAGAGACCAACCTAGATAGACGTGTTGAAGTGGCCTACAACCCGGAGTTCCTCCACTTGCCAAAGCCGTGCCCGAAGGGCACGTCTGTGTTCACCTCGAAAGCTCAACAAGCTCCGCCACAGAGACCAACCTAGCTAGACGTGTTGAAGTGGCCTACAACCCGGAGTTCCTCCACTTGCCAAAGCTGTGCCCGAAGGCACGTCTGTGTTCACCTGAGTAGCTCAACAAGCTCCGCCACGCGGTCCACACAGGCTACACGTGTTGAAGTGGCCTACAACCCGGAGTTCCTTCCCTTGCCAAAGCCGTGCCCGAAGGGCACGTCTGTGTTCACCTGGAAAGCTCAACATGCTCCGCCAAAAAGGCCAACCTAGCTAGACGTGTTGAAGTGGCCTACAACCCGGAGTTCCTTCACTTGCCAAAGCCGTGCCCGAAGGCACGTCTGTGTTCACCTGGGAAGCTCAACAAGCTCCGCCACGCGGTCCACACAGGCTACACGTGTTGAAGTGGCCTACAACCCGGAGTTCCTTCCCTTGCCAAAGCCGTGCCCGAAGGGCACGTCTGGGTTCACCTGAGTAGCTCAACAAGCTCCGCCACGCGGTCCACACAGGCTACACGTGTTGAAGTGGCCTACAACCCGGAGTTCCTTCCCTTGCCAAAGCCGTGCCCGAAGGGCACGTCTGTGTTCACCTGGAAAGCTCAACATGCTCCGCCAAAAAGACCAACCTAGCTAGACGTGTTGAAGTGGCCTACAACCCGGAGTTCCTTCACTTGCCAAAGCCGTGCCCGAAGGCACGTCTGTGTTCACCTGGGAAGCTCAACAAGCTCCGCCACGCGGTCCACACAAGCTACACGTGTTGAAATGGCCTACAACCCGGAGTTCCTTCCGTTGCCAAAGCCGTGCCCGAAGGGCACGTCTGTGTTCACCTCGAAAGCTCAACAAGCTCCGCCACAAAGACCAAGTAAGCTACACGTGTTGAAATGGCTTACAACCCGGAGTTCCTCCACTTGCCAAAGCCGTGCCCGAAGGCACGTCTGTGTTCACCTGGAAAGCTCAACATGCTCCGCCAAAAAGACCAACCTAGCTAGACGTGTTGAAGTGGCCTACAACCCGGAGTTCCTTCACTTGCCAAAGCCGTGCCCGAAGGCACGTCTGTGTTCACCTGGGAAGCTCAACAAGCTCCGCCACGCGGTCCACACAAGCTACACGTGTTGAAATGGCCTACAACCCGGAGTTCCTTCACTTGCCAAAGCCGTGCCCGAAGGCACGTCTGTGTTCACCTGGGAAGCTCAACAAGCTCCGCCACGCGGTCCACACAGGCTACACGTGTTGAAGTGGCCTACAAACCGGAGTTCCTTCCCTTGCCAAAGCCGTGCCCGAAGGCACGTCTGGGTTCACTTGGGAAGCTCAACAAGCTCCGCCACAGAGACCAACCTAGCTAGACGTGTTGAAGTGGCCTACAACCCGGAGTTCCTCCACTTGCCAAAGCCGTGCCCGAAGGGCACGTCTGTGTTCACCTCGAAAGCTCAACAAGCTCCGCCACAGAGACCAACCTAGCTAGACGTGTTGAAGTGGCCTACAACCCGGAGTTCCTCCACTTGCCAAAGCTGTGCCCGAAGGCACGTCTGTGTTCACCTGAGTAGCTCAACAAGCTCCGCCACGCGGTCCACACAGGCTACACGTGTTGAAGTGGCCTACAACCCGGAGTTCCTTCCCTTGCCAAAGCCGTGCCCGAAGGGCACGTCTGTGTTCACCTGGAAAGCTCAACATGCTCCGCCAAAAAGACCAACCTAGCTAGACGTGTTGAAGTGGCCTACAACCCGGAGTTCCTTCACTTGCCAAAGCCGTGCCCGAAGGCACGTCTGTGTTCACCTGGGAAGCTCAACAAGCTCCGCCACGCGGTCCACACAGGCTACACGTGTTGAAGTGGCCTACAACCCGGAGTTCCTTCCCTTGCCAAAGCCGTGCCCGAAGGGCACGTCTGGGTTCACCTCGAAAGCTCAACAAGCTCCGCCACAAAGACCAAGTAAGCTACACGTGTTGAAATGGCCTACAACCCGGAGTTCCTTCCCTTGCCAGAGCCGTGCCCGAAGGCACGTCTGTGTTCACCTGGGAAGCTCAACAAGCTCCGCCACAGAGGCCAACTTAGCTACACGTGTTGAAATGGCCCACAACCCGGAGTTCCTTCCCTTGCCAAAGCCGTGCCCGAAGGGCACGTCTGGGTTCACTTGGGAAGCTCAACAACCTCCGCCACAGAGACCAACTTAGCTACACGTGTTGAAATGGCCCACAACCCGGAGTTCCTTCCCTTGCCAAAGCCGTACCCGAAGGGCACGTCTGGGTTCACCTGAGAAGCTCAACAAGCTCCGCCACGCGGTCCACACAAGCTACACGTGTTGAAGTGGCCTACAACCCGGAGTTCCTTCCGTTGCCAAAGCCGTGCCCGAAGGGCACGTCTGTGTTCACCTCGAAAGCTCAACAAGCTCCGCCACAAAGACCAAGTAAGCTACACGTGTTGAAATGGCTTACAACCCGGAGTTCCTCCACTTGCCAAAGCCGTGCCCGAAGGCACGTCTGTGTTCACCTGGAAAGCTCAACAAGCTCCGCCACAAAGACCAAGTAAGCTACACGTGTTGAAATGGCTTACAACCCGGAGTTCCTCCACTTGCCAAAGCCGTGCCCGAAGGCACGTCTGTGTTCACCTGGAAAGCTCAACATGCTCCGCCAAAAAGACCAACCTAGCTAGACGTGTTGAAGTGGCCTACAACCCGGAGTTCCTTCACTTGCCAAAGCCGTGCCCGAAGGCACGTCTGTGTTCACCTGGGAAGCTCAACAAGCTCCGCCACGCGGTCCACACAAGCTACACGTGTTGAAATGGCCTACAACCCGGAGTTCCTTCACTTGCCAAAGCCGTGCCCGAAGGCACGTCTGTGTTCACCTGGGAAGCTCAACAAGCTCCGCCACGCGGTCCACACAGGCTACACGTGTTGAAGTGGCCTACAACCCGGAGTTCCTTCCCTTGCCAAAGCCGTGCCCGAAGGCACGTCTGGGTTCACTTGGGAAGCTCAACAAGCTCCGCCACAGAGACCAACCTAGCTAGACGTGTTGAAGTGGCCTACAACCCGGAGTTCCTCCACTTGCCAAAGCCGTGCCCGAAGGGCACGTCTGTGTTCACCTCGAAAGCTCAACAAGCTCCGCCACAGAGACCAACCTAGCTAGACGTGTTGAAGTGGCCTACAACCCGGAGTTCCTCCACTTGCCAAAGCTGTGCCCGAAGGCACGTCTGTGTTCACCTGAGTAGCTCAACAAGCTCCGCCACGCGGTCCACACAGGCTACACGTGTTGAAGTGGCCTACAACCCGGAGTTCCTTCCCTTGCCAAAGCCGTGCCCGAAGGGCACGTCTGTGTTCACCTGGAAAGCTCAACATGCTCCGCCAAAAAGACCAACCTAGCTAGACGTGTTGAAGTGGCCTACAACCCGGAGTTCCTTCACTTGCCAAAGCCGTGCCCGAAGGCACGTCTGTGTTCACCTGGGAAGCTCAACAAGCTCCGCCACGCGGTCCACACAGGCTACACGTGTTGAAGTGGCCTACAACCCGGAGTTCCTTCCCTTGCCAAAGCCGTGCCCGAAGGGCACGTCTGGGTTCACCTCGAAAGCTCAACAAGCTCCGCCACAAAGACCAAGTAAGCTACACGTGTTGAAATGGCCTACAACCCGGAGTTCCTTCCCTTGCCAGAGCCGTGCCCGAAGGCACGTCTGTGTTCACCTGGGAAGCTCAACAAGCTCCGCCACAGAGGCCAACTTAGCTACACGTGTTGAAATGGCCCACAACCCGGAGTTCCTTCCCTTGCCAAAGCCGTGCCCGAAGGGCACGTCTGGGTTCACTTGGGAAGCTCAACAACCTCCGCCACAGAGACCAACTTAGCTACACGTGTTGAAATGGCCCACAACCCGGAGTTCCTTCCCTTGCCAAAGCCGTACCCGAAGGGCACGTCTGGGTTCACCTGAGAAGCTCAACAAGCTCCGCCACGCGGTCCACACAAGCTACACGTGTTGAAGTGGCCTACAACCCGGAGTTCCTTCCCTTGCCAAAGCCGTGCCCGAAGGGCACGTCTGTGTTCACCTCGAAAGCTCAACATGCTCCGCCACAAAGACCAACCTAGCTAGACGAGTTGAAGTGGCCTACAACCCGGAGTTCCTCCACTTGCCAAAGCCGTGCCCGAAGGCACGTCTGGGTTCACCTGAGAAGCTCAACAAGCTCCGCCACGCGGTCCACACAAGCTACACGTGTTGAAATGGCCTACAACCTGGAGTTCCTTCACTTGCCAAAGCCGTACCCGAAGGGCACGTCTGGGTTCACCTGAGAAGCTCAACAAGCTCCGCCACGCGGTCCACACAAGCTACACGTGTTGAAATGGCCTACAACCTGGAGTTCCTTCACTTGCCAAAGCCGTGCCCGAAGGCAAGTCTGTCTTCACCTGGGAAGCTCAACAAGCTCCGCCACAGAGACCAACCTAGCTAGACGTGTTGAAGTGGCCTACAACCCGGAGTTCCTTCACTTGCCAAAGCCGTGCCCGAAGGCACGTCTGTGTTCACCTGGGAAGCTCAACAAGCTCCGCCACGCGGTCCACACAAGCTACACGTGTTGAAATGGCCTACAACCCGGAGTTCCTTCCCTTGCCAAAGCCGTACCCGAAGGGCACGTCTGGGTTCACCTGAGAAGCTCAACAAGCTCCGCCACAGAGACCAACCTAGCTAGACGTGTTGAAGTGGCCTACAACCCGGAGTTCCTCCACTTGCCAAAGCCGTGCCCGAAGGCACGTCTGGGTTCACTTGGGAAGCTCAACAAGCTCCGCCACAGAGACCAACCTAGCTAGACGTGTTGAAGTGGCCTACAACCCGGAGTTCCTCCACTTGCCAGAGCCGTGCCCGAAGGGCACGTCTGTGTTCACCTCGAAAGCTCAACAAGCTCCGCCACAGAGACCAACCTAGCTAGACGTGTTGAAGTGGCCTACAACCCGGAGTTCCTCCACTTGCCAAAGCTGTGCCCGAAGGCACGTCTGTGTTCACCTGAGTAGCTCAACAAGCTCCGCCACGCGGTCCACACAGGCTACACGTGTTGAAGTGGCCTACAACCCGGAGTTCCTTCCCTTGCCAAAGCCGTGCCCGAAGGGCACGTCTGTGTTCACCTGGAAAGCTCAACATGCTCCGCCAAAAAGACCAACCTAGCTAGACGTGTTGAAGTGGCCTACAACCCGGAGTTCCTTCACTTGCCAAAGCCGTGCCCGAAGGCACGTCTGTGTTCACCTGGGAAGCTCAACAAGCTCCGCCACGCGGTCCACACAGGCTACACGTGTTGAAGTGGCCTACAACCCGGAGTTCCTTCCCTTGCCAAAGCCGTGCCCGAAGGGCACGTCTGGGTTCACCTCGAAAGCTCAACAAGCTCCGCCACAAAGACCAAGTAAGCTACACGTGTTGAAATGGCCTACAACCCGGAGTTCCTTCCCTTGCCAGAGCCGTGCCCGAAGGCACGTCTGTGTTCACCTGGGAAGCTCAACAAGCTCCGCCACAGAGGCCAACTTAGCTACACGTGTTGAAATGGCCCACAACCCGGAGTTCCTTCCCTTGCCAAAGCCGTGCCCGAAGGGCACGTCTGGGTTCACTTGGGAAGCTCAACAACCTCCGCCACAGAGACCAACTTAGCTACACGTGTTGAAGTGGCCTACAACCCGGAGTTCCTTCACTTGCCAAAGCCGTGCCCGAAGGCACGTCTGTGTTCACCTGGGAAGCTCAACAAGCTCCGCCACGCGGTCCACACAAGCTACACGTGTTGAAATGGCCTACAACCCGGAGTTCCTTCCCTTGCCAAAGCCGTGCCCGAAGGGCACGTCTGTGTTCACCTCGAAAGCTCAACAAGCTCCGCCACAAAGACCAAGTAAGCTACACGTGTTGAAGTGGCCTACAACCCGGAGTTCCTCCACTTGCCAAAGCTGTGCCCGAAGGCACGTCTGTGTTCACCTGAGTAGCTCAACAAGCTCCGCCACGCGGTCCACACAGGCTACACGTGTTGAAGTGGCCTACAACCCGGAGTTCCTTCCCTTGCCAAAGCCGTGCCCGAAGGGCACGTCTGTGTTCACCTGGAAAGCTCAACATGCTCCGCCAAAAAGACCAACCTAGCTAGACGTGTTGAAGTGGCCTACAACCCGGAGTTCCTTCCCTTGCCAAAGCCGTGCCCGAAGGGCACGTCTGGGTTCACCTCGAAAGCTCAACAAGCTCCGCCACAAAGACCAAGTAAGCTACACGTGTTGAAATGGCCTACAACCCGGAGTTCCTCCACTTGCCAAAGCCGTACCCGAAGGGCACGTCTGGGTTCACCTGAGAAGCTCAACAAGCTCCGCCACGCGGTCCACACAAGCTACACGTGTTGAAATGGCCTACAACCCGGAGTTCCTTCCCTTGCCAAAGCCGTGCCCGAAGGGCACGTCTGTGTTCACCTCGAAAGCTCAACAAGCTCCGCCACGCGGTCCACACAGGCTACACGTGTTGAAGTGGCCTACAACCCGGAGTTCCTTCCCTTGCCAAAGCCGTGCCCGAAGGGCACGTCTGGGTTCACCTGAGTAGCTCAACAAGCTCCGCCACGCGGTCCACACAGGCTACACGTGTTGAAGTGGCCTACAACCCGGAGTTCCTTCCCTTGCCAAAGCCGTGCCCGAAGGGCACGTCTGTGTTCACCTGGAAAGCTCAACATGCTCCGCCAAAAAGACCAACCTAGCTAGACGTGTTGAAGTGGCCTACAACCCGGAGTTCCTTCACTTGCCAAAGCCGTGCCCGAAGGCACGTCTGTGTTCACCTGGGAAGCTCAACAAGCTCCGCCACGCGGTCCACACAAGCTACACGTGTTGAAATGGCCTACAACCCGGAGTTCCTTCCCTTGCCAAAGCCGTGCCCGAAGGGCACGTCTGTGTTCACCTCGAAAGCTCAACAAGCTCCGCCACAAAGACCAAGTAAGCTACACGTGTTGAAATGGCTTACAACCCGGAGTTCCTCCACTTGCCAAAGCCGTGCCCGAAGGCACGTCTGTGTTCACCTGGGAAGCTCAACAAGCTCCGCCACAGAGACCAACCTAGCTAGACGTGTTGAAGTGGCCTACAACCCGGAGTTCCTTCACTTGCCAAAGCCGTGCCCGAAGGCACGTCTGTGTTCACCTGGGAAGCTCAACAAGCTCCGCCACGCGGTCCACACAAGCTACACGTGTTGAAATGGCCTACAACCCGGAGTTCCTTCCCTTGCCAAAGCCGTACCCGAAGGGCACGTCTGGGTTCACCTGAGAAGCTCAACAAGCTCCGCCACAGAGACCAACCTAGCTAGACGTGTTGAAGTGGCCTACAACCCGGAGTTCCTCCACTTGCCAAAGCCGTGCCCGAAGGCACGTCTGGGTTCACTTGGGAAGCTCAACAAGCTCCGCCACAGAGACCAACCTAGCTAGACGCGTTGAACTGGCCTACAACCCGGAGTTCCTCCACTTGCCAAAGCCGTGCCCGAAGGGCACGTCTGTGTTCACCTCGAAAGCTCAACAAGCTCCGCCACAGAGACCAACCTAGCTAGACGTGTTGAAGTGGCCTACAACCCGGAGTTCCTCCACTTGCCAAAGCTGTGCCCGAAGGCACGTCTGTGTTCACCTGAGTAGCTCAACAAGCTCCGCCACGCGGTCCACACAGGCTACACGTGTTGAAGTGGCCTACAACCCGGAGTTCCTTCCCTTGCCAAAGCCGTGCCCGAAGGGCACGTCTGTGTTCACCTGGAAAGCTCAACATGCTCCGCCAAAAAGACCAACCTAGCTAGACGTGTTGAAGTGGCCTACAACCCGGAGTTCCTTCACTTGCCAAAGCCGTGCCCGAAGGCACGTCTGTGTTCACCTGGGAAGCTCAACAAGCTCCGCCACGCGGTCCACACAGGCTACACGTGTTGAAGTGGCCTACAACCCGGAGTTCCTTCCCTTGCCAAAGCCGTGCCCGAAGGGCACGTCTGGGTTCACCTGAGTAGCTCAACAAGCTCCGCCACGCGGTCCACACAGGCTACACGTGTTGAAGTGGCCTACAACCCGGAGTTCCTTCCCTTGCCAAAGCCGTGCCCGAAGGGCACGTCTGTGTTCACCTGGAAAGCTCAACATGCTCCGCCAAAAAGACCAACCTAGCTAGACGTGTTGAAGTGGCCTACAACCTGGAGTTCCTTCACTTGCCAAAGCCGTGCCCGAAGGCACGTCTGTGTTCACCTGGGAAGCTCAACAAGCTCCGCCACGCGGTCCACACAAGCTACACGTGTTGAAATGGCCTACAACCCGGAGTTCCTTCCCTTGCCAAAGCCGTGCCCGAAGGGCACGTCTGTGTTCACCTCGAAAGCTCAACAAGCTCCGCCACAAAGACCAAGTAAGCTACACGTGTTGAAATGGCTTACAACCCGGAGTTCCTCCACTTGCCAAAGCCGTGCCCGAAGGCACGTCTGTGTTCACCTGGGAAGCTCAACAAGCTCCGCCACAGAGACCAACTTAGCTACACGTGTTGAAATGGCCTACAACCCGGAGTTCCTTCCCTTGCCAGAGCCGTGCCCGAAGGCACGTCTGTGTTCACCTGGGAAGCTCAACAAGCTCCGCCACAGAGGCCAACTTAGCTACACGTGTTGAAATGGCCCACAACCCGGAGTTCCTTCCCTTGCCAAAGCCGTGCCCGAAGGGCACGTCTGGGTTCACTTGGGAAGCTCAACAACCTCCGCCACAGAGACCAACTTAGCTACACGTGTTGAAATGGCCCACAACCCGGAGTTCCTTCCCTTGCCAAAGCCGTACCCGAAGGGCACGTCTGGGTTCACCTGATAAGCTCAACAAGCTCCGCCACGCGGTCCACACAAGCTACACGTGTTGAAGTGGCCTACAACCCGGAGTTCCTTCCCTTGCCAAAGCCGTGCCCGAAGGGCACGTCTGTGTTCACCTCGAAAGCTCAACATGCTCCGCCACAAAGACCAACCTAGCTAGACGAGTTGAAGTGGCCTACAACCCGGAGTTCCTTCACTTGCCAAAGCCGTGCCCGAAGGCACGTCTGTGTTCACCTGGGAAGCTCAACAAGCTCCGCCACGCGGTCCACACAAGCTACACGTGTTGAAATGGCCTACAACCCGGAGTTCCTTCCCTTGCCAAAGCCGTACCCGAAGGGCACGTCTGGGTTCACCTGAGAAGCTCAACAAGCTCCGCCACGCGGTCCACACAAGCTACACGTGTTGAAATGGCCTACAACCCGGAGTTCCTTCCCTTGCCAAAGCCGTACCCGAAGGGCACGTCTGGGTTCACCTGAGAAGCTCAACAAGCTCCGCCACAGAGACCAACCTAGCTAGACGTGTTGAAGTGGCCTACAACCCGGAGTTCCTCCACTTGCCAAAGCCGTGCCCGAAGGCACGTCTGGGTTCACTTGGGAAGCTCAACAAGCTCCGCCACAGAGACCAACCTAGCTAGACGTGTTGAAGTGGCCTACAACCCGGAGTTCCTCCACTTGCCAAAGCCGTGCCCGAAGGGCACGTCTGTGTTCACCTCGAAAGCTCAACAAGCTCCGCCACAGAGACCAACCTAGCTAGACGTGTTGAAGTGGCCTACAACCCGGAGTTCCTCCACTTGCCAAAGCTGTGCCCGAAGGCACGTCTGTGTTCACCTGGGAAGCTCAACAAGCTCCGCCACAGAGACCAACCTAGCTAGACGTGTTGAAGTGGCCTACAACCCGGAGTTCCTCCACTTGCCAAAGCCGTGCCCGAAGGGCACGTCTGTGTTCACCTCGAAAGCTCAACAAGCTCCGCCACAGAGACCAACCTAGCTAGACGTGTTGAAGTGGCCTACAACCCGGAGTTCCTCCACTTGCCAAAGCTGTGCCCGAAGGCACGTCTGTGTTCACCTGGGAAGCTCAACAAGCTCCGCCACAGAGACCAACCTAGCTAGACGTGTTGAAGTGGCCTACAACCCGGAGTTCCTCCACTTGCCAAAGCTGTGCCCGAAGGGCACGTCTGTGTTCACCTCGAAAGCTCAACATGCTCCGCCACAAAGACCAACCTAGCTAGACGAGTTGAAGTGGCCTACAACCCGGAGTTCCTCCACTTGCCAAAGCCGTGCCCGAAGGCACGTCTGGGTTCACCTGAGAAGCTCAACAAGCTCCGCCACGCGGTCCACACAAGCTACACGTGTTGAAATGGCCTACAACCCGGAGTTCCTTCCCTTGCCAAAGCCGTGCCCGAAGGGCACGTCTGGGTTCACCTGAGAAGCTCAACAAGCTCCGCCACGCGGTCCACACAAGCTACACGTGTTGAAATGGCCTACAACCCGGAGTTCCTTCCCTTGCCAAAGCCGTGCCCGAAGGGCACGTCTGTGTTCACCTGGGAAGCTCAACAAGCTCCGCCACAGAGACCAACTTAGCTACACGTGTTGAAATGGCCCACAACCCGGAGTTCCTTCCCTTGCCAAAGCCGTACCCGAAGGGCACGTCTGGGTTCACCTGAGAAGCTCAACAAGCTCCGCCACGCGGTCCACACAAGCTACACGTGTTGAAATGGCCTACAACCCGGAGTTCCTTCCCTTGCCAAAGCCGTGCCCGAAGGGCACGTCTGTGTTCACCTCGAAAGCTCAACAAGCTCCGCCACAAAGACCAACTAAGCTACACGTGTTGAAATGGCCTACAACCCGGAGTTCCTTCCCTTGCCAAAGCCGTGCCCGAAGGGCACGTCTGTGTTCACCTCGAAAGCTCAACAAGCTCCGCCACAGAGACCAACTTAGCTACACGTGTTGAAATGGCCTACAACACGGAGTTCCTTCCCTTGCCAAAGCCGTGCCCGAAGGGCACGTCTGGGTTCACCTGGGAAGCTCAACATCCTCCGCCACAGAGACCAACTTAGCTACACGTGTTGAAATGGCCCACAACCCGGAGTTCCTTCCCTTGCCAAAGCCGTGCCCGAAGGGCACGTCTGGGTTCACTTGGGAAGCTCAACAACCTCCGCCACAGAGACCAACTTAGCTACACGTGTTGAAATGGCCCACAACCCGGAGTTCCTTCCCTTGCCAAAGCCGTACCCGAAGGGCACGTCTGGGTTCACCTGAGAAGCTCAACAAGCTCCGCCACGCGGTCCACACAAGCTACACGTGTTGAAGTGGCCTACAACCCGGAGTTCCTTCCCTTGCCAAAGCCGTGCCCGAAGGGCACGTCTGTGTTCACCTCGAAAGCTCAACATGCTCCGCCACAAAGACCAACCTAGCTAGACGAGTTGAAGTGGCCTACAACCCGGAGTTCCTCCACTTGCCAAAGCCGTGCCCGAAGGCACGTCTGGGTTCACCTGAGAAGCTCAACAAGCTCCGCCACGCGGTCCACACAAGCTACACGTGTTGAAATGGCCTACAACCTGGAGTTCCTTCACTTGCCAAAGCCGTACCCGAAGGGCACGTCTGGGTTCACCTGAGAAGCTCAACAAGCTCCGCCACGCGGTCCACACAAGCTACACGTGTTGAAATGGCCTACAACCTGGAGTTCCTTCACTTGCCAAAGCCGTGCCCGAAGGCAAGTCTGTGTTCACCTGGGAAGCTCAACAAGCTCCGCCACAGAGACCAACCTAGCTAGACGTGTTGAAGTGGCCTACAACCCGGAGTTCCTTCACTTGCCAAAGCCGTGCCCGAAGGCACGTCTGTGTTCACCTGGGAAGCTCAACAAGCTCCGCCACGCGGTCCACACAAGCTACACGTGTTGAAATGGCCTACAACCCGGAGTTCCTTCCCTTGCCAAAGCCGTACCCGAAGGGCACGTCTGGGTTCACCTGAGAAGCTCAACAAGCTCCGCCACAGAGACCAACCTAGCTAGACGTGTTGAAGTGGCCTACAACCCGGAGTTCCTCCACTTGCCAAAGCCGTGCCCGAAGGGCACGTCTGTGTTCACCTCGAAAGCTCAACAAGCTCCGCCACAGAGACCAACCTAGCTAGACGTGTTGAAGTGGCCTACAACCCGGAGTTCCTCCACTTGCCAAAGCTGTGCCCGAAGGCACGTCTGTGTTCACCTGGGAAGCTCAACAAGCTCCGCCACAGAGACCAACCTAGCTAGACGTGTTGAAGTGGCCTACAACCCGGAGTTCCTCCACTTGCCAAAGCTGTGCCCGAAGGGCACGTCTGTGTTCACCTCGAAAGCTCAACATGCTCCGCCACAGAGACCAACTTAGCTACACGTGTTGAAATGGCCTACAACACGGAGTTCCTTCCCTTGCCAAAGCCGTGCCCGAAGGGCAGGTCTGTGTTCACCTGGGAAGCTCAACAAGCTCCGCCACAGAGACCAACTTAGCTACACGTGTTGAAATGGCCTACAACCCGGAGTTCCTTCCCTTGCCAAAGCCGTGCCCGAAGGGCACGTCTGGGTTCACCTGAGTAGCTCAACAAGCTCCGCCACGCGGTCCACACCGGCTACACGTGTTGAAGTGGCCTACAACCCGGAGTTCCTTCCCTTGCCAAAGCCGTGCCCGAAGGGCACGTCTGTGTTCACCTGGAAAGCTCAACATGCTCCGCCACAAAGACCAACCTAGCTAGACGTGTTGAAGTGGCCTACAACCCGGAGTTCCTTCACTTGCCAAAGCCGTGCCCGAAGGCACGTCTGTGTTCACCTGGGAAGCTCAACAAGCTCCGCCACGCGGTCCACACAAGCTACACGTGTTGAAATGGCCTACAACCCGGAGTTCCTTCCCTTGCCAAAGCCGTGCCCGAAGGGCACGTCTGTGTTCACCTCGAAAGCTCAACAAGCTCCGCCACAAAGACCAAGTAAGCTACACGTGTTGAAATGGCCTACAACCTGGAGTTCCTCCACTTGCCAAAGCCGTGCCCGAAGGCACGTCTGTGTTCACCTGGGAAGCTCAACAAGCTCCGCCACAGAGACCAACTTAGCTACACGTGTTGAAATGGCCTACAACCCGGAGTTCCTTCCCTTGCCAGAGCCGTGCCCGAAGGCACGTCTGTGTTCACCTGGGAAGCTCAACAAGCTCCGCCACAGAGACCAACTTAGCTACACGTGTTGAAATGGCCCACAACCCGGAGTTCCTTCCCTTGCCAAAGCCGTGCCCGAAGGGCACGTCTGGGTTCACTTGGGAAGCTCAACAACCTCCGCCACAGAGACCAACTTAGCTACACGTGTTGAAATGGCCCACAACCCGGAGTTCCTTCCCTTGCCAAAGCCGTACCCGAAGGGCACGTCTGGGTTCACCTGAGAAGCTCAACAAGCTCCGCCACGCGGTCCACACAAGCTACACGTGTTGAAGTGGCCTACAACCCGGAGTTCCTTCCCTTGCCAAAGCCGTGCCCGAAGGGCACGTCTGTGTTCACCTCGAAAGCTCAACATGCTCCGCCACAAAGACCAACCTAGCTAGACGAGTTGAAGTGGCCTACAACCCGGAGTTCCTCCACTTGCCAAAGCCGTGCCCGAAGGCACGTCTGGGTTCACCTGAGAAGCTCAACAAGCTCCGCCACGCGGTCCACACAAGCTACACGTGTTGAAATGGCCTACAACCTGGAGTTCCTTCACTTGCCAAAGCCGTACCCGAAGGGCACGTCTGGGTTCACCTGAGAAGCTCAACAAGCTCCGCCACGCGGTCCACACAAGCTACACGTGTTGAAATGGCCTACAACCTGGAGTTCCTTCACTTGCCAAAGCCGTGCCCGAAGGCAAGTCTGTGTTCACCTGGGAAGCTCAACAAGCTCCGCCACAGAGACCAACCTAGCTAGACGTGTTGAAGTGGCCTACAACCCGGAGTTCCTTCACTTGCCAAAGCCGTGCCCGAAGGCACGTCTGTGTTCACCTGGGAAGCTCAACAAGCTCCGCCACGCGGTCCACACAAGCTACACGTGTTGAAATGGCCTACAACCCGGAGTTCCTTCCCTTGCCAAAGCCGTACCCGAAGGGCACGTCTGGGTTCACCTGAGAAGCTCAACAAGCTCCGCCACAGAGACCAACCTAGCTAGACGTGTTGAAGTGGCCTACAACCCGGAGTTCCTCCACTTGCCAAAGCCGTGCCCGAAGGGCACGTCTGTGTTCACCTCGAAAGCTCAACAAGCTCCGCCACAGAGACCAACCTAGCTAGACGTGTTGAAGTGGCCTACAACCCGGAGTTCCTCCACTTGCCAAAGCTGTGCCCGAAGGCACGTCTGTGTTCACCTGGGAAGCTCAACAAGCTCCGCCACAGAGACCAACCTAGCTAGACGTGTTGAAGTGGCCTACAACCCGGAGTTCCTCCACTTGCCAAAGCTGTGCCCGAAGGGCACGTCTGTGTTCACCTCGAAAGCTCAACATGCTCCGCCACAGAGACCAACTTAGCTACACGTGTTGAAATGGCCTACAACACGGAGTTCCTTCCCTTGCCAAAGCCGTGCCCGAAGGGCAGGTCTGTGTTCACCTGGGAAGCTCAACAAGCTCCGCCACAGAGACCAACTTAGCTACACGTGTTGAAATGGCCTACAACCCGGAGTTCCTTCCCTTGCCAAAGCCGTGCCCGAAGGGCACGTCTGGGTTCACCTGAGTAGCTCAACAAGCTCCGCCACGCGGTCCACACCGGCTACACGTGTTGAAGTGGCCTACAACCCGGAGTTCCTTCCCTTGCCAAAGCCGTGCCCGAAGGGCACGTCTGTGTTCACCTGGAAAGCTCAACATGCTCCGCCACAAAGACCAACCTAGCTAGACGTGTTGAAGTGGCCTACAACCCGGAGTTCCTTCACTTGCCAAAGCCGTGCCCGAAGGCACGTCTGTGTTCACCTGGGAAGCTCAACAAGCTCCGCCACGCGGTCCACACAAGCTACACGTGTTGAAATGGCCTACAACCCGGAGTTCCTTCCCTTGCCAAAGCCGTGCCCGAAGGGCACGTCTGTGTTCACCTCGAAAGCTCAACAAGCTCCGCCACAAAGACCAAGTAAGCTACACGTGTTGAAATGGCCTACAACCTGGAGTTCCTCCACTTGCCAAAGCCGTGCCCGAAGGCACGTCTGTGTTCACCTGGGAAGCTCAACAAGCTCCGCCACAGAGACCAACTTAGCTACACGTGTTGAAATGGCCTACAACCCGGAGTTCCTTCCCTTGCCAGAGCCGTGCCCGAAGGCACGTCTGTGTTCACCTGGGAAGCTCAACAAGCTCCGCCACAGAGACCAACTTAGCTACACGTGTTGAAATGGCCCACAACCCGGAGTTCCTTCCCTTGCCAAAGCCGTGCCCGAAGGGCACGTCTGGGTTCACTTGGGAAGCTCAACAACCTCCGCCACAGAGACCAACTTAGCTACACGTGTTGAAATGGCCCACAACCCGGAGTTCCTTCCCTTGCCAAAGCCGTACCCGAAGGGCACGTCTGGGTTCACCTGAGAAGCTCAACAAGCTCCGCCACGCGGTCCACACAAGCTACACGTGTTGAAATGGCCTACAACCCGGAGTTCCTTCCCTTGCCAAAGCCGTGCCCGAAGGGCACGTCTGTGTTCACCTCGAAAGCTCAACAAGCTCCGCCACGCGGTCCACACAGGCTACACGTGTTGAAGTGGCCTACAACCCGGAGTTCCTTCCCTTGCCAAAGCCGTGCCCGAAGGGCACGTCTGGGTTCACCTGAGTAGCTCAACAAGCTCCGCCACGCGGTCCACACAGGCTACACGTGTTGAAGTGGCCTACAACCCGGAGTTCCTTCCCTTGCCAAAGCCGTGCCCGAAGGGCACGTCTGTGTTCACCTGGAAAGCTCAACATGCTCCGCCAAAAAGACCAACCTAGCTAGACGTGTTGAAGTGGCCTACAACCCGGAGTTCCTTCACTTGCCAAAGCCGTGCCCGAAGGGCACGTCTGTGTTCACCTGGGAAGCTCAACAAGCTCCGCCACGCGGTCCACACAAGCTACACGTGTTGAAATGGCCTACAACCCGGAGTTCCTTCCCTTGCCAAAGCCGTACCCGAAGGGCACGTCTGGGTTCACCTGAGAAGCTCAACAAGCTCCGCCACGCGGTCCACACAAGCTACACGTGTTGAAATGGCCTACAACCCGGAGTTCCTTCCCTTGCCAAAGCCGTGCCCGAAGGGCACGTCTGTGTTCACCTCGAAAGCTCAACAAGCTCCGCCACAAAGACCAAGTAAGCTACACGTGTTGAAATGGCCTACAACCTGGAGTTCCTCCACTTGCCAAAGCCGTGCCCGAAGGCACGTCTGTGTTCACCTGGAAAGCTCAACATGCTCCGCCACAAAGACCAAGTAAGCTACACGTGTTGAAATGGCTTACAACCCGGAGTTCCTCCACTTGCCAAAGCCGTGCCCGAAGGCACGTCTGTGTTCACCTGGGAAGCTCAACAAGCTCCGCCACGCGGTCCACACAAGCTACACGTGTTGAAATGGCCTACAACCCGGAGTTCCTTCCCTTGCCAAAGCCGTGCCCGAAGGGCACGTCTGTGTTCACCTCGAAAGCTCAACAAGCTCCGCCACAAAGACCAACTAAGCTACACGTGTTGAAATGGCCTACAACCCGGAGTTCCTTCCCTTGCCAAAGCCGTGCCCGAAGGGCACGTCTGTGTTCACCTCGAAAGCTCAACAAGCTCCGCCACAAAGACCAACTAAGCTACACGTGTTGAAATGGCCTACAACCCGGAGTTCCTTCCCTTGCCAAAGCCGTGCCCGAAGGGCACGTCTGGGTTCACCTGAGTAGCTCAACAAGCTCCGCCACGCGGTCCACACCGGCTACACGTGTTGAAGTGGCCTACAACCCGGAGTTCCTTCCCTTGCCAAAGCCGTGCCCGAAGGGCACGTCTGTGTTCACCTGGGAAGCTCAACATCCTCCGCCACAGAGACCAACTTAGCTACACGTGTTGAAATGGCCTACAACCCGGAGTTCCTTCCCTTGCCAGAGCCGTGCCCCAAGGCACGTCTGTGTTCACCTGGGAAGCTCAACAAGCTCCGCCACAGAGACCAACTTAGCTACACGTGTTGAAATGGCCCACAACCCGGAGTTCCTTCCCTTGCCAAAGCCGTACCCGAAGGGCACGTCTGGGTTCACCTGAGAAGCTCAACAAGCTCCGCCACGCGGTCCACACAAGCTACACGTGTTGAAATGGCCTACAACCCGGAGTTCCTTCCCTTGCCAAAGCCGTGCCCGAAGGGCACGTCTGTGTTCACCTCGAAAGCTCAACAAGCTCCGCCACAAAGACCAACTAAGCTACACGTGTTGAAATGGCCTACAACCCGGAGTTCCTTCCCTTGCCAAAGCCGTGCCCGAAGGGCACGTCTGGGTTCACCTGAGTAGCTCAACAAGCTCCGCCACGCGGTCCACACCGGCTACACGTGTTGAAGTGGCCTACAACCCGGAGTTCCTTCCCTTGCCAAAGCCGTGCCCGAAGGGCACGTCTGTGTTCACCTGGAAAGCTCAACATGCTCCGCCACAAAGACCAACCTAGCTAGACGTGTTGAAGTGGCCTACAACCCGGAGTTCCTTCACTTGCCAAAGCCGTGCCCGAAGGCACGTCTGTGTTCACCTGGGAAGCTCAACAAGCTCCGCCACGCGGTCCACACAAGCTACACGTGTTGAAATGGCCTACAACCCGGAGTTCCTTCCCTTGCCAAAGCCGTGCCCGAAGGGCACGTCTGTGTTCACCTCGAAAGCTCAACAAGCTCCGCCACAAAGACCAAGTAAGCTACACGTGTTGAAATGGCCTACAACCTGGAGTTCCTCCACTTGCCAAAGCCGTGCCCGAAGGCACGTCTGTGTTCACCTGGGAAGCTCAACAAGCTCCGCCACAGAGACCAACTTAGCTACACGTGTTGAAATGGCCTACAACCCGGAGTTCCTTCCCTTGCCAGAGCCGTGCCCGAAGGCACGTCTGTGTTCACCTGGGAAGCTCAACAAGCTCCGCCACAGAGACCAGCTTAGCTACACGTGTTGAAATGGCCCACAACCCGGAGTTCCTTCCTTGCCAAAGCCGTGCCCGAAGGGCACGTCTGGGTTCACTTGGGAAGCTCAACAACCTCCGCCACAGAGACCAACTTAGCTACACGTGTTGAAATGGCCCACAACCCGGAGTTCCTTCCCTTGCCAAAGCCGTACCCGTAGGGCACGTCTGGGTTCACCTGAGAAGCTCAACAAGCTCCGCCACGCGGTCCACACAGCTACACGTGTTGAAATGGCCTACAACCCGGAGTTCCTTCCCTTGCCAAAGCTGTGCCCGAAGGGCACGTCTGTGTTCACCTCGAAAGCTCAACAAGCTCCGCCACGCGGTCCACACAGGCTACACGTGTTGAAGTGGCCTACAACCCGGAGTTCCTTCCCTTGCCAAAGCCGTGCCCGAAGGGCACGTCTGGGTTCACCTGAGTAGCTCAACAAGTTCCGCCACGCGGTCCACACAGGCTACACGTGTTGAAGTGGCCTACAACACGAGAGTTCCTTCCCTTGCCAAAGCCGTGCCCGAAGGGCACGTCTGTGTTCACCTGGAAAGCTCAACAAGCTCCGCCACGCGGTCCACACAAGCTACACGTGTTGAAATGGCCTACAACCCGGAGTTCCTTCCCTTGCCAAAGCCGTGCCCGAAGGGCACGTCTGTGTTCACCTCGAAAGCTCAACAAGCTCCGCCACAAAGACCAACTAAGCTACACGTGTTGAAATGGCCTACAACCCGGAGTTCCTTCCCTTGCCAAAGCCGTACCCGAAGGGCACGTCTGGGTTCACCTGAGAAGCTCAACAAGCTCCGCCACGCGGTCCACACAAGCTACACGTGTTGAAATGGCCTACAACCCGGAGTTCCTTCCCTTGCCAAAGCCGTGCCCGAAGGGCACGTCTGTGTTCACCTCGAAAGCTCAACAAGCTCCGCCACAAAGACCAAGTAAGCTACACGTGTTGAAATGGCCTACAACCTGGAGTTCCTCCACTTGCCAAAGCCGTGCCCGAAGGCACGTCTGTGTTCACCTGGAAAGCTCAACATGCTCCGCCACAAAGACCAAGTAAGCTACACGTGTTGAAATGGCTTACAACCCGGAGTTCCTCCACTTGCCAAAGCCGTGCCCGAAGGCACGTCTGTGTTCACCTGGGAAGCTCAACAAGCTCCGCCACGCGGTCCACACAAGCTACACGTGTTGAAATGGCCTACAACCCGGAGTTCCTTCCCTTGCCAAAGCCGTGCCCGAAGGGCACGTCTGTGTTCACCTCGAAAGCTCAACAAGCTCCGCCACAAAGACCAACTAAGCTACACGTGTTGAAATGGCCTACAACCCGGAGTTCCTTCCCTTGCCAAAGCCGTACCCGAAGGGCACGTCTGGGTTCACCTGAGAAGCTCAACAAGCTCCGCCACGCGGTCCACACAAGCTACACGTGTTGAAATGGCCTACAACCCGGAGTTCCTTCCCTTGCCAAAGCCGTGCCCGAAGGGCACGTCTGTGTTCACCTCGAAAGCTCAACAAGCTCCGCCACAAAGACCAACTAAGCTACACGTGTTGAAATGGCCTACAACCCGGAGTTCCTCCCCTTGCCAAAGCCGTGCCCGAAGGGCACGTCTGGGTTCACCTGAGTAGCTCAACAAGCTCCGCCACGCGGTCCACACCGGCTACACGTGTTGAAGTGGCCTACAACCCGGAGTTCCTTCCCTTGCCAAAGCCGTGCCCGAAGGGCACGTCTGTGTTCACCTGGAAAGCTCAACATGCTCCGCCACAAAGACCAACCTAGCTAGACGTGTTGAAGTGGCCTACAACCCGGAGTTCCTTCACTTGCCAAAGCCGTGCCCGAAGGCACGTCTGTGTTCACCTGGGAAGCTCAACAAGCTCCGCCACGCGGTCCACACAAGCTACACGTGTTGAAATGGCCTACAACCCGGAGTTCCTTCCCTTGCCAAAGCCGTGCCCGAAGGGCACGTCTGTGTTCACCTCGAAAGCTCAACAAGCTCCGCCACAAAGACCAAGTAAGCTACACGTGTTGAAATGGCCTACAACCCGGAGTTCCTCCACTTGCCAAAGCCGTGCCCGAAGGCACGTCTGTGTTCACCTGGGAAGCTCAACAAGCTCCGCCACAGAGACCAACTTAGCTACACGTGTTGAAATGGCCTACAACCCGGAGTTCCTTCCCTTGCCAAAGCCGTGCCCGAAGGGCACGTCTGGGTTCACCTGAGTAGCTCAACAAGCTCCGCCACGCGGTCCACACAAGCTACACGTGTTGAAATGGCCTACAACCCGGAGTTCCTTCCCTTGCCAAAGCCGTGCCCGAAGGGCACGTCTGTGTTCACCTCGAAAGCTCAACAAGCTCCGCCACAAAGACCAACTAAGCTACACGTGTTGAAATGGCCTACAACCCGGAGTTCCTTCCCTTGCCAAAGCCGTACCCGAAGGGCACGTCTGGGTTCACCTGAGAAGCTCAACAAGCTCCGCCACGCGGTCCACACAAGCTACACGTGTTGAAATGGCCTACAACCCGGAGTTCCTTCCCTTGCCAAAGCCGTGCCCGAAGGGCACGTCTGTGTTCACCTCGAAAGCTCAACAAGCTCCGCCACAAAGACCAACTAAGCTACACGTGTTGAAATGGCCTACAACCCGGAGTTCCTCCCCTTGCCAAAGCCGTGCCCGAAGGGCACGTCTGGGTTCACCTGAGTAGCTCAACAAGCTCCGCCACGCGGTCCACACCGGCTACACGTGTTGAAGTGGCCTACAACCCGGAGTTCCTTCCCTTGCCAAAGCCGTGCCCGAAGGGCACGTCTGTGTTCACCTGGAAAGCTCAACATGCTCCGCCACAAAGACCAACCTAGCTAGACGTGTTGAAGTGGCCTACAACCCGGAGTTCCTTCACTTGCCAAAGCCGTGCCCGAAGGCACGTCTGTGTTCACCTGGGAAGCTCAACAAGCTCCGCCACGCGGTCCACACAAGCTACACGTGTTGAAATGGCCTACAACCCGGAGTTCCTTCCCTTGCCAAAGCCGTGCCCGAAGGGCACGTCTGTGTTCACCTCGAAAGCTCAACAAGCTCCGCCACAAAGACCAAGTAAGCTACACGTGTTGAAATGGCCTACAACCCGGAGTTCCTCCACTTGCCAAAGCCGTGCCCGAAGGCACGTCTGTGTTCACCTGGGAAGCTCAACAAGCTCCGCCACAGAGACCAACTTAGCTACACGTGTTGAAATGGCCTACAACCCGGAGTTCCTTCCCTTGCCAAAGCCGTGCCCGAAGGGCACGTCTGGGTTCACCTGAGTAGCTCAACAAGCTCCGCCACGCGGTCCACACAAGCTACACGTGTTGAAATGGCCTACAACCCGGAGTTCCTTCCCTTGCCAAAGCCGTGCCCGAAGGGCACGTCTGTGTTCACCTCGAAAGCTCAACAAGCTCCGCCACAAAGACCAAGTAAGCTACACGTGTTGAAATGGCCTACAACCCGGAGTTCCTCCACTTGCCAAAGCCGTGCCCGAAGGCACGTCTGTGTTCACCTGGGAAGCTCAACAAGCTCCGCCACAGAGACCAACCTAGCTACACGTCTTGAAATGGCCTACAACCCGGAGTTCCTTCCCTTGCCAAAGCCGTGCCCGAAGGGCACGTCTGGGTTCACTTGGGAAGCTCAACAACCTCCGCCACAGAGACCAACTTAGCTACACGTGTTGAAATGGCCCACAACCCGGAGTTCCTTCCCTTGCCAAAGCCGTACCCGAAGGGCACGTCTGGGTTCACCTGAGAAGCTCAACAAGCTCCGCCACGCGGTCCACACAAGCTACACGTGTTGAAATGGCCTACAACCCGGAGTTCCTTTCCTTGCCAAAGCCGTGCCCGAAGGGCACGTCTGTGTTCACCTCGAAAGCTCAACAAGCTCCGCCACAAAGACCAACTAAGCTACACGTGTTGAAATGGCCTACAACCCGGAGTTCCTTCCCTTGCCAAAGCCGTGCCCGAAGGGCACGTCTGGGTTCACCTGAGTAGCTCAACAAGCTCCGCCACGCGGTCCACACCGGCTACACGTGTTGAAGTGGCCTACAACCCGGAGTTCCTTCCCTTGCCAAAGCCGTGCCCGAAGGGCACGTCTGTGTTCACCTGGAAAGCTCAACATGCTCCGCCACAAAGACCAACCTAGCTAGACGTGTTGAAGTGGCCTACAACCCGGAGTTCCTTCACTTGCCAAAGCCGTGCCCGAAGGCACGTCTGTGTTCACCTGGGAAGCTCAACAAGCTCCGCCACGCGGTCCACACAAGCTACACGTGTTGAAATGGCCTACAACCCGGAGTTCCTTCCCTTGCCAAAGCCGTGCCCGAAGGGCACGTCTGTGTTCACCTCGAAAGCTCAACAAGCTCCGCCACAAAGACCAACTAAGCTACACGTGTTGAAATGGCCTACAACCCGGAGTTCCTTCCCTTGCCAAAGCCGTGCCCGAAGGGCACGTCTGGGTTCACCTGAGTAGCTCAACAAGCTCCGCCACGCGGTCCACACCGGCTACACGTGTTGAAGTGGCCTACAACCCGGAGTTCCTTCCCTTGCCAAAGCCGTGCCCGAAGGGCACGTCTGTGTTCACCTGGAAAGCTCAACATGCTCCGCCACAAAGACCAACCTAGCTAGACGTGTTGAAGTGGCCTACAACCCGGAGTTCCTTCACTTGCCAAAGCCGTGCCCGAAGGCACGTCTGTGTTCACCTGGGAAGCTCAACAAGCTCCGCCACGCGGTCCACACAAGCTACACGTGTTGAAATGGCCTACAACCCGGAGTTCCTTCCCTTGCCAAAGCCGTGCCCGAAGGGCACGTCTGTGTTCACCTCGAAAGCTCAACAAGCTCCGCCACAAAGACCAAGTAAGCTACACGTGTTGAAATGGCCTACAACCCGGAGTTCCTCCACTTGCCAAAGCCGTGCCCGAAGGCACGTCTGTGTTCACCTGGGAAGCTCAACAAGCTCCGCCACAGAGACCAACTTAGCTACACGTGTTGAAATGGCCTACAACCCGGAGTTCCTTCCCTTGCCAGAGCCGTGCCCGAAGGCACGTCTGTGTTCACCTGGGAAGCTCAACAAGCTCCGCCACGCGGTCCACACAAGCTACACGTGTTGAAATGGCCTACAACCCGGAGTTCCTTCCCTTGCCAAAGCCGTGCCCGAAGGGCACGTCTGTGTTCACCTCGAAAGCTCAACAAGCTCCGCCACAAAGACCAACTAAGCTACACGTGTTGAAATGGCCTACAACCCGGAGTTCCTTCCCTTGCCAAAGCCGTACCCGAAGGGCACGTCTGGGTTCACCTGAGAAGCTCAACAAGCTCCGCCACGCGGTCCACACAAGCTACACGTGTTGAAATGGCCTACAACCCGGAGTTCCTTCCCTTGCCAAAGCCGTGCCCGAAGGGCACGTCTGTGTTCACCTCGAAAGCTCAACAAGCTCCGCCACAAAGACCAAGTAAGCTACACGTGTTGAAATGGCCTACAACCTGGAGTTCCTCCACTTGCCAAAGCCGTGCCCGAAGGCACGTCTGTGTTCACCTGGAAAGCTCAACATGCTCCGCCACAAAGACCAAGTAAGCTACACGTGTTGAAATGGCTTACAACCCGGAGTTCCTCCACTTGCCAAAGCCGTGCCCGAAGGCACGTCTGTGTTCACCTGGGAAGCTCAACAAGCTCCGCCACGCGGTCCACACAAGCTACACGTGTTGAAATGGCCTACAACCCGGAGTTCCTTCCCTTGCCAAAGCCGTGCCCGAAGGGCACGTCTGTGTTCACCTCGAAAGCTCAACAAGCTCCGCCACAAAGACCAAGTAAGCTACACGTGTTGAAATGGCCTACAACCCGGAGTTCCTCCACTTGCCAAAGCCGTGCCCGAAGGCACGTCTGTGTTCACCTGGGAAGCTCAACAAGCTCCGCCACAGAGACCAACTTAGCTACACGTGTTGAAATGGCCTACAACCCGGAGTTCCTTCCCTTGCCAAAGCCGTGCCCGAAGGGCACGTCTGGGTTCACTTGGGAAGCTCAACAACCTCCGCCACAGAGACCAACTTAGCTACACGTGTTGAAATGGCCCACAACCCGGAGTTCCTTCCCTTGCCAAAGCCGTACCCGAAGGGCACGTCTGGGTTCACCTGAGAAGCTCAACAAGCTCCGCCACGCGGTCCACACAAGCTACACGTGTTGAAATGGCCTACAACCCGGAGTTCCTTTCCTTGCCAAAGCCGTGCCCGAAGGGCACGTCTGTGTTCACCTCGAAAGCTCAACAAGCTCCGCCACAAAGACCAACTAAGCTACACGTGTTGAAATGGCCTACAACCCGGAGTTCCTTCCCTTGCCAAAGCCGTGCCCGAAGGGCACGTCTGGGTTCACCTGAGTAGCTCAACAAGCTCCGCCACGCGGTCCACACCGGCTACACGTGTTGAAGTGGCCTACAACCCGGAGTTCCTTCCCTTGCCAAAGCCGTGCCCGAAGGGCACGTCTGTGTTCACCTGGAAAGCTCAACATGCTCCGCCACAAAGACCAACCTAGCTAGACGTGTTGAAGTGGCCTACAACCCGGAGTTCCTTCACTTGCCAAAGCCGTGCCCGAAGGCACGTCTGTGTTCACCTGGGAAGCTCAACAAGCTCCGCCACGCGGTCCACACAAGCTACACGTGTTGAAATGGCCTACAACCCGGAGTTCCTTCCCTTGCCAAAGCCGTGCCCGAAGGGCACGTCTGTGTTCACCTCGAAAGCTCAACAAGCTCCGCCACAAAGACCAAGTAAGCTACACGTGTTGAAATGGCCTACAACCCGGAGTTCCTCCACTTGCCAAAGCCGTGCCCGAAGGCACGTCTGTGTTCACCTGGGAAGCTCAACAAGCTCCGCCACAGAGACCAACTTAGCTACACGTGTGGAAATGGCCTACAACCCGGAGTTCCTTCCCTTGCCAAAGCCGTGCCCGAAGGGCACGTCTGTGTTCACCTCGAAAGCTCAACAAGCTCCGCCACAAAGACCAAGTAAGCTACACGTGTTGAAATGGCCTACAACCCGGAGTTCCTCCACTTGCCAAAGCCGTGCCCGAAGGCACGTCTGTGTTCACCTGGGAAGCTCAACAAGCTCCGCCACAGAGACCAACTTAGCTACACGTGTTGAAATGGCCTACAACCCGGAGTTCCTTCCCTTGCCAAAGCCGTGCCCGAAGGGCACGTCTGTGTTCACCTCGAAAGCTCAACAAGCTCCGCCACAGAGACCAACTTAGCTACACGTGTTGAAATGGCCCACAACCCGGAGTTCCTTCCCTTGCCAAAGCCGTACCCGAAGGGCACGTCTGGGTTCACCTGAGAAGCTCAACAAGCTCCGCCACGCGGTCCACACAAGCTACACGTGTTGAAATGGCCTACAACCCGGAGTTCCTTCCCTTGCCAAAGCCGTGCCCGAAGGGCACGTCTGTGTTCACCTCGAAAGCTCAACAAGCTCCGCCACAAAGACCAACTAAGCTACACGTGTTGAAATGGCCTACAACCCGGAGTTCCTTCCCTTGCCAAAGCCGTGCCCGAAGGGCACGTCTGGGTTCACCTGAGTAGCTCAACAAGCTCCGCCACGCGGTCCACACCGGCTACACGTGTTGAAGTGGCCTACAACCCGGAGTTCCTTCCCTTGCCAAAGCCGTGCCCGAAGGGCACGTCTGTGTTCACCTGGAAAGCTCAACATGCTCCGCCACAAAGACCAACCTAGCTAGACGTGTTGAAGTGGCCTACAACCCGGAGTTCCTTCACTTGCCAAAGCCGTGCCCGAAGGCACGTCTGTGTTCACCTGGGAAGCTCAACAAGCTCCGCCACGCGGTCCACACAAGCTACACGTGTTGAAATGGCCTACAACCCGGAGTTCCTTCCCTTGCCAAAGCCGTGCCCGAAGGGCACGTCTGTGTTCACCTCGAAAGCTCAACAAGCTCCGCCACAAAGACCAAGTAAGCTACACGTGTTGAAATGGCCTACAACCCGGAGTTCCTCCACTTGCCAAAGCCGTGCCCGAAGGCACGTCTGTGTTCACCTGGGAAGCTCAACAAGCTCCGCCACAGAGACCAACTTAGCTACACGTGTTGAAATGGCCTACAACCCGGAGTTCCTTCCCTTGCCAGAGCCGTGCCCGAAGGCACGTCTGTGTTCACCTGGGAAGCTCAACAAGCTCCGCCACAGAGACCAACTTAGCTACACGTGTTGAAATGGCCCACAACCCGGAGTTCCTTCCCTTGCCAAAGCCGTGCCCGAAGGGCACGTCTGGGTTCACTTGGGAAGCTCAACAACCTCCGCCACAGAGACCAACTTAGCTACACGTGTTGAAATGGCCCACAACCCGGAGTTCCTTCCCTTGCCAAAGCCGTACCCGAAGGGCACGTCTGGGTTCACCTGAGAAGCTCAACAAGCTCCGCCACGCGGTCCACACAAGCTACACGTGTTGAAATGGCCTACAACCCGGAGTTCCTTCCCTTGCCAAAGCCGTGCCCGAAGGGCACGTCTGTGTTCACCTCGAAAGCTCAACAAGCTTCGCCACGCGGTCCACACAGGCTACACGTGTTGAAGTGGCCTACAACCCGGAGTTCCTTCCCTTGCCAAAGCCGTGCCCGAAGGGCACGTCTGGGTTCACCTGAGTAGCTCAACAAGCTCCGCCACGCGGTCCACACAGGCTACACGTGTTGAAGTGGCCTACAACCCGGAGTTCCTTCCCTTGCCAAAGCCGTGCCCGAAGGGCACGTCTGTGTTCACCTGGAAAGCTCAACATGCTCCGCCAAAAAGACCAACCTAGCTAGACGTGTTGAAGTGGCCTACAACCCGGAGTTCCTTCACTTGCCAAAGCCGTGCCCGAAGGCACGTCTGTGTTCACCTGGGAAGCTCAACAAGCTCCGCCACGCGGTCCACACAAGCTACACGTGTTGAAATGGCCTACAACCCGGAGTTCCTTCCCTTGCCAAAGCCGTGCCCGAAGGGCACGTCTGTGTTCACCTCGAAAGCTCAACAAGCTCCGCCACAAAGACCAAGTAAGCTACACGTGTTGAAATGGCTTACAACCCGGAGTTCCTCCACTTGCCAAAGCCGTGCCCGAAGGCACGTCTGTGTTCACCTGGGAAGCTCAACAAGCTCCGCCACAGAGACCAACTTAGCTACACGTGTTGAAATGGCCTACAACCCGGAGTTCCTTCCCTTGCCAGAGCCGTGCCCGAAGGCACGTCTGTGTTCACCTGGGAAGCTCAACAAGCTCCGCCACAGAGGCCAACTTAGCTACACGTGTTGAAATGGCCCACAACCCGGAGTTCCTTCCCTTGCCAAAGCCGTGCCCGAAGGGCACGTCTGGGTTCACTTGGGAAGCTCAACAACCTCCGCCACAGAGACCAACTTAGCTACACGTGTTGAAATGGCCCACAACCCGGAGTTCCTTCCCTTGCCAAAGCCGTACCCGAAGGGCACGTCTGGGTTCACTTGGGAAGCTCAACAACCTCCGCCACAGAGACCAACTTAGCTACACGTGTTGAAATGGCCCACAACCCGGAGTTCCTTCCCTTGCCAAAGCCGTACCCGAAGGGCACGTCTGGGTTCACCTGAGAAGCTCAACAAGCTCCGCCACGCGGTCCACACAAGCTACACGTGTTGAAGTGGCCTACAACCCGGAGTTCCTTCCCTTGCCAAAGCCGTGCCCGAAGGGCACGTCTGTGTTCACCTCGAAAGCTCAACATGCTCCGCCACAAAGACCAACCTAGCTAGACGAGTTGAAGTGGCCTACAACCCGGAGTTCCTCCACTTGCCAAAGCCGTGCCCGAAGGCACGTCTGGGTTCACCTGAGAAGCTCAACAAGCTCCGCCACGCGGTCCACACAAGCTACACGTGTTGAAATGGCCTACAACCTGGAGTTCCTTCACTTGCCAAAGCCGTACCCGAAGGGCACGTCTGGGTTCACCTGAGAAGCTCAACAAGCTCCGCCACGCGGTCCACACAAGCCACACGTGTTGAAATGGCCTACAACCTGGAGTTCCTTCACTTGCCAAAGCCGTGCCCGAAGGCAAGTCTGTGTTCACCTGGGAAGCTCAACAAGCTCCGCCACAGAGACCAACCTAGCTAGACGTGTTGAAGTGGCCTACAACCCGGAGTTCCTTCACTTGCCAAAGCCGTGCCCGAAGGCACGTCTGTGTTCACATGGGAAGCTCAACAAGCTCCGCCACGCGGTCCACACAAGCTACACGTGTTGAAATGGCCTACAACCCGGAGTTCCTTCCCTTGCCAAAGCCGTACCCGAAGGGCACGTCTGGGTTCACCTGAGAAGCTCAACAAGCTCCGCCACAGAGACCAACCTAGCCAGACGTGTTGAAGTGGCCTACAACCCGGAGTTCCTCCACTTGCCAAAGCCGTGCCCGAAGGCACGTCTGGGTTCACTTGGGAAGCTCAACGAGCTCCGCCACAGAGACCAACCTAGCTAGACGTGTTGAAATAGCCTACAACCCGGAGTTCCTTCCCTTGCCAAAGCCGTGCCCGAAGGGCACGTCTGTGTTCACCTCGAAAGCTCAACAAGCTCCGCCACAAAGACCAAGTAAGCTACACGTGTTGAAATGGCCTACAACCCGGAGTTCCTTCCCTTGCCAAAGCCGTGCCCGAAGGCACGTCTGTGTTCACCTGGGAAGCTCAACAAGCTCCGCCACGCGGTCCACACAGGCTACACGTGTTGAAGTGGCCTACAACCCGGAGTTCCTTCCCTTGCCAAAGCCGTGCCCGAAGGGCACGTCTGTGTTCACCTGGAAAGCTCAACATGCTCCGCCACAAAGACCAACCTAGCTAGACGTGTTGAAGTGGCCTACAACCCGGAGTTCCTCCACTTTCCAAAGCCGTGCCCGAAGGCACGTCTGTGTTCACCTGGGAAGCTCAACAAGCTCCGCCACAGAGACCAACTTAGCTACACGTGTTGAAATGGCCTACAACCCGGAGTTCCTTCCCTTGCCAAAGCCGTGCCCGAAGGGCACGTCTGGGTTCACCTGAGTAGCTCAACAAGCTCCGCCACGCGGTCCACACAGGCTACACGTGTTGAAATGGCCTACAACCCGGAGTTCCTTCCTTGCCAAAGCCGTGCCCGAAGGGCACGTCTGTGTTCACCTCGAAAGCTCAACAAGCTCCGCCACAAAGACCAACTAAGCTACACGTGTTGAAATGGCCTACAACCCGGAGTTCCTTCCCTTGCCAAAGCCGTGCCCGAAGGGCACGTCTGGGTTCACTTGGGAAGCTCAACAACCTCCGCCACAGAGACCAACTTAGCTACACGTGTTGAAATGGCCCACAACCCGGAGTTCCTTCCCTTGCCAAAGCCGTACCCGAAGGGCACGTCTGGGTTCACCTGGGAAGCTCAACAAGCTCCGCCACGCGGTCCACACAAGCTACACGTGTTGAAATGGCCTACAACCCGGAGTTCCTTCCCTTGCCAAAGCCGTACCCGAAGGGCACGTCTGGGTTCACCTGAGAAGCTCAACAAGCTCCGCCACAGAGACCAACCTAGCTAGACGTGTTGAAGTGGCCTACAACCCGGAGTTCCTCCACTTGCCAAAGCCGTGCCCGAAGGCACGTCTGTGTTCACCTGGGAAGCTCAACAAGCTCCGCCACAGAGACCAACTTAGCTACACGTGTTGAAATGGCCTACAACCCGGAGTTCCTTCCCTTGCCAAAGCCGTGCCCGAAGGCACGTCTGTGTTCACCTGGGAAGCTCAACAAGCTCCGCCACGCGGTCCACACAAGCTACGCGTGTTGAAATGGCCTACAACCTGGAGTTCCTTCACTTGCCAAAGCCGTGCCCGAAATCAAGTCTGTGTTCACCTGGGAAGCTCAACAAGCTCCGCCACAAAGACCAACTAAGCTACACGTGTTGAAATGGCCTACAACCCGGAGTTCCTTCCCTTGCCAAAGCCGTGCCCGAAGGGCACGTCTGGGTTCACCTGAGTAGCTCAACAAGCTCCGCCACGCGGTCCACACAGGCTACACGTGTTGAAATGGCCTACAACCCGGAGTTCCTTCCTTGCCAAAGCCGTGCCCGAAGGGCACGTCTGTGTTCACCTCGAAAGCTCAACAAGCTCCGCCACAAAGACCAACTAAGCTACACGTGTTGAAATGGCCTACAACCCGGAGTTCCTTCCCTTGCCAAAGCCGTGCCCGAAGGGCACGTCTGGGTTCACTTGGGAAGCTCAACAACCTCCGCCACAGAGACCAACTTAGCTACACGTGTTGAAATGGCCCACAACCCGGAGTTCCTTCCCTTGCCAAAGCCGTACCCGAAGGGCACGTCTGGGTTCACCTGGGAAGCTCAACAAGCTCCGCCACGCGGTCCACACAAGCTACACGTGTTGAAATGGCCTACAACCCGGAGTTCCTTCCCTTGCCAAAGCCGTACCCGAAGGGCACGTCTGGGTTCACCTGAGTAGCTCAACAAGCTCCGCCACGCGGTCCACACAAGCTACACGTGTTGAAATGGCCTACAACCCGGAGTTCCTTCCCTTGCCAAAGCCGTGCCCGAAGGGCACGTCTGTGTTCACCTCGAAAGCTCAACAAGCTCCGCCACAAAGACCAACTAAGCTACACGTGTTGAAATGGCCTACAACCCGGAGTTCCTCCACTTGCCAAAGCCGTGCCCGAAGGCACGTCTGTGTTCACCTGGGAAGCTCAACAAGCTCCGCCACAGAGACCAACTTAGCTACACGTGTTGAAATGGCCTACAACCCGGAGTTCCTTCCCTTGCCAAAGCCGTGCCCGAAGGGCACGTCTGGGTTCACTTGGGAAGCTCAACAACCTCCGCCACAGAGACCAACTTAGCTACACGTGTTGAAATGGCCCACAACCCGGAGTTCCTTCCCTTGCCAAAGCCGTACCCGAAGGGCACGTCTGGGTTCACCTGAGAAGCTCAACAAGCTCCGCCACGCGGTCCACACAATCTACACGTGTTGAAATGGCCTACAACCCGGAGTTCCTTTCCTTGCCAAAGCCGTGCCCGAAGGGCACGTCTGGGTTCACCTGAGAAGCTCAACAAGCTCCGCCACGCGGTCCACACAATCTACACGTGTTGAAATGGCCTACAACCCGGAGTTCCTTTCCTTGCCAAAGCCGTGCCCGAAGGGCACGTCTGTGTTCACCTCGAAAGCTCAACAAGCTCCGCCACAAAGACCAACTAAGCTACACGTGTTGAAATGGCCTACAACCCGGAGTTCCTTCCCTTGCCAAAGCCGTGCCCGAAGGGCACGTCTGTGTTCACCTCGAAAGCTCAACAAGCTCCGCCACAAAGACCAACTAAGCTACACGTGTTGAAATGGCCTACAACCCGGAGTTCCTTCCCTTGCCAAAGCCGTGCCCGAAGGGCACGTCTGGGTTCACTTGGGAAGCTCAACAACCTCCGCCACAGAGACCAACTTAGCTACACGTGTTGAAATGGCCCACAACCCGGAGTTCCTTCCCTTGCCAAAGCCGTACCCGAAGGGCACGTCTGGGTTCACCTGGGAAGCTCAACAAGCTCCGCCACGCGGTCCACACAAGCTACACGTGTTGAAATGGCCTACAACCCGGAGTTCCTTCCCTTGCCAAAGCCGTACCCGAAGGGCACGTCTGGGTTCACCTGAGAAGCTCAACAAGCTCCGCCACAGAGACCAACCTAGCTAGACGTGTTGAAGTGGCCTACAACCCGGAGTTCCTCCACTTGCCAAAGCCGTGCCCGAAGGCACGTCTGTGTTCACCTGGGAAGCTCAACAAGCTCCGCCACAGAGACCAACTTAGCTACACGTGTTGAAATGGCCTACAACCCGGAGTTCCTTCCCTTGCCAAAGCCGTGCCCGAAGGCACGTCTGTGTTCACCTGGGAAGCTCAACAAGCTCCGCCACGCGGTCCACACAAGCTACGCGTGTTGAAATGGCCTACAACCTGGAGTTCCTTCACTTGCCAAAGCCGTGCCCGAAATCAAGTCTGTGTTCACCTGGGAAGCTCAACAAGCTCCGCCACAAAGACCAACTAAGCTACACGTGTTGAAATGGCCTACAACCCGGAGTTCCTTCCCTTGCCAAAGCCGTGCCCGAAGGGCACGTCTGGGTTCACCTGAGTAGCTCAACAAGCTCCGCCACGCGGTCCACACAGGCTACACGTGTTGAAATGGCCTACAACCCGGAGTTCCTTCCTTGCCAAAGCCGTGCCCGAAGGGCACGTCTGTGTTCACCTCGAAAGCTCAACAAGCTCCGCCACAAAGACCAACTAAGCTACACGTGTTGAAATGGCCTACAACCCGGAGTTCCTTCCCTTGCCAAAGCCGTGCCCGAAGGGCACGTCTGGGTTCACTTGGGAAGCTCAACAACCTCCGCCACAGAGACCAACTTAGCTACACGTGTTGAAATGGCCCACAACCCGGAGTTCCTTCCCTTGCCAAAGCCGTACCCGAAGGGCACGTCTGGGTTCACCTGGGAAGCTCAACAAGCTCCGCCACGCGGTCCACACAAGCTACACGTGTTGAAATGGCCTACAACCCGGAGTTCCTTCCCTTGCCAAAGCCGTACCCGAAGGGCACGTCTGGGTTCACCTGAGTAGCTCAACAAGCTCCGCCACGCGGTCCACACAAGCTACACGTGTTGAAATGGCCTACAACCCGGAGTTCCTTCCCTTGCCAAAGCCGTGCCCGAAGGGCACGTCTGTGTTCACCTCGAAAGCTCAACAAGCTCCGCCACAAAGACCAACTAAGCTACACGTGTTGAAATGGCCTACAACCCGGAGTTCCTTCCCTTGCCAAAGCCGTGCCCGAAGGGCACGTCTGGGTTCACTTGGGAAGCTCAACAACCTCCGCCACAGAGACCAACTTAGCTACACGTGTTGAAATGGCCCACAACCCGGAGTTCCTTCCCTTGCCAAAGCCGTACCCGAAGGGCACGTCTGGGTTCACCTGGGAAGCTCAACAAGCTCCGCCACGCGGTCCACACAAGCTACACGTGTTGAAATGGCCTACAACCCGGAGTTCCTTCCCTTGCCAAAGCCGTACCCGAAGGGCACGTCTGGGTTCACCTGAGTAGCTCAACAAGCTCCGCCACGCGGTCCACACAAGCTACACGTGTTGAAATGGCCTACAACCCGGAGTTCCTTCCCTTGCCAAAGCCGTGCCCGAAGGGCACGTCTGTGTTCACCTCGAAAGCTCAACAAGCTCCGCCACAAAGACCAACTAAGCTACACGTGTTGAAATGGCCTACAACCCGGAGTTCCTCCACTTGCCAAAGCCGTGCCCGAAGGCACGTCTGTGTTCACCTGGGAAGCTCAACAAGCTCCGCCACAGAGACCAACTTAGCTACACGTGTTGAAATGGCCTACAACCCGGAGTTCCTTCCCTTGCCAAAGCCGTGCCCGAAGGGCACGTCTGGGTTCACTTGGGAAGCTCAACAACCTCCGCCACAGAGACCAACTTAGCTACACGTGTTGAAATGGCCCACAACCCGGAGTTCCTTCCCTTGCCAAAGCCGTACCCGAAGGGCACGTCTGGGTTCACCTGAGAAGCTCAACAAGCTCCGCCACGCGGTCCACACAATCTACACGTGTTGAAATGGCCTACAACCCGGAGTTCCTTTCCTTGCCAAAGCCGTGCCCGAAGGGCACGTCTGGGTTCACCTGAGAAGCTCAACAAGCTCCGCCACGCGGTCCACACAATCTACACGTGTTGAAATGGCCTACAACCCGGAGTTCCTTTCCTTGCCAAAGCCGTGCCCGAAGGGCACGTCTGTGTTCACCTCGAAAGCTCAACAAGCTCCGCCACAAAGACCAACTAAGCTACACGTGTTGAAATGGCCTACAACCCGGAGTTCCTTCCCTTGCCAAAGCCGTGCCCGAAGGGCACGTCTGTGTTCACCTGGAAAGCTCAACATGCTCCGCCACAAAGACCAACCTAGCTAGACGTGTTGAAGTGGCCTACAACCCGGAGTTCCTTCACTTGCCAAAGCCGTGCCCGAAGGCACGTCTGTGTTCACCTGGGAAGCTCAACAAGCTCCGCCACGCGGTCCACACAAGCTACACGTGTTGAAATGGCCTACAACCCGGAGTTCCTTCCCTTGCCAAAGCCGTGCCCGAAGGGCACGTCTGTGTTCACCTCGAAAGCTCAACAAGCTCCGCCACAAAGACCAAGTAAGCTACACGTGTTGAAATGGCCTACAACCCGGAGTTCCTCCACTTGCCAAAGCCGTGCCCGAAGGCACGTCTGTGTTCACCTGGGAAGCTCAACAAGCTCCGCCACAGAGACCAACTTAGCTACACGTGTGGAAATGGCCTACAACCCGGAGTTCCTTCCCTTGCCAAAGCCGTGCCCGAAGGGCACGTCTGGGTTCACCTGAGTAGCTCAACAAGCTCCGCCACGCGGTCCACACAAGCTACACGTGTTGAAATGGCCTACAACCCGGAGTTCCTTCCCTTGCCAAAGCCGTGCCCGAAGGCACGTCTGTGTTCACCTGGGAAGCTCAACAAGCTCCGCCACAGAGACCAACTTAGCTACACGTGTTGAAATGGCCTACAACCCGGAGTTCCTTCCCTTGCCAAAGCCGTGCCCGAAGGGCACGTCTGTGTTCACCTCGAAAGCTCAACAAGCTCCGCCACAGAGACCAACTTAGCTACACGTGTTGAAATGGCCCACAACCCGGAGTTCCTTCCCTTGCCAAAGCCGTACCCGAAGGGCACGTCTGGGTTCACCTGAGAAGCTCAACAAGCTCCGCCACGCGGTCCACACAAGCTACACGTGTTGAAATGGCCTACAACCCGGAGTTCCTTCCCTTGCCAAAGCCGTGCCCGAAGGGCACGTCTGTGTTCACCTCGAAAGCTCAACAAGCTCCGCCACAAAGACCAACTAAGCTACACGTGTTGAAGTGGCCTACAACCCGGAGTTCCTTCCCTTGCCAAAGCCGTGCCCGAAGGGCACGTCTGTGTTCACCTGGAAAGCTCAACATGCTCCGCCACAAAGACCAACCTAGCTAGACGTGTTGAAGTGGCCTACAACCCGGAGTTCCTTCACTTGCCAAAGCCGTGCCCGAAGGCACGTCTGTGTTCACCTGGGAAGCTCAACAAGCTCCGCCACGCGGTCCACACAAGCTACACGTGTTGAAATGGCCTACAACCCGGAGTTCCTTCCCTTGCCAAAGCCGTGCCCGAAGGGCACGTCTGTGTTCACCTCGAAAGCTCAACAAGCTCCGCCACAAAGACCAAGTAAGCTACACGTGTTGAAATGGCCTACAACCCGGAGTTCCTCCACTTGCCAAAGCCGTGCCCGAAGGCACGTCTGTGTTCACCTGGGAAGCTCAACAAGCTCCGCCACAGAGACCAACTTAGCTACACGTGTTGAAATGGCCTACAACCCGGAGTTCCTTCCCTTGCCAAAGCCGTGCCCGAAGGGCACGTCTGGGTTCACCTGAGTAGCTCAACAAGCTCCGCCACGCGGTCCACACAAGCTACACGTGTTGAAATGGCCTACAACCCGGAGTTCCTTCCCTTGCCAAAGCCGTGCCCGAAGGGCACGTCTGTGTTCACCTCGAAAGCTCAACAAGCTCCGCCACAAAGACCAAGTAAGCTACACGTGTTGAAATGGCCTACAACCCGGAGTTCCTCCACTTGCCAAAGCCGTGCCCGAAGGCACGTCTGTGTTCACCTGGGAAGCTCAACAAGCTCCGCCACAGAGACCAACCTAGCTACACGTCTTGAAATGGCCTACAACCCGGAGTTCCTTCCCTTGCCAAAGCCGTGCCCGAAGGGCACGTCTGGGTTCACTTGGGAAGCTCAACAACCTCCGCCACAGAGACCAACTTAGCTACACGTGTTGAAATGGCCCACAACCCGGAGTTCCTTCCCTTGCCAAAGCCGTACCCGAAGGGCACGTCTGGGTTCACCTGAGAAGCTCAACAAGCTCCGCCACGCGGTCCACACAAGCTACACGTGTTGAAATGGCCTACAACCCGGAGTTCCTTTCCTTGCCAAAGCCGTGCCCGAAGGGCACGTCTGTGTTCACCTCGAAAGCTCAACAAGCTCCGCCACAAAGACCAACTAAGCTACACGTGTTGAAATGGCCTACAACCCGGAGTTCCTTCCCTTGCCAAAGCCGTGCCCGAAGGGCACGTCTGGGTTCACCTGAGTAGCTCAACAAGCTCCGCCACGCGGTCCACACCGGCTACACGTGTTGAAGTGGCCTACAACCCGGAGTTCCTTCCCTTGCCAAAGCCGTGCCCGAAGGGCACGTCTGTGTTCACCTGGAAAGCTCAACATGCTCCGCCACAAAGACCAACCTAGCTAGACGTGTTGAAGTGGCCTACAACCCGGAGTTCCTTCACTTGCCAAAGCCGTGCCCGAAGGCACGTCTGTGTTCACCTGGGAAGCTCAACAAGCTCCGCCACGCGGTCCACACAAGCTACACGTGTTGAAATGGCCTACAACCCGGAGTTCCTTCCCTTGCCAAAGCCGTGCCCGAAGGGCACGTCTGTGTTCACCTCGAAAGCTCAACAAGCTCCGCCACAAAGACCAACTAAGCTACACGTGTTGAAATGGCCTACAACCCGGAGTTCCTTCCCTTGCCAAAGCCGTGCCCGAAGGGCACGTCTGGGTTCACCTGAGTAGCTCAACAAGCTCCGCCACGCGGTCCACACCGGCTACACGTGTTGAAGTGGCCTACAACCCGGAGTTCCTTCCCTTGCCAAAGCCGTGCCCGAAGGGCACGTCTGTGTTCACCTGGAAAGCTCAACATGCTCCGCCACAAAGACCAACCTAGCTAGACGTGTTGAAGTGGCCTACAACCCGGAGTTCCTTCACTTGCCAAAGCCGTGCCCGAAGGCACGTCTGTGTTCACCTGGGAAGCTCAACAAGCTCCGCCACGCGGTCCACACAAGCTACACGTGTTGAAATGGCCTACAACCCGGAGTTCCTTCCCTTGCCAAAGCCGTGCCCGAAGGGCACGTCTGTGTTCACCTCGAAAGCTCAACAAGCTCCGCCACAAAGACCAAGTAAGCTACACGTGTTGAAATGGCCTACAACCCGGAGTTCCTCCACTTGCCAAAGCCGTGCCCGAAGGCACGTCTGTGTTCACCTGGGAAGCTCAACAAGCTCCGCCACAGAGACCAACTTAGCTACACGTGTTGAAATGGCCTACAACCCGGAGTTCCTTCCCTTGCCAGAGCCGTGCCCGAAGGCACGTCTGTGTTCACCTGGGAAGCTCAACAAGCTCCGCCACGCGGTCCACACAAGCTACACGTGTTGAAATGGCCTACAACCCGGAGTTCCTTCCCTTGCCAAAGCCGTGCCCGAAGGGCACGTCTGTGTTCACCTCGAAAGCTCAACAAGCTCCGCCACAAAGACCAACTAAGCTACACGTGTTGAAATGGCCTACAACCCGGAGTTCCTTCCCTTGCCAAAGCCGTACCCGAAGGGCACGTCTGGGTTCACCTGAGAAGCTCAACAAGCTCCGCCACGCGGTCCACACAAGCTACACGTGTTGAAATGGCCTACAACCCGGAGTTCCTTCCCTTGCCAAAGCCGTGCCCGAAGGGCACGTCTGTGTTCACCTCGAAAGCTCAACAAGCTCCGCCACAAAGACCAAGTAAGCTACACGTGTTGAAATGGCCTACAACCTGGAGTTCCTCCACTTGCCAAAGCCGTGCCCGAAGGCACGTCTGTGTTCACCTGGAAAGCTCAACATGCTCCGCCACAAAGACCAAGTAAGCTACACGTGTTGAAATGGCTTACAACCCGGAGTTCCTCCACTTGCCAAAGCCGTGCCCGAAGGCACGTCTGTGTTCACCTGGGAAGCTCAACAAGCTCCGCCACGCGGTCCACACAAGCTACACGTGTTGAAATGGCCTACAACCCGGAGTTCCTTCCCTTGCCAAAGCCGTGCCCGAAGGGCACGTCTGTGTTCACCTCGAAAGCTCAACAAGCTCCGCCACAAAGACCAAGTAAGCTACACGTGTTGAAATGGCCTACAACCCGGAGTTCCTCCACTTGCCAAAGCCGTGCCCGAAGGCACGTCTGTGTTCACCTGGGAAGCTCAACAAGCTCCGCCACAGAGACCAACTTAGCTACACGTGTTGAAATGGCCTACAACCCGGAGTTCCTTCCCTTGCCAAAGCCGTGCCCGAAGGGCACGTCTGGGTTCACTTGGGAAGCTCAACAACCTCCGCCACAGAGACCAACTTAGCTACACGTGTTGAAATGGCCCACAACCCGGAGTTCCTTCCCTTGCCAAAGCCGTACCCGAAGGGCACGTCTGTGTTCACCTCGAAAGCTCAACAAGCTCCGCCACAAAGACCAACTAAGCTACACGTGTTGAAATGGCCTACAACCCGGAGTTCCTTCCCTTGCCAAAGCCGTACCCGAAGGGCACGTCTGGGTTCACCTGAGAAGCTCAACAAGCTCCGCCACGCGGTCCACACAAGCTACACGTGTTGAAATGGCCTACAACCCGGAGTTCCTTCCCTTGCCAAAGCCGTGCCCGAAGGGCACGTCTGTGTTCACCTCGAAAGCTCAACAAGCTCCGCCACAAAGACCAAGTAAGCTACACGTGTTGAAATGGCCTACAACCTGGAGTTCCTCCACTTGCCAAAGCCGTGCCCGAAGGCACGTCTGTGTTCACCTGGAAAGCTCAACATGCTCCGCCACAAAGACCAAGTAAGCTACACGTGTTGAAATGGCTTACAACCCGGAGTTCCTCCACTTGCCAAAGCCGTGCCCGAAGGCACGTCTGTGTTCACCTGGGAAGCTCAACAAGCTCCGCCACGCGGTCCACACAAGCTACACGTGTTGAAATGGCCTACAACCCGGAGTTCCTTCCCTTGCCAAAGCCGTGCCCGAAGGGCACGTCTGTGTTCACCTCGAAAGCTCAACAAGCTCCGCCACAAAGACCAAGTAAGCTACACGTGTTGAAATGGCCTACAACCCGGAGTTCCTCCACTTGCCAAAGCCGTGCCCGAAGGCACGTCTGTGTTCACCTGGGAAGCTCAACAAGCTCCGCCACAGAGACCAACTTAGCTACACGTGTTGAAATGGCCTACAACCCGGAGTTCCTTCCCTTGCCAAAGCCGTGCCCGAAGGGCACGTCTGGGTTCACTTGGGAAGCTCAACAACCTCCGCCACAGAGACCAACTTAGCTACACGTGTTGAAATGGCCCACAACCCGGAGTTCCTTCCCTTGCCAAAGCCGTACCCGAAGGGCACGTCTGGGTTCACCTGAGAAGCTCAACAAGCTCCGCCACGCGGTCCACACAATCTACACGTGTTGAAATGGCCTACAACCCGGAGTTCCTTTCCTTGCCAAAGCCGTGCCCGAAGGGCACGTCTGTGTTCACCTCGAAAGCTCAACAAGCTCCGCCACAAAGACCAACTAAGCTACACGTGTTGAAATGGCCTACAACCCGGAGTTCCTTCCCTTGCCAAAGCCGTGCCCGAAGGGCACGTCTGGGTTCACCTGAGTAGCTCAACAAGCTCCGCCACGCGGTCCACACCGGCTACACGTGTTGAAGTGGCCTACAACCCGGAGTTCCTTCCCTTGCCAAAGCCGTGCCCGAAGGGCACGTCTGTGTTCACCTGGAAAGCTCAACATGCTCCGCCACAAAGACCAACCTAGCTAGACGTGTTGAAGTGGCCTACAACCCGGAGTTCCTTCACTTGCCAAAGCCGTGCCCGAAGGCACGTCTGTGTTCACCTGGGAAGCTCAACAAGCTCCGCCACGCGGTCCACACAAGCTACACGTGTTGAAATGGCCTACAACCCGGAGTTCCTTCCCTTGCCAAAGCCGTGCCCGAAGGGCACGTCTGTGTTCACCTCGAAAGCTCAACAAGCTCCGCCACAAAGACCAAGTAAGCTACACGTGTTGAAATGGCCTACAACCCGGAGTTCCTCCACTTGCCAAAGCCGTGCCCGAAGGCACGTCTGTGTTCACCTGGGAAGCTCAACAAGCTCCGCCACAGAGACCAACTTAGCTACACGTGTGGAAATGGCCTACAACCCGGAGTTCCTTCCCTTGCCAAAGCCGTGCCCGAAGGGCACGTCTGTGTTCACCTCGAAAGCTCAACAAGCTCCGCCACAAAGACCAAGTAAGCTACACGTGTTGAAGTGGCCTACAACCCGGAGTTCCTCCACTTGCCAAAGCCGTGCCCGAAGGCACGTCTGTGTTCACCTGGGAAGCTCAACAAGCTCCGCCACAGAGACCAACTTAGCTACACGTGTTGAAATGGCCTACAACCCGGAGTTCCTTCCCTTGCCAAAGCCGTGCCCGAAGGGCACGTCTGTGTTCACCTCGAAAGCTCAACAAGCTCCGCCACAGAGACCAACTTAGCTACACGTGTTGAAATGGCCCACAACCCGGAGTTCCTTCCCTTGCCAAAGCCGTACCCGAAGGGCACGTCTGGGTTCACCTGAGAAGCTCAACAAGCTCCGCCACGCGGTCCACACAAGCTACACGTGTTGAAATGGCCTACAACCCGGAGTTCCTTCCCTTGCCAAAGCCGTGCCCGAAGGGCACGTCTGTGTTCACCTCGAAAGCTCAACAAGCTCCGCCACAAAGACCAACTAAGCTACACGTGTTGAAATGGCCTACAACCCGGAGTTCCTTCCCTTGCCAAAGCCGTGCCCGAAGGGCACGTCTGGGTTCACCTGAGTAGCTCAACAAGCTCCGCCACGCGGTCCACACCGGCTACACGTGTTGAAGTGGCCTACAACCCGGAGTTCCTTCCCTTGCCAAAGCCGTGCCCGAAGGGCACGTCTGTGTTCACCTGGAAAGCTCAACATGCTCCGCCACAAAGACCAACCTAGCTAGACGTGTTGAAGTGGCCTACAACCCGGAGTTCCTTCACTTGCCAAAGCCGTGCCCGAAGGCACGTCTGTGTTCACCTGGGAAGCTCAACAAGCTCCGCCACGCGGTCCACACAAGCTACACGTGTTGAAATGGCCTACAACCCGGAGTTCCTTCCCTTGCCAAAGCCGTGCCCGAAGGGCACGTCTGTGTTCACCTCGAAAGCTCAACAAGCTCCGCCACAAAGACCAAGTAAGCTACACGTGTTGAAATGGCCTACAACCCGGAGTTCCTCCACTTGCCAAAGCCGTGCCCGAAGGCACGTCTGTGTTCACCTGGGAAGCTCAACAAGCTCCGCCACAGAGACCAACTTAGCTACACGTGTTGAAATGGCCTACAACCCGGAGTTCCTTCCCTTGCCAGAGCCGTGCCCGAAGGCACGTCTGTGTTCACCTGGGAAGCTCAACAAGCTCCGCCACAGAGACCAACTTAGCTACACGTGTTGAAATGGCCCACAACCCGGAGTTCCTTCCCTTGCCAAAGCCGTGCCCGAAGGGCACGTCTGGGTTCACTTGGGAAGCTCAACAACCTCCGCCACAGAGACCAACTTAGCTACACGTGTTGAAATGGCCCACAACCCGGAGTTCCTTCCCTTGCCAAAGCCGTACCCGAAGGGCACGTCTGGGTTCACCTGAGAAGCTCAACAAGCTCCGCCACGCGGTCCACACAAGCTACACGTGTTGAAATGGCCTACAACCCGGAGTTCCTTCCCTTGCCAAAGCCGTGCCCGAAGGGCACGTTTGTGTTCACCTCGAAAGCTCAACAAGCTTCGCCACGCGGTCCACACAGGCTACACGTGTTGAAGTGGCCTACAACCCGGAGTTCCTTCCCTTGCCAAAGCCGTGCCCGAAGGGCACGTCTGGGTTCACCTGAGTAGCTCAACAAGCTCCGCCACGCGGTCCACACAGGCTACACGTGTTGAAGTGGCCTACAACCCGGAGTTCCTTCCCTTGCCAAAGCCGTGCCCGAAGGGCACGTCTGTGTTCACCTGGAAAGCTCAACATGCTCCGCCAAAAAGACCAACCTAGCTAGACGTGTTGAAGTGGCCTACAACCCGGAGTTCCTTCACTTGCCAAAGCCGTGCCCGAAGGCACGTCTGTGTTCACCTGGGAAGCTCAACAAGCTCCGCCACGCGGTCCACACAAGCTACACGTGTTGAAATGGCCTACAACCCGGAGTTCCTTCCCTTGCCAAAGCCGTGCCCGAAGGGCACGTCTGTGTTCACCTCGAAAGCTCAACAAGCTCCGCCACAAAGACCAAGTAAGCTACACGTGTTGAAATGGCTTACAACCCGGAGTTCCTCCACTTGCCAAAGCCGTGCCCGAAGGCACGTCTGTGTTCACCTGGGAAGCTCAACAAGCTCCGCCACAGAGACCAACTTAGCTACACGTGTTGAAATGGCCTACAACCCGGAGTTCCTTCCCTTGCCAGAGCCGTGCCCGAAGGCACGTCTGTGTTCACCTGGGAAGCTCAACAAGCTCCGCCACAGAGGCCAACTTAGCTACACGTGTTGAAATGGCCCACAACCCGGAGTTCCTTCCCTTGCCAAAGCCGTGCCCGAAGGGCACGTCTGGGTTCACTTGGGAAGCTCAACAACCTCCGCCACAGAGACCAACTTAGCTACACGTGTTGAAATGGCCCACAACCCGGAGTTCCTTCCCTTGCCAAAGCCGTACCCGAAGGGCACGTCTGGGTTCACTTGGGAAGCTCAACAACCTCCGCCACAGAGACCAACTTAGCTACACGTGTTGAAATGGCCCACAACCCGGAGTTCCTTCCCTTGCCAAAGCCGTACCCGAAGGGCACGTCTGGGTTCACCTGAGAAGCTCAACAAGCTCCGCCACGCGGTCCACACAAGCTACACGTGTTGAAGTGGCCTACAACCCGGAGTTCCTTCCCTTGCCAAAGCCGTGCCCGAAGGGCACGTCTGTGTTCACCTCGAAAGCTCAACATGCTCCGCCACAAAGACCAACCTAGCTAGACGAGTTGAAGTGGCCTACAACCCGGAGTTCCTCCACTTGCCAAAGCCGTGCCCGAAGGCACGTCTGGGTTCACCTGAGAAGCTCAACAAGCTCCGCCACGCGGTCCACACAAGCTACACGTGTTGAAATGGCCTACAACCTGGAGTTCCTTCACTTGCCAAAGCCGTACCCGAAGGGCACGTCTGGGTTCACCTGAGAAGCTCAACAAGCTCCGCCACGCGGTCCACACAAGCCACACGTGTTGAAATGGCCTACAACCTGGAGTTCCTTCACTTGCCAAAGCCGTGCCCGAAGGCAAGTCTGTGTTCACCTGGGAAGCTCAACAAGCTCCGCCACAGAGACCAACCTAGCTAGACGTGTTGAAGTGGCCTACAACCCGGAGTTCCTTCACTTGCCAAAGCCGTGCCCGAAGGCACGTCTGTGTTCACATGGGAAGCTCAACAAGCTCCGCCACGCGGTCCACACAAGCTACACGTGTTGAAATGGCCTACAACCCGGAGTTCCTTCCCTTGCCAAAGCCGTACCCGAAGGGCACGTCTGGGTTCACCTGAGAAGCTCAACAAGCTCCGCCACAGAGACCAACCTAGCCAGACGTGTTGAAGTGGCCTACAACCCGGAGTTCCTCCACTTGCCAAAGCCGTGCCCGAAGGCACGTCTGGGTTCACTTGGGAAGCTCAACGAGCTCCGCCACAGAGACCAACCTAGCTAGACGTGTTGAAATAGCCTACAACCCGGAGTTCCTTCCCTTGCCAAAGCCGTGCCCGAAGGGCACGTCTGTGTTCACCTCGAAAGCTCAACAAGCTCCGCCACAAAGACCAAGTAAGCTACACGTGTTGAAATGGCCTACAACCCGGAGTTCCTTCCCTTGCCAAAGCCGTGCCCGAAGGCACGTCTGTGTTCACCTGGGAAGCTCAACAAGCTCCGCCACGCGGTCCACACAGGCTACACGTGTTGAAGTGGCCTACAACCCGGAGTTCCTTCCCTTGCCAAAGCCGTGCCCGAAGGGCACGTCTGTGTTCACCTGGAAAGCTCAACATGCTCCGCCACAAAGACCAACCTAGCTAGACGTGTTGAAGTGGCCTACAACCCGGAGTTCCTCCACTTTCCAAAGCCGTGCCCGAAGGCACGTCTGTGTTCACCTGGGAAGCTCAACAAGCTCCGCCACAGAGACCAACTTAGCTACACGTGTTGAAATGGCCTACAACCCGGAGTTCCTTCCCTTGCCAAAGCCGTGCCCGAAGGGCACGTCTGGGTTCACCTGAGTAGCTCAACAAGCTCCGCCACGCGGTCCACACAGGCTACACGTGTTGAAATGGCCTACAACCCGGAGTTCCTTCCTTGCCAAAGCCGTGCCCGAAGGGCACGTCTGTGTTCACCTCGAAAGCTCAACAAGCTCCGCCACAAAGACCAACTAAGCTACACGTGTTGAAATGGCCTACAACCCGGAGTTCCTTCCCTTGCCAAAGCCGTGCCCGAAGGGCACGTCTGGGTTCACTTGGGAAGCTCAACAACCTCCGCCACAGAGACCAACTTAGCTACACGTGTTGAAATGGCCCACAACCCGGAGTTCCTTCCCTTGCCAAAGCCGTACCCGAAGGGCACGTCTGGGTTCACCTGGGAAGCTCAACAAGCTCCGCCACGCGGTCCACACAAGCTACACGTGTTGAAATGGCCTACAACCCGGAGTTCCTTCCCTTGCCAAAGCCGTACCCGAAGGGCACGTCTGGGTTCACCTGAGAAGCTCAACAAGCTCCGCCACAGAGACCAACCTAGCTAGACGTGTTGAAGTGGCCTACAACCCGGAGTTCCTCCACTTGCCAAAGCCGTGCCCGAAGGCACGTCTGTGTTCACCTGGGAAGCTCAACAAGCTCCGCCACAGAGACCAACTTAGCTACACGTGTTGAAATGGCCTACAACCCGGACTTCCTTCCCTTGCCAAAGCCGTGCCCGAAGGGCACGTCTGGGTTCACCTGAGAAGCTCAACAAGCTCCGCCACAAAGACCAAGTAAGCTACACGTGTTGAAATGGCCTACAACCCGGAGTTCCTTCCCTTGCCAAAGCCGTGCCCGAAGGCACGTCTGTGTTCACCTGGGAAGCTCAACAAGCTCCGCCACGCGGTCCACACAAGCTACGCGTGTTGAAATGGCCTACAACCTGGAGTTCCTTCACTTGCCAAAGCCGTGCCCGAAATCAAGTCTGTGTTCACCTGGGAAGCTCAACAAGCTCCGCCACAAAGACCAACTAAGCTACACGTGTTGAAATGGCCTACAACCCGGAGTTCCTTCCCTTGCCAAAGCCGTGCCCGAAGGGCACGTCTGGGTTCACCTGAGTAGCTCAACAAGCTCCGCCACGCGGTCCACACAGGCTACACGTGTTGAAATGGCCTACAACCCGGAGTTCCTTCCTTGCCAAAGCCGTGCCCGAAGGGCACGTCTGTGTTCACCTCGAAAGCTCAACAAGCTCCGCCACAAAGACCAACTAAGCTACACGTGTTGAAATGGCCTACAACCCGGAGTTCCTTCCCTTGCCAAAGCCGTGCCCGAAGGGCACGTCTGGGTTCACTTGGGAAGCTCAACAACCTCCGCCACAGAGACCAACTTAGCTACACGTGTTGAAATGGCCCACAACCCGGAGTTCCTTCCCTTGCCAAAGCCGTACCCGAAGGGCACGTCTGGGTTCACCTGGGAAGCTCAACAAGCTCCGCCACGCGGTCCACACAAGCTACACGTGTTGAAATGGCCTACAACCCGGAGTTCCTTCCCTTGCCAAAGCCGTACCCGAAGGGCACGTCTGGGTTCACCTGAGAAGCTCAACAAGCTCCGCCACAGAGACCAACCTAGCTAGACGTGTTGAAGTGGCCTACAACCCGGAGTTCCTCCACTTGCCAAAGCCGTGCCCGAAGGCACGTCTGTGTTCACCTGGGAAGCTCAACAAGCTCCGCCACAGAGACCAACTTAGCTACAAGTGTTGAAATAGCCTACAACCCGGAGTTCCTTCCCTTGCCAAAGCCGTGCCTGAAGGGCACGTCTGGGTTCACCTGGGAAGCTCAACATCCTCCGCCACAGAGACCAACTTAGCTACACGTGTTGAAATGGCCTACAACCCGGAGTTCCTTCCCTTGCCAAAGCCGTGCCCGAAGGGCACGTCTGGGTTCACCTGAGAAGCTCAACAAGCTCCGCCACAAAGACCAAGTAAGCTACACGTGTTGAAATGGCCTACAACCCGGAGTTCCTTCCCTTGCCAAAGCCGTGCCCGAAGGCACGTCTGTGTTCACCTGGGAAGCTCAACAAGCTCCGCCACGCGGTCCACACAGGCTACACGTGTTGAAGTGGCCTACAACCCGGAGTTCCTTCCCTTGCCAAAGCCGTGCCCGAAGGGCACGTCTGTGTTCACCTGGAAAGCTCAACATGCTCCGCCAAAAAGACCAACCTAGCTAGACGTGTTGAAGTGGCCTACAACCCGGAGTTCCTTCACTTGCCAAAGCCGTGCCCGAAGGCACGTCTGTGTTCACCTGGAAAGCTCAACATGCTCCGCCAAAAAGACCAACCTAGCTAGACGTGTTGAAGTGGCCTACAACCCGGAGTTCCTTCACTTGCCAAAGCCGTGCCCGAAGGCACGTCTGTGTTCACCTGGGAAGCTCAACAAGCTCCGCCACGCGGTCCACACAAGCTACACGTGTTGAAATGGCCTACAACCCGGAGTTCCTTCACTTGCCAAAGCCGTGCCCGAAGGGCACGTCTGTGTTCACCTCGAAAGCTCAACAAGCTCCGCCACAAAGACCAAGTAAGCTACACGTGTTGAAATGGCTTACAACCCGGAGTTCCTCCACTTGCCAAAGCCGTGCCCGAAGGCACGTCTGTGTTCACCTGGGAAGCTCAACAAGCTCCGCCACAGAGACCAACTTAGCTACACGTGTTGAAATGGCCTACAACCCGGAGTTCCTTCCCTTGCCAAAGCCGTGCCCGAAGGCACGTCTGTGTTCACCTGGGAAGCTCAACAACCTCCGCCACAGAGACCAACTTAGCTACACGTGTTGAAATGGCCCACAACCCGGAGTTCCTTCCCTTGCCAAAGCCGTACCCGAAGGGCACGTCTGGGTTCACCTGAGAAGCTCAACAAGCTCCGCCACGCGGTCCACACAAGCTACACGTGTTGAAGTGGCCTACAACCCGGAGTTCCTTCCCTTGCCAAAGCCGTGCCCGAAGGGCACGTCTGTGTTCACCTCGAAAGCTCAACATGCTCCGCCACAAAGACCAACCTAGCTAGACGAGTTGAAGTGGCCTACAACCCGGAGTTCCTCCACTTGCCAAAGCCGTGCCCGAAGGCACGTCTGGGTTCACCTGAGAAGCTCAACAAGCTCCGCCACGCGGTCCACACAAGCTACACGTGTTGAAATGGCCTACAACCTGGAGTTCCTTCACTTGCCAAAGCCGTACCCGAAGGGCACGTCTGGGTTCACCTGAGAAGCTCAACAAGCTCCGCCACGCGGTCCACACAAGCCACACGTGTTGAAATGGCCTACAACCTGGAGTTCCTTCACTTGCCAAAGCCGTGCCCGAAGGCAAGTCTGTGTTCACCTGGGAAGCTCAACAAGCTCCGCCACGCGGTCCACACAAGCTACACGTGTTGAAATGGCCTACAACCCGGAGTTCCTTCCCTTGCCAAAGCCGTACCCGAAGGGCACGTCTGGGTTCACCTGAGAAGCTCAACAAGCTCCGCCACAAAGACCAACCTAGCTAGACGTGTTGAAGTGGCCTACAACCCGGAGTTCCTTCACTTGCCAAAGCCGTGCCCGAAGGCACGTCTGTGTTCACATGGGAAGCTCAACAAGCTCCGCCACGCGGTCCACACAAGCTACACGTGTTGAAATGGCCTACAACCCGGAGTTCCTTCCCTTGCCAAAGCCGTACCCGAAGGGCACGTCTGGGTTCACCTGAGAAGCTCAACAAGCTCCGCCACAGAGACCAACCTAGCTAGACGTGTTGAAGTGGCCTACAACCCGGAGTTCCTCCACTTGCCAAAGCCGTGCCCGAAGGCACGTCTGGGTTCACTTGGGAAGCTCAACAAGCTCCGCCACAGAGACCAACCTAGCTAGACGTGTTGAAGTGGCCTACAACCCGGAGTTCCTCCACTTGCCAAAGCCGTGCCCGAAGGGCACGTCTGTGTTCACCTGGAAAGCTCAACATGCTCCGCCACAAAGACCAACCTAGCTAGACGTGTTGAAGTGGCCTACAACCCGGAGTTCCTTCACTTGCCAAAGCCGTGCCCGAAGGCACGTCTGTGTTCACATGGGAAGCTCAACAAGCTCCGCCACGCGGTCCACACAAGCTACACGTGTTGAAATGGCCTACAACCCGGAGTTCCTTCCCTTGCCAAAGCCGTACCCGAAGGGCACGTCTGGGTTCACCTGAGAAGCTCAACAAGCTCCGCCACAGAGACCAACCTAGCTAGACGTGTTGAAATGGCCTACAACCCGGAGTTCCTTCCCTTGCCAAAGCCGTGCCCGGAGGGCACGTCTGGGTTCACTTGGGAAGCTCAACATGCTCCGCCACAAAGACCAACCTAGCTAGACGAGTTGAAGTGGCCTACAACCCGGAGTTCCTTCACTTGCCAAAGCCGTGCCCGAAGGCACGTCTGTGTTCACCTGGGAAGCTCAACAAGCTCCGCCACGCGGTCCACACAAGCTACACGTGTTGAAATGGCCTACAACCCGGAGTTCCTTCCCTTGCCAAAGCCGTACCCGAAGGGCACGTCTGGGTTCACCTGAGAAGCTCAACAAGCTCCGCCACAGAGACCAACCTAGCTAGACGTGTTGAAGTGGCCTACAACCCGGAGTTCCTCCACTTGCCAAAGCCGTGCCCGAAGGCACGTCTGTGTTCACCTGGGAAGCTCAACAAGCTCCGCCACAGAGACCAACTTAGCTACACGTGTTGAAATAGCCTACAACCCGGAGTTCCTTCCCTTGCCAAAGCCGTGCCCGAAGGGCACGTCTGTGTTCACCTCGAAAGCTCAACAAGCTCCGCCACAAAGACCAAGTAAGCTACACGTGTTGAAATGGCCTACAACCCGGAGTTCCTTCCCTTGCCAAAGCCGTGCCCGAAGGCACGTCTGTGTTCACCTGGGAAGCTCAACAAGCTCCGCCACGCGGTCCACACAGGCTACACGTGTTGAAGTGGCCTACAACCCGGAGTTCCTTCCCTTGCCAAAGCCGTGCCCGAAGGGCACGTCTGTGTTCACCTGGAAAGCTCAACATGCTCCGCCACAAAGACCAACCTAGCTAGACGTGTTGAAGTGGCCTACAACCCGGAGTTCCTCCACTTTCCAAAGCCGTGCCCGAAGGCACGTCTGTGTTCACCTGGGAAGCTCAACAAGCTCCGCCACAGAGACCAACTTAGCTACACGTGTTGAAATGGCCTACAACCCGGAGTTCCTTCCCTTGCCAAAGCCGTGCCCGAAGGGCACGTCTGGGTTCACCTGAGAAGCTCAACAAGCTCCGCCACAAAGACCAACTAAGCTACACGTGTTGAAATGGCCTACAACCCGGAGTTCCTTCCCTTGCCAAAGCCGTGCCCGAAGGGCACGTCTGGGTTCACCTGAGTAGCTCAACAAGCTCCGCCACGCGGTCCACACAGGCTACACGTGTTGAAATGGCCTACAACCCGGAGTTCCTTCCTTGCCAAAGCCGTGCCCGAAGGGCACGTCTGTGTTCACCTCTAAAGCTCAACAAGCTCCGCCACAAAGACCAACTAAGCTACACGTGTTGAAATGGCCTACAACCCGGAGTTCCTTCCCTTGCCAAAGCCGTGCCCGAAGGGCACGTCTGGGTTCACTTGGGAAGCTCAACAACCTCCGCCACAGAGACCAACATAGCTACACGTGTTGAAATGGCCCACAACCCGGAGTTCCTTCCCTTGCCAAAGCCGTACCCGAAGGGCACGTCTGGGTTCACCTGGGAAGCTCAACAAGCTCCGCCACGCGGTCCACACAAGCTACACGTGTTGAAATGGCCTACAACCCGGAGTTCCTTCCCTTGCCAAAGCCGTACCCGAAGGGCACGTCTGGGTTCACCTGAGAAGCTCAACAAGCTCCGCCACAGAGACCAACCTAGCTAGACGTGTTGAAGTGGCCTACAACCCGGAGTTCCTCCACTTGCCAAAGCCGTGCCCGAAGGCACGTCTGTGTTCACCTGGGAAGCTCAACAAGCTCCGCCACAGAGACCAACTTAGCTACACGTGTTGAAATAGCCTACAACCCGGAGTTCCTTCCCTTGCCAAAGCCGTGCCTGAAGGGCACGTCTGGGTTCACCTGGGAAGCTCAACATCCTCCGCCACAGAGACCAACTTAGCTACACGTGTTGAAATGGCCTACAACCCGGAGTTCCTTCCCTTGCCAAAGCCGTGCCCGAAGGGCACGTCTGGGTTCACCTGAGAAGCTCAACAAGCTCCGCCACAAAGACCAAGTAAGCTACACGTGTTGAAATGGCCTACAACCCGGAGTTCCTTCCCTTGCCAAAGCCGTGCCCGAAGGCACGTCTGTGTTCACCTGGGAAGCTCAACAAGCTCCGCCACGCGGTCCACACAAGCTACGCGTGTTGAAATGGCCTACAACCTGGAGTTCCTTCACTTGCCAAAGCCGTGCCCGAAATCAAATCTGTGTTCACCTGGGAAGCTCAACAAGCTCCGCCACAAAGACCAACTAAGCTACACGTGTTGAAATGGCCTACAACCCGGAGTTCCTTCCCTTGCCAAAGCCGTGCCCGAAGGGCACGTCTGGGTTCACCTGAGTAGCTCAACAAGCTCCGCCACGCGGTCCACACAGGCTACACGTGTTGAAATGGCCTACAACCCGGAGTTCCTTCCTTGCCAAAGCCGTGCCCGAAGGGCACGTCTGTGTTCACCTCGAAAGCTCAACAAGCTCCGCCACAAAGACCAACTAAGCTACACGTGTTGAAATGGCCTACAACCCGGAGTTCCTTCCCTTGCCAAAGCCGTACCCGAAGGGCACGTCTGGGTTCACCTGGGAAGCTCAACAACCTCCGCCACAGAGACCAACTTAGCTACACGTGTTGAAATGGCCCACAACCCGGAGTTCCTTCCCTTGCCAAAGCCGTACCCGAAGGGCACGTCTGGGTTCACCTGGGAAGCTCAACAAGCTCCGCCACGCGGTCCACACAAGCTACACGTGTTGAAATGGCCTACAACCCGGAGTTCCTTCCCTTGCCAAAGCCGTACCCGAAGGGCACGTCTGGGTTCACCTGAGAAGCTCAACAAGCTCCGCCACAGAGACCAACCTAGCTAGACGTGTTGAAGTGGCCTACAACCCGGAGTTCCTCCACTTGCCAAAGCCGTGCCCGAAGGCACGTCTGTGTTCACCTGGGAAGCTCAACAAGCTCCGCCACAGAGACCAACTTAGCTACACGTGTTGAAATAGCCTACAACCCGGAGTTCCTTCCCTTGCCAAAGCCGTGCCTGAAGGGCACGTCTGGGTTCACCTGGGAAGCTCAACATCCTCCGCCACAGAGACCAACTTAGCTACACGTGTTGAAATGGCCTACAACCCGGAGTTCCTTCCCTTGCCAAAGCCGTGCCCGAAGGGCACGTCTGCGTTCACCTGAGAAGCTCAACAAGCTCCGCCACAAAGACCAAGTAAGCTACACGTGTTGAAATGGCCTACAACCCGGAGTTCCTTCCCTTGCCAAAGCCGTGCCCGAAGGCACGTCTGTGTTCACCTGGGAAGCTCAACAAGCTCCGCCACGCGGTCCACACAAGCTACGCGTGTTGAAATGGCCTACAACCTGGAGTTCCTTCACTTGCCAAAGCCGTGCCCGAAATCAAGTCTGTGTTCACCTGGGAAGCTCAACAAGCTCCGCCACAAAGACCAACTAAGCTACACGTGTTGAAATGGCCTACAACCCGGAGTTCCTTCCCTTGCCAAAGCCGTGCCCGAAGGGCACGTCTGGGTTCACCTGAGTAGCTCAACAAGCTCCGCCACGCGGTCCACACAGGCTACACGTGTTGAAATGGCCTACAACCCGGAGTTCCTTCCTTGCCAAAGCCGTGCCCGAAGGGCACGTCTGTGTTCACCTCGAAAGCTCAACAAGCTCCGCCACAAAGACCAACTAAGCTACACGTGTTGAAATGGCCTACAACCCGGAGTTCCTTCCCTTGCCAAAGCCGTACCCGAAGGGCACGTCTGGGTTCACCTGGGAAGCTCAACAAGCTCCGCCACGCGGTCCACACAAGCTACACGTGTTGAAATGGCCTACAACCCGGAGTTCCTTCCCTTGCCAAAGCCGTACCCGAAGGGCACGTCTGGGTTCACCTGAGAAGCTCAACAAGCTCCGCCACAGAGACCAACCTAGCTAGACGTGTTGAAGTGGCCTACAACCCGGAGTTCCTCCACTTGCCAAAGCCGTGCCCGAAGGCACGTCTGTGTTCACCTGGGAAGCTCAACAAGCTCCGCCACAGAGACCAACTTAGCTACACGTGTTGAAATAGCCTACAACCCGGAGTTCCTTCCCTTGCCAAAGCCGTGCCTGAAGGGCACGTCTGGGTTCACCTGGGAAGCTCAACATCCTCCGCCACAGAGACCAACTTAGCTACACGTGTTGAAATGGCCTACAACCCGGAGTTCCTTCCCTTGCCAAAGCCGTGCCCGAAGGGCACGTCTGGGTTCACCTGAGAAGCTCAACAAGCTCCGCCACAAAGACCAAGTAAGCTACACGTGTTGAAATGGCCTACAACCCGGAGTTCCTTCCCTTGCCAAAGCCGTGCCCGAAGGCACGTCTGTGTTCACCTGGGAAGCTCAACAAGCTCCGCCACGCGGTCCACACAAGCTACGCGTGTTGAAATGGCCTACAACCTGGAGTTCCTTCACTTGCCAAAGCCGTGCCCGAAATCAAATCTGTGTTCACCTGGGAAGCTCAACAAGCTCCGCCACAAAGACCAACTAAGCTACACGTGTTGAAATGGCCTACAACCCGGAGTTCCTTCCCTTGCCAAAGCCGTGCCCGAAGGGCACGTCTGGGTTCACCTGAGTAGCTCAACAAGCTCCGCCACGCGGTCCACACAGGCTACACGTGTTGAAATGGCCTACAACCCGGAGTTCCTTCCTTGCCAAAGCCGTGCCCGAAGGGCACGTCTGTGTTCACCTCGAAAGCTCAACAAGCTCCGCCACAAAGACCAACTAAGCTACACGTGTTGAAATGGCCTACAACCCGGAGTTCCTTCCCTTGCCAAAGCCGTACCCGAAGGGCACGTCTGGGTTCACCTGGGAAGCTCAACAACCTCCGCCACAGAGGCCAACTTAGCTACACGTGTTGAAATGGCCCACAACCCGGAGTTCCTTCCCTTGCCAAAGCCGTACCCGAAGGGCACGTCTGGGTTCACCTGGGAAGCTCAACAAGCTCCGCCACGCGGTCCACACAAGCTACACGTGTTGAAATGGCCTACAACCCGGAGTTCCTTCCCTTGCCAAAGCCGTACCCGAAGGGCACGTCTGGGTTCACCTGAGAAGCTCAACAAGCTCCGCCACAGAGACCAACCTAGCTAGACGTGTTGAAGTGGCCTACAACCCGGAGTTCCTTCCCTTGCCAAAGCCGTGCCTGAAGGGCACGTCTGGGTTCACCTGGGAAGCTCAACATCCTCCGCCACAGAGACCAACTTAGCTACACGTGTTGAAATGGCCTACAACCCGGAGTTCCTTCCCTTGCCAAAGCCGTGCCCGAAGGGCACGTCTGCGTTCACCTGAGAAGCTCAACAAGCTCCGCCACAAAGACCAAGTAAGCTACACGTGTTGAAATGGCCTACAACCCGGAGTTCCTTCCCTTGCCAAAGCCGTGCCCGAAGGCACGTCTGTGTTCACCTGGGAAGCTCAACAAGCTCCGCCACGCGGTCCACACAAGCTACGCGTGTTGAAATGGCCTACAACCTGGAGTTCCTTCACTTGCCAAAGCCGTGCCCGAAATCAAGTCTGTGTTCACCTGGGAAGCTCAACAAGCTCCGCCACAAAGACCAACTAAGCTACACGTGTTGAAATGGCCTACAACCCGGAGTTCCTTCCCTTGCCAAAGCCGTGCCCGAAGGGCACGTCTGGGTTCACCTGAGTAGCTCAACAAGCTCCGCCACGCGGTCCACACAGGCTACACGTGTTGAAATGGCCTACAACCCGGAGTTCCTTCCTTGCCAAAGCCGTGCCCGAAGGGCACGTCTGTGTTCACCTCGAAAGCTCAACAAGCTCCGCCACAAAGACCAACTAAGCTACACGTGTTGAAATGGCCTACAACCCGGAGTTCCTTCCCTTGCCAAAGCCGTGCCCGAAGGGCACGTCTGGGTTCACTTGGGAAGCTCAACAACCTCCGCCACAGAGACCAACTTAGCTACACGTGTTGAAATGGCCCACAACCCGGAGTTCCTTCCCTTGCCAAAGCCGTACCCGAAGGGCACGTCTGGGTTCACCTGGGAAGCTCAACAAGCTCCGCCACGCGGTCCACACAAGCTACACGTGTTGAAATGGCCTACAACCCGGAGTTCCTTCCCTTGCCAAAGCCGTACCCGAAGGGCACGTCTGGGTTCACCTGAGAAGCTCAACAAGCTCCGCCACAGAGACCAACCTAGCTAGACGTGTTGAAGTGGCCTACAACCCGGAGTTCCTCCACTTGCCAAAGCCGTGCCCGAAGGCACGTCTGTGTTCACCTGGGAAGCTCAACAAGCTCCGCCACAGAGACCAACTTAGCTACAAGTGTTGAAATAGCCTACAACCCGGAGTTCCTTCCCTTGCCAAAGCCGTGCCTGAAGGGCACGTCTGGGTTCACCTGGGAAGCTCAACATCCTCCGCCACAGAGACCAACTTAGCTACACGTGTTGAAATGGCCTACAACCCGGAGTTCCTTCCCTTGCCAAAGCCGTGCCCGAAGGGCACGTCTGGGTTCACCTGAGAAGCTCAACAAGCTCCGCCACAAAGACCAAGTAAGCTACACGTGTTGAAATGGCCTACAACCCGGAGTTCCTTCCCTTGCCAAAGCCGTGCCCGAAGGCACGTCTGTGTTCACCTGGGAAGCTCAACAAGCTCCGCCACGCGGTCCACACAAGCTACGCGTGTTGAAATGGCCTACAACCTGGAGTTCCTTCACTTGCCAAAGCCGTGCCCGAAATCAAGTCTGTGTTCACCTGGGAAGCTCAACAAGCTCCGCCACAGAGACCAACCTAGCTAGACGTGTTGAAGTGGCCTACAACCCGGAGTTCCTCCACTTGCCAAAACCGTGCCCGAAGGCACGTCTGGGTTCACTTGGGAAGCTCAACAACCTCCGCCACAGAGACCAACTTAGCTACACGTGTTGAAATGGCCCACAACCCGGAGTTCCTTCCCTTGCCAAAGCCGTACCCGAAGGGCACGTCTGGGTTCACCTGAGAAGCTCAACAAGCTCTGCCACGCGGTCCACACAAGCTACACGTGTTGAAATGGCCTACAACCCGGAGTTCCTTCCCTTGCCAAAGCCGTGCCCGAAGGGCACGTCTGTGTTCACCTCGAAAGCTCAACAAGCTCCGCCACAAAGACCAAGTAAGCTACACGTGTTGAAATGGCCTACAACCCGGAGTTCCTTCCCTTGCCAAAGCCGTGCCCGAAGGCACGTCTGTGTTCACCTGGGAAGCTCAACAAGCTCCGCCACGCGGTCCACACAGGCTACACGTGTTGAAGTGGCCTACAACCCGGAGTTCCTTCCCTTGCCAAAGCCGTGCCCGAAGGGCACGTCTGTGTTCACCTGGAAAGCTCAACATCCTCCGCCACAGAGACCAACTTAGCTACACGTGTTGAAATGGCCTACAACCCGGAGTTCCTTCCCTTGCCAAAGCCGTACCCGAACGGCACGTCTGGGTTCACCTGAGAAGCTCAACAAGCTCCGCCACGCGGTCCACACAAGCTACACGTGTTGAAATGGCCTACAACCCGGAGTTCCTTCCCTTGCCAAAGCCGTACCCGTAGGGCACGTCTGTGTTCACCTCGAAAGCTCAACAAGCTCCGCCACAAAGACCAAGTAAGCTACACGTGTTGAAATGGCATACAACCCGGAGTTCCTCCACTTGCCAAAGCCGTGCCCGAAGGCACGTCTGTGTTCACCTGGGAAGCTCAACAAGCTCCGCCACAGAGACCAACTTAGCTACACGTGTTGAAATGGCCTACAACGCGGAGTTCCTTCCCTTGCCAAAGCCGTACCCGAAGGGCACGTCTGGGTTCACCTGAGAAGCTCAACAAGCTCCGCCACGCGGTCCACACAAGCTACACGTGTTGAAATGGCCTACAACCCGGAGTTCCTTCCTTGCCAAAGCCGTGCCCGAAGGGCACGTCTGTGTTCACCTCGAAAGCTCAACAAGCTCCGCCACAAAGACCAACTAAGCTACACGTGTTGAAATGGCCTACAACCCGGAGTTCCTTCCCTTGCCAAAGCCGTACCCGAAGGGCACGTCTGGGTTCACCTGGGAAGCTCAACAACCTCCGCCACAGAGACCAACTTAGCTACACGTGTTGAAATGGCCCACAACCCGGAGTTCCTTCCCTTGCCAAAGCCGTACCCGAAGGGCACGTCTGGGTTCACCTGGGAAGCTCAACAAGCTCCGCCACGCGGTCCACACAAGCTACACGTGTTGAAATGGCCTACAACCCGGAGTTCCTTCCCTTGCCAAAGCCGTACCCGAAGGGCACGTCTGGGTTCACCTGAGAAGCTCAACAAGCTCCGCCACAGAGACCAACCTAGCTAGACGTGTTGAAGTGGCCTACAACCCGGAGTTCCTCCACTTGCCAAAGCCGTGCCCGAAGGCACGTCTGTGTTCACCTGGGAAGCTCAACAAGCTCCGCCACAGAGACCAACTTAGCTACACGTGTTGAAATAGCCTACAACCCGGAGTTCCTTCCCTTGCCAAAGCCGTGCCTGAAGGGCACGTCTAGGTTCACCTGGGAAGCTCAACATCCTCCGCCACAGAGACCAACTTAGCTACACGTGTTGAAATGGCCTACAACCCGGAGTTCCTTCCCTTGCCAAAGCCGTGCCCGAAGGGCACGTCTGCGTTCACCTGAGAAGCTCAACAAGCTCCGCCACAAAGACCAAGTAAGCTACACGTGTTGAAATGGCCTACAACCCGGAGTTCCTTCCCTTGCCAAAGCCGTGCCCGAAGGCACGTCTGTGTTCACCTGGGAAGCTCAACAAGCTCCGCCACGCGGTCCACACAAGCTACGCGTGTTGAAATGGCCTACAACCTGGAGTTCCTTCACTTGCCAAAGCCGTGCCCGAAATCAAGTCTGTGTTCACCTGGGAAGCTCAACAAGCTCCGCCACAAAGACCAACTAAGCTACACGTGTTGAAATGGCCTACAACCCGGAGTTCCTTCCCTTGCCAAAGCCGTGCCCGAAGGGCACGTCTGGGTTCACCTGAGTAGCTCAACAAGCTCCGCCACGCGGTCCACACAGGCTACACGTGTTGAAATGGCCTACAACCCGGAGTTCCTTCCTTGCCAAAGCCGTGCCCGAAGGGCACGTCTGTGTTCACCTCGAAAGCTCAACAAGCTCCGCCACAAAGACCAACTAAGCTACACGTGTTGAAATGGCCTACAACCCGGAGTTCCTTCCCTTGCCAAAGCCGTGCCCGAAGGGCACGTCTGGGTTCACTTGGGAAGCTCAACAACCTCCGCCACAGAGACCAACTTAGCTACACGTGTTGAAATGGCCCACAACCCGGAGTTCCTTCCCTTGCCAAAGCCGTACCCGAAGGGCACGTCTGGGTTCACCTGGGAAGCTCAACAAGCTCCGCCACGCGGTCCAGACAAGCTACACGTGTTGAAATGGCCTACAACCCGGAGTTCCTTCCCTTGCCAAAGCCGTACCCGAAGGGCACGTCTGGGTTCACCTGAGAAGCTCAACAAGCTCCGCCACAGAGACCAACCTAGCTAGACGTGTTGAAGTGGCCTACAACCCGGAGTTCCTCCACTTGCCAAAGCCGTGCCCGAAGGCACGTCTGTGTTCACCTGGGAAGCTCAACAAGCTCCGCCACAGAGACCAACTTAGCTACAAGTGTTGAAATAGCCTACAACCCGGAGTTCCTTCCCTTGCCAAAGCCGTGCCTGAAGGGCACGTCTGGGTTCACCTGGGAAGCTCAACATCCTCCGCCACAGAGACCAACTTAGCTACACGTGTTGAAATGGCCTACAACCCGGAGTTCCTCCACTTGCCAAAACCGTGCCCGAAGGCACGTCTGGGTTCACTTGGGAAGCTCAACAACCTCCGCCACAGAGACCAACTTAGCTACACGTGTTGAAATGGCCTACAACCCGGAGTTCCTTCCCTTGCCAAAGCCGTGCCCGAAGGCACGTCTGTGTTCACCTGGGAAGCTCAACAAGCTCCGCCACAGAGACCAACCTAGCTAGACGTGTTGAAGTGGCCTACAACCCGGAGTTCCTCCACTTGCCAAAGCCGTGCCCGAAGGCACGTCTGTGTTCACCTGGGAAGCTCAACAAGCTCCGCCACAGAGACCAACTTAGCTACACGTGTTGAAATGGCCTACAACCCGGAGTTCCTTCCCTTGCCAAAGCCGTGCCCGAAGGGCACGTCTGGGTTCACCTGAGAAGCTCAACAAGCTCCGCCACAAAGACCAAGTAAGCTACACGTGTTGAAATGGCCTACAACCCGGAGTTCCTTCCCTTGCCAAAGCCGTGCCCGAAGGCACGTCTGTGTTCACCTGGGAAGCTCAACAAGCTCCGCCACGCGGTCCACACAAGCTACGCGTGTTGAAATGGCCTACAACCTGGAGTTCCTTCACTTGCCAAAGCCGTGCCCGAAATCAAGTCTGTGTTCACCTGGGAAGCTCAACAAGCTCCGCCACAGAGACCAACCTAGCTAGACGTGTTGAAGTGGCCTACAACCCGGAGTTCCTCCACTTGCCAAAACCGTGCCCGAAGGCACGTCTGGGTTCACTTGGGAAGCTCAACAACCTCCGCCACAGAGACCAACTTAGCTACACGTGTTGAAATGGCCCACAACCCGGAGTTCCTTCCCTTGCCAAAGCCGTACCCGAAGGGCACGTCTGGGTTCACCTGAGAAGCTCAACAAGCTCTGCCACGCGGTCCACACAAGCTACACGTGTTGAAATGGCCTACAACCCGGAGTTCCTTCCCTTGCCAAAGCCGTGCCCGAAGGGCACGTCTGTGTTCACCTCGAAAGCTCAACAAGCTCCGCCACAAAGACCAAGTAAGCTACACGTGTTGAAATGGCCTACAACCCGGAGTTCCTTCCCTTGCCAAAGCCGTGCCCGAAGGCACGTCTGTGTTCACCTGGGAAGCTCAACAAGCTCCGCCACGCGGTCCACACAGGCTACACGTGTTGAAGTGGCCTACAACCCGGAGTTCCTTCCCTTGCCAAAGCCGTGCCCGAAGGGCACGTCTGTGTTCACCTGGAAAGCTCAACATCCTCCGCCACAGAGACCAACTTAGCTACACGTGTTGAAATGGCCTACAACCCGGAGTTCCTTCCCTTGCCAAAGCCGTACCCGAACGGCACGTCTGGGTTCACCTGAGAAGCTCAACAAGCTCCGCCACGCGGTCCACACAAGCTACACGTGTTGAAATGGCCTACAACCCGGAGTTCCTTCCCTTGCCAAAGCCGTACCCGTAGGGCACGTCTGTGTTCACCTCGAAAGCTCAACAAGCTCCGCCACAAAGACCAAGTAAGCTACACGTGTTGAAATGGCCTACAACCCGGAGTTCCTCCACTTGCCAAAGCCGTGCCCGAAGGCACGTCTGTGTTCACCTGGGAAGCTCAACAAGCTCCGCCACAGAGACCAACTTAGCTACACGTGTTGAAATGGCCTACAACGCGGAGTTCCTTCCCTTGCCAAAGCCGTACCCGAAGGGCACGTCTGGGTTCACCTGAGAAGCTCAACAAGCTCCGCCACGCGGTCCACACAAGCTACACGTGTTGAAATGGCCTACAACCCGGAGTTCCTTCCCTTGCCAAAGCCGTGCCCGAAGGGCACGTCTGTGTTCACCTCGAAAGCTCAACAAGCTCCGCCACAAAGACCAACTAAGCTACACGTGTTGAAATGGCCTACAACCCGGAGTTCCTTCCCTTGCCAAATCCGTGCCCGAAGGGCACGTCTGGGTTCACCTGAGTAGCTCAACAAGCTCCGGCACGCGGTCCACACCGGCTACACGTGTTGAAGTGGCCTACAACCCGGAGTTCCTTCCCTTGCCAAAGCCGTGCCCGAAGGGCACGTCTGTGTTCACCTGGAAAGCTCAACATGCTCCGCCACAAAGACCAACCTAGCTAGACGTGTTGAAGTGGCCTACAACCCGGAGTTCCTTCACTTGCCAAAGCCGTGCCCGAAGGCACGTCTGTTTTCACCTGGGAAGCTCAACAAGCTCCGCCACGCGGTCCACACAAGCTACACGTGTTGAAATGGCCTACAACCCGGAGTTCCTTCCCTTGCCAAAGCCGTGCCCGAAGGGCACGTCTGTGTTCACCTCGAAAGCTCAACAAGCTCCGCCACAAAGTCCAAGTAAGCTACACGTGTTGAAATGGCCTACAACCCGGAGTTCCTCCACTTGCCAAAGCCGTGCCCGAAGGCACGTCTGTGTTCACCTCGAAAGCTCAACAAGCTCCGCCACGCGGTCCACACAGGCTACACGTGTTGAAGTGGCCTACAACCCGGAGTTCCTTCCCTTGCCAAAGCCGTGCCCGAAGGGCACGTCTGTGTTCACCTGGAAAGCTCAACAAGCTCCGCCACAAAGACCAAGTAAGCTACACGTGTTGAAATGGCCTACAACCCGGAGTTCCTCCACTTGCCAAAGCCGTGCCCGAAGGCACGTCTGTGTTCACCTGGGAAGCTCAACAAGCTCCGCCACAGAGACCAACTTAGCTACACGTGTTGAAATGGCCTACAACCCGGAGTTCCTTCCCTTGCCAAAGCCGTACCCGTAGGGCACGTCTGTGTTCACCTCGAAAGCTCAACAAGCTCCGCCACAAAGACCAAGTAAGCTACACGTGTTGAAATGGCCTACAACCCGGAGTTCCTCCACTTGCCAAAGCCGTGCCCGAAGGCACGTCTGTGTTCACCTGGGAAGCTCAACAAGCTCCGCCACAGAGACCAACTTAGCTACACGTGTTGAAATGGCCTACAACGCGGAGTTCCTTCCCTTGCCAAAGCCGTACCCGAAGGGCACGTCTGGGTTCACCTGAGAAGCTCAACAAGCTCCGCCACGCGGTCCACACAAGCTACACGTGTTGAAATGGCCTACAACCCGGAGTTCCTTCCCTTGCCAAAGCCGTGCCCGAAGGGCACGTCTGTGTTCACCTCGAAAGCTCAACAAGCTCCGCCACAAAGACCAACTAAGCTACACGTGTTGAAATGGCCTACAACCCGGAGTTCCTTCCCTTGCCAAATCCGTGCCCGAAGGGCACGTCTGGGTTCACCTGAGTAGCTCAACAAGCTCCGCCACGCGGTCCACACCGGCTACACGTGTTGAAGTGGCCTACAACCCGGAGTTCCTTCCCTTGCCAAAGCCGTGCCCGAAGGGCACGTCTGTGTTCACCTGGAAAGCTCAACATGCTCCGCCACAAAGACCAACCTAGCTAGACGTGTTGAAGTGGCCTACAACCCGGAGTTCCTTCACTTGCCAAAGCCGTGCCCGAAGGCACGTCTGTTTTCACCTGGGAAGCTCAACAAGCTCCGCCACGCGGTCCACACAAGCTACACGTGTTGAAATGGCCTACAACCCGGAGTTCCTTCCCTTGCCAAAGCCGTGCCCGAAGGGCACGTCTGTGTTCACCTCGAAAGCTCAACAAGCTCCGCCACAAAGTCCAAGTAAGCTACACGTGTTGAAATGGCCTACAACCCGGAGTTCCTCCACTTGCCAAAGCCGTGCCCGAAGGCACGTCTGTGTTCACCTCGAAAGCTCAACAAGCTCCGCCACGCGGTCCACACAGGCTACACGTGTTGAAGTGGCCTACAACCCGGAGTTCCTTCCCTTGCCAAAGCCGTGCCCGAAGGGCACGTCTGTGTTCACCTGGAAAGCTCAACATGCTCCGCCACAAAGACCAACCTAGCTAGACGAGTTGAAGTGGCCTACAACCCGGAGTTCCTTCCCTTGCCAAAGCCGTGCCCGAAGGGCACGTCTGTGTTCACCTCGAAAGCTCAACAAGCTCCGCCACGCGGTCCACACAGGCTACACGTGTTGAAGTGGCCTACAACCCGGAGTTCCTTCCCTTGCCAAAGCCGTGCCCGAAGGGCACGTCTGGGTTCACTTGGGAAGCTCAACAACCTCCGCCACAGAGACCAACTTAGCTACACGTGTTGAAATGGCCCACAACCCGGAGTTCCTTCCCTTGCCAAAGCCGTACCCGAAGGCACGTCTGTGTTCACCTGGGAAGCTCAACAAGCTCCGCCACGCGGTCCACACAAGCTACACTTGTTGAAATGGCCTACAACCCGGAGTTCCTTCCCTTGCCAAAGCCGTGCCCGAAGGGCACGTCTGTGTTCACCTCGAAAGCTCAACAAGCTCCGCCACGCGGTCCACACAGGCTACACGTGTTGAAGTGGCCTACAACCCGGAGTTCCTTCCCTTGCCAAAGCCGTGCCCGAAGGGCACGTCTGTGTTCACCTGGAAAGCTCAACATGCTCCGCCACAAAGACCAACCTAGCTAGACGAGTTGAAGTGGCCTACAACCCGGAGTTCCTTCACTTGCCAAAGCCGTGCCCGAAGGCACGTCTGTGTTCACCTGGGAAGCTCAACAAGCTCCGCCACGCGGTCCACACAAGCTACACGTGTTGAAATGGCCTACAACCCGGAGTTCCTTCCCTTGCCAAAGCCGTACCCGAAGGGCACGTCTGGGTTCACCTGAGAAGCTCAACAAGCTCCGCCACGCGGTCCACACAAGCTACACGTGTTGAAATGGCCTACAACCTGGAGTTTCTTCACTTGCCAAAGCCGTGCCCGAAGGCAAGTCTGTGTTCACCTGTGAAGCTCAACAAGCTCCGCCACAGAGACCAACCTAGTTAGACGTGTTGAAGTGGCCTACAACCCGGAGTTCCTTCCCTTGCCAAAGCCGTGCCCGAAGGGCACGTCTGGGTTCACCTGAGTAGCTCAACAAGCTCCGCCACGCGGTCCACACAGGCTACACGTGTTGAAGTGGCCTACAACCCGGAGTTCCTTCCCTTGCCAAAGCCGTGCCCGAAGGGCACGTCTGTGTTCACCTGGAAAGCTCAACATGCTCCGCCACAAAGACCAACCTAGCTAGACGTGTTGAAGTGGCCTACAACCCGGAGTTCCTTCACTTGCCAAAGCCGTGCCCGAAGGCACGTCTGTGTTCACCTGGGAAGCTCAACAAGCTCCGCCACGCGGTCCACACAAGCTACACGTGTTGAAATGGCCTACAACCCGGAGTTCCTTCCCTTGCCAAAGCCGTGCCCGGAGGGCACGTCTGGGTTCACTTGGGAAGCTCAACAACCTCCGCCACAGAGACCAACTTAGCTACACGTGTTGAAGTGGCCTACAACCCGGAGTTCCTTCCCTTGCCAAAGCCGTGCCCGAAGGGCACGTCTGTGTTCACCTGGAAAGCTCAACATGCTCCGCCACAAAGACCAACCTAGCTAGACGAGTTGAAGTGGCCTACAACCCGGAGTTCCTTCACTTGCCAAAGCCGTGCCCGAAGGCACGTCTGTGTTCACCTGGAAAGCTCAACATGCTCCGCCACAAAGACCATCCTAGCTAGACGAGTTGAAGTGGCCTACAACCCGGAGTTCCTTCACTTGCCAAAGCCGTACCCGAACGGCACGTCTGGGTTCACCTGAGAAGCTCAACAAGCTCCGCCACGCGGTCCACACAAGCTACACGTGTTGAAATGGCCTACAACCCGGAGTTCCTTCCCTTGCCAAAGCCGTGCCCGAAGGGCACGTCTGTGTTCACCTGGAAAGCTCAACATCCTCCGCCACAGAGACCAACTTAGCTACACGTGTTGAAATGGCCTACAACCCGGAGTTCCTTCCCTTGCCAAAGCCGTACCCGAACGGCACGTCTGGGTTCACCTGAGAAGCTCAACAAGCTCCGCCACGCGGTCCACACAAGCTACACGTGTTGAAATGGCCTACAACCCGGAGTTCCTTCCCTTGCCAAAGCCGTGCCCGAAGGGCACGTCTGTGTTCACCTGGAAAGCTCAACATGCTCCGCCACAAAGACCAACCTAGCTAGACGAGTTGAAGTGGCCTACAACCCGGAGTTCCTTCCCTTGCCAAATCCGTGCCCGAAGGGCACGTCTGGGTTCACCTGAGTAGCTCAACAAGCTCCGCCACGCGGTCCACACCGGCTACACGTGTTGAAGTGGCCTACAACCCGGAGTTCCTTCCCTTGCCAAAGCCGTGCCCGAAGGGCACGTCTGTGTTCACCTGGAAAGCTCAACATGCTCCGCCACAAAGACCAACCTAGCTAGACGTGTTGAAGTGGCCTACAACCCGGAGTTCCTTCACTTGCCAAAGCCGTGCCCGAAGGCACGTCTGTTTTCACCTGGGAAGCTCAACAAGCTCCGCCACGCGGTCCACACAAGCTACACGTGTTGAAATGGCCTACAACCCGGAGTTCCTTCCCTTGCCAAAGCCGTGCCCGAAGGGCACGTCTGTGTTCACCTCGAAAGCTCAACAAGCTCCGCCACAAAGACCAAGTAAGCTACACGTGTTGAAATGGCCTACAACCCGGAGTTCCTCCACTTGCCAAAGCCGTGCCCGAAGGCACGTCTGTGTTCACCTCGAAAGCTCAACAAGCTCCGCCACGCGGTCCACACAGGCTACACGTGTTGAAGTGGCCTACAACCCGGAGTTCCTTCCCTTGCCAAAGCCGTGCCCGAAGGGCACGTCTGTGTTCACCTGGAAAGCTCAACATGCTCCGCCACAAAGACCAACCTAGCTAGACGAGTTGAAGTGGCCTACAACCCGGAGTTCCTTCCCTTGCCAAAGCCGTGCCCGAAGGGCACGTCTGTGTTCACCTCGAAAGCTCAACAAGCTCCGCCACGCGGTCCACACAGGCTACACGTGTTGAAGTGGCCTACAACCCGGAGTTCCTTCCCTTGCCAAAGCCGTGCCCGAAGGGCACGTCTGGGTTCACTTGGGAAGCTCAACAACCTCCGCCACAGAGACCAACTTAGCTACACGTGTTGAAATGGCCCACAACCCGGAGTTCCTTCCCTTGCCAAAGCCGTACCCGAAGGCACGTCTGTGTTCACCTGGGAAGCTCAACAAGCTCCGCCACGCGGTCCACACAAGCTACACGTGTTGAAATGGCCTACAACCCGGAGTTCCTTCCCTTGCCAAAGCCGTGCCCGAAGGGCACGTCTGTGTTCACCTCGAAAGCTCAACAAGCTCCGCCACGCGGTCCACACAGGCTACACGTGTTGAAGTGGCCTACAACCCGGAGTTCCTTCCCTTGCCAAAGCCGTGCCCGAAGGGCACGTCTGTGTTCACCTGGAAAGCTCAACATGCTCCGCCACAAAGACCAACCTAGCTAGACGAGTTGAAGTGGCCTACAACCCGGAGTTCCTTCACTTGCCAAAGCCGTGCCCGAAGGCACGTCTGTGTTCACCTGGGAAGCTCAACAAGCTCCGCCACGCGGTCCACACAAGCTACACGTGTTGAAATGGCCTACAACCCGGAGTTCCTTCCCTTGCCAAAGCCGTACCCGAAGGGCACGTCTGGGTTCACCTGAGAAGCTCAACAAGCTCCGCCACGCGGTCCACACAAGCTACACGTGTTGAAATGGCCTACAACCTGGAGTTCCTTCACTTGCCAAAGCCGTGCCCGAAGGCAAGTCTGTGTTCACCTGGGAAGCTCAACAAGCTCCGCCACAGAGACCAACCTAGTTAGACGTGTTGAAGTGGCCTACAACCCGGAGTTCCTTCCCTTGCCAAAGCCGTGCCCGAAGGGCACGTCTGGGTTCACCTGAGTAGCTCAACAAGCTCCGCCACGCGGTCCACACAGGCTACACGTGTTGAAGTGGCCTACAACCCGGAGTTCCTTCCCTTGCCAAAGCCGTGCCCGAAGGGCACGTCTGTGTTCACCTGGAAAGCTCAACATGCTCCGCCACAAAGACCAACCTAGCTAGACGTGTTGAAGTGGCCTACAACCCGGAGTTCCTTCACTTGCCAAAGCCGTGCCCGAAGGCACGTCTGTGTTCACCTGGGAAGCTCAACAAGCTCCGCCACGCGGTCCACACAAGCTACACGTGTTGAAATGGCCTACAACCCGGAGTTCCTTCCCTTGCCAAAGCCGTGCCCGGAGGGCACGTCTGGGTTCACCTGGGAAGCTCAACAAGCTCCGCCACGCGGTCCACACAAGCTACACGTGTTGAAATGGCCTACAACCTGGAGTTCCTTCACTTGCCAAAGCCGTGCCCGAAGGCAAGTCTGTGTTCACCTGGGAAGCTCAACAAGCTCCGCCACAGAGACCAACCTAGTTAGACGTGTTGAAGTGGCCTACAACCCGGAGTTCCTTCCCTTGCCAAAGCCGTGCCCGAAGGGCACGTCTGGGTTCACCTGAGTAGCTCAACAAGCTCCGCCACGCGGTCCACACAGGCTACACGTGTTGAAGTGGCCTACAACCCGGAGTTCCTTCCCTTGCCAAAGCCGTGCCCGAAGGGCACGTCTGTGTTCACCTGGAAAGCTCAACATGCTCCGCCACAAAGACCAACCTAGCTAGACGTGTTGAAGTGGCCTACAACCCGGAGTTCCTTCACTTGCCAAAGCCGTGCCCGAAGGCACGTCTGTGTTCACCTGGGAAGCTCAACAAGCTCCGCCACGCGGTCCACACAAGCTACACGTGTTGAAATGGCCTACAACCCGGAGTTCCTTCCCTTGCCAAAGCCGTGCCCGGAGGGCACGTCTGGGTTCACCTGGGAAGCTCAACAACCTCCGCCACAGAGACCAACTTAGCTACACGTGTTGAAGTGGCCTACAACCCGGAGTTCCTTCCCTTGCCAAAGCCGTGCCCGAAGGGCACGTCTGTGTTCACCTGGAAAGCTCAACATGCTCCGCCACAAAGACCAACCTAGCTAGACGAGTTGAAGTGGCCTACAACCCGGAGTTCCTTCACTTGCCAAAGCCGTGCCCGAAGGCACGTCTGTGTTCACCTGGAAAGCTCAACATGCTCCGCCACAAAGACCAACCTAGCTAGACGAGTTGAAGTGGCCTACAACCCGGAGTTCCTTCACTTGCCAAAGCCGTGCCCGAAGGCACGTCTGTGTTCACCTGGGAAGCTCAACATGCTCCGCCACAAAGACCAACTTAGCTACACGTGTTGAAATGGCCTACAACCCGGAGTTCCTTCCCTTGCCAAAGCCGTGCCCGAAGGCACGTCTGTGTTCACCTGGGAAGCTCAACAAGCTCCGCCACGCGGTCCACACAGGCTACACGTGTTGAAGTGGCCTACAACCCGGAGTTCCTTCCCTTGCCAAAGCCGTGCCCGAAGGGCACGTCTGTGTTCACCTGGGAAGCTCAACATCCTCCGCCACAGAGACCAACTTAGCTACACGTGTTGAAATGGCCTACAACCCGGAGTTCCTTCCCTTGCCAAAGCCGTACCCGAACGGCACGTCTGGGTTCACCTGAGAAGCTCAACAAGCTCCGCCACGCGGTCCACACAAGCTACACGTGTTGAAATGGCCTACAACCCGGAGTTCCTTCCCTTGCCAAAGCCGTGCCCGAAGGGCACGTCTGTGTTCACCTGGAAAGCTCAACATGCTCCGCCACAAAGACCAACCTAGCTAGACGAGTTGAAGTGGCCTACAACCCGGAGTTCCTTCCCTTGCCAAAGCCGTGCCCGAAGGGCACGTCTGTGTTCACCTGGGAAGCTCAACAAGCTCCGCCACGCGGTCCACACAGGCTACACGTGTTGAAGTGGCCTACAACCCGGAGTTCCTTCCCTTGCCAAAGCCGTGCCCGAAGGGCACGTCTGTGTTCACCTGGGAAGCTCAACATCCTCCGCCACAGAGACCAACTTAGCTACACGTGTTGAAATGGCCTACAACCCGGAGTTCCTTCCCTTGCCAAAGCCGTACCCGAACGGCACGTCTGGGTTCACCTGAGAAGCTCAACAAGCTCCGCCACGCGGTCCACACAAGCTACACGTGTTGAAATGGCCTACAACCCGGAGTTCCTTCCCTTGCCAAAGCCGTGCCCGAAGGGCACGTCTGTGTTCACCTGGAAAGCTCAACATGCTCCGCCACAAAGACCAACCTAGCTAGACGAGTTGAAGTGGCCTACAACCCGGAGTTCCTTCCCTTGCCAAAGCCGTGCCCGAAGGGCACGTCTGTGTTCACCTCGAAAGCTCAACAAGCTCCGCCACGCGGTCCACACAGGCTACACGTGTTGAAGTGGCCTACAACCCGGAGTTCCTTCCCTTGCCAAAGCCGTGCCCGAAGGGCACGTCTGTGTTCACCTGGGAAGCTCAACATCCTCCGCCACAGAGACCAACTTAGCTACACGTGTTGAAATGGCCTACAACCCGGAGTTCCTTCCCTTGCCAAAGCCGTGCCCGAAGGGCACGTCTGGGTTCACCTGAGTAGCTCAACAAGCTCCGCCACGCGGTCCACACAGGCTACACGTGTTGAAGTGGCCTACAACCCGGAGTTCCTTCCCTTGCCAAAGCCGTGCCCGAAGGGCACGTCTGTGTTCACCTGGAAAGCTCAACATGCTCCGCCACAAAGACCAACCTAGCTAGACGTGTTGAAGTGGCCTACAACCCGGAGTTCCTTCACTTGCCAAAGCCGTGCCCGAAGGCACGTCTGTGTTCACCTGGGAAGCTCAACAAGCTCCGCCACGCGGTCCACACAAGCTACACGTGTTGAAATGGCCTACAACCCGGAGTTCCTTCCCTTGCCAAAGCCGTGCCCGGAGGGCACGTCTGGGTTCACCTGGGAAGCTCAACAACCTCCGCCACAGAGACCAACTTAGCTACACGTGTTGAAGTGGCCTACAACCCGGAGTTCCTTCCCTTGCCAAAGCCGTGCCCGAAGGGCACGTCTGTGTTCACCTGGAAAGCTCAACATGCTCCGCCACAAAGACCAACCTAGCTAGACGAGTTGAAGTGGCCTACAACCCGGAGTTCCTTCACTTGCCAAAGCCGTGCCCGAAGGCACGTCTGTGTTCACCTGGAAAGCTCAACATGCTCCGCCACAAAGACCAACCTAGCTAGACGAGTTGAAGTGGCCTACAACCCGGAGTTCCTTCACTTGCCAAAGCCGTGCCCGAAGGCACGTCTGTGTTCACCTGGGAAGCTCAACATGCTCCGCCACAAAGACCAACTTAGCTACACGTGTTGAAATGGCCTACAACCCGGAGTTCCTTCCCTTGCCAAAGCCGTGCCCGAAGGCACGTCTGTGTTCACCTGGGAAGCTCAACAAGCTCCGCCACGCGGTCCACACAGGCTACACGTGTTGAAATGGCCTACAACCCGGAGTTCCTTCCCTTGCCAAAGCCGTGCCCGAAGGCACGTCTGTGTTCACCTGGGAAGCTCAACAAGCTCCGCCACGCGGTCCACACAAGCTACACGTGTTGAAATGGCCTACAACCCGGAGTTCCTTCCCTTGCCAAAGCCGTGCCCGAAGGGCACGTCTGTGTTCACCTGGAAAGCTCAACATGCTCCGCCACAAAGACCAACCTAGCTAGACGAGTTGAAGTGGCCTACAACCCGGAGTTCCTTCCCTTGCCAAAGCCGTGCCCGAAGGGCACGTCTGTGTTCACCTCGAAAGCTCAACAAGCTCCGCCACAAAGACCAAGTAAGCTACACGTGTTGAAATGGCCTACAACCCGGAGTTCCTCCACTTGCCAAAGCCGTGCCCGAAGGCACGTCTGTGTTCACCTCGAAAGCTCAACAAGCTCCGCCACGCGGTCCACACAGGCTACACGTGTTGAAGTGGCCTACAACCCGGAGTTCCTTCCCTTGCCAAAGCCGTGCCCGAAGGGCACGTCTGTGTTCACCTGGAAAGCTCAACATGCTCCGCCACAAAGACCAACCTAGCTAGACGAGTTGAAGTGGCCTACAACCCGGAGTTCCTTCCCTTGCCAAAGCCGTGCCCGAAGGGCACGTCTGTGTTCACCTCGAAAGCTCAACAAGCTCCGCCACGCGGTCCACACAGGCTACACGAGTTGAAATGGCCTACAACCCGGAGTTCCTTCCCTTGCCAAAGCCGTGCCCGAAGGGCACGTCTGTGTTCACCTCGAAAGCTCAACAAGCTCCGCCACGCGGTCCACACAGGCTACACGTGTTGAAGTGGCCTACAACCCGGAGTTCCTTCCCTTGCCAAAGCCGTGCCCGAAGGGCACGTCTGTGTTCACCTGGAAAGCTCAACATGCTCCGCCACAAAGACCAACCTAGCTAGACGAGTTGAAGTGGCCTACAACCCGGAGTTCCTTCACTTGCCAAAGCCGTGCCCGAAGGCACGTCTGTGTTCACCTGGGAAGCTCAACAAGCTCCGCCACGCGGTCCACACAAGCTACACGTGTTGAAATGGCCTACAACCCGGAGTTCCTTCCCTTGCCAAAGCCGTACCCGAAGGGCACGTCTGGGTTCACCTGAGAAGCTCAACAAGCTCCGCCACGCGGTCCACACAAGCTACACGTGTTGAAATGGCCTACAACCTGGAGTTCCTTCACTTGCCAAAGCCGTGCCCGAAGGCAAGTCTGTGTTCACCTGGGAAGCTCAACAAGCTCCGCCACAGAGACCAACCTAGTTAGACGTGTTGAAGTGGCCTACAACCCGGAGTTCCTTCCCTTGCCAAAGCCGTGCCCGAAGGGCACGTCTGGGTTCACCTGAGTAGCTCAACAAGCTCCGCCACGCGGTCCACACAGGCTACACGTGTTGAAGTGGCCTACAACCCGGAGTTCCTTCCCTTGCCAAAGCCGTGCCCGAAGGGCACGTCTGTGTTCACCTGGAAAGCTCAACATGCTCCGCCACAAAGACCAACCTAGCTAGACGTGTTGAAGTGGCCTACAACCCGGAGTTCCTTCACTTGCCAAAGCCGTGCCCGAAGGCACGTCTGTGTTCACCTGGGAAGCTCAACAAGCTCCGCCACGCGGTCCACACAAGCTACACGTGTTGAAATGGCCTACAACCCGGAGTTCCTTCCCTTGCCAAAGCCGTGCCCGGAGGGCACGTCTGGGTTCACTTGGGAAGCTCAACAACCTCCGCCACAGAGACCAACTTAGCTACACGTGTTGAAATGGCCCACAACCCGGAGTTCCTTCCCTTGCCAAAGCCGTACCCGAAGGGCACGTCTGGGTTCACCTGAGAAGCTCAACAAGCTCCGCCACGCGGTCCACACAAGCTACACGTGTTGAAATGGCCTACAACCCGGAGTTCCTTCCCTTGCCAAAGCCGTGCCCGAAGGGCACGTCTGTGTTCACCTCGAAAGCTCAACATGCTCCGCCACAAAGACCAACCTAGCTAGACGAGTTGAAGTGGCCTACAACCCGGAGTTCCTTCACTTGCCAAAGCCGTGCCCGAAGGCACGTCTGTGTTCACCTGGGAAGCTCAACAAGCTCCGCCACGCGGTCCACACAAGCTACACGAGTTGAAGTGGCCTACAACCCGGAGTTCCTTCACTTGCCAAAGCCGTGCCCGAAGGCACGTCTGTGTTCACCTGGGAAGCTCAACAAGCTCCGCCACGCGGTCCACACAAGCTGCACGTGTTGAAATGGCCTACAACCCGGAGTTCCTTCCCTTGCCAAAGCCGTACCCGAAGGGCACGTCTGGGTTCACCTGAGAAGCTCAACAAGCTCCGCCACGCGGTCCACACAAGCTACACGTGTTGAAATGGCCTACAACCTGGAGTTCCTTCACTTGCCAAAGCCGTGCCCGAAGGCAAGTCTGTGTTCACCTGGGAAGCTCAACAAGCTCCGCCACAGAGACCAACCTAGTTAGACGTGTTGAAGTGGCCTACAACCCGGAGTTCCTTCCCTTGCCAAAGCCGTGCCCGAAGGGCACGTCTGGGTTCACCTGAGTAGCTCAACAAGCTCCGCCACGCGGTCCACACAGGCTACACGTGTTGAAGTGGCCTACAACCCGGAGTTCCTTCCCTTGCCAAAGCCGTGCCCGAAGGGCACGTCTGTGTTCACCTGGAAAGCTCAACATGCTCCGCCACAAAGACCAACCTAGCTAGACGTGTTGAAGTGGCCTACAACCCGGAGTTCCTTCACTTGCCAAAGCCGTGCCCGAAGGCACGTCTGTGTTCACCTGGGAAGCTCAACAATCTCCGCCACGCGGTCCACACAAGCTACACGTGTTGAAATGGCCTACAACCCGGAGTTCTTTTCCTTGCCAAAGCCGTGCCCGAAGGGCACGTCTGTGTTCACCTGGAAAGCTCAACATGCTCCGCCACAAAGACCAACCTAGCTAGACGAGTTGAAGTGGCCTACAACCCGGAGTTCCTTCACTTGCCAAAGCCGTGCCCGAAGGCACGTCTGTGTTCACCTGGGAAGCTCAACAAGCTCCGCCACGCGGTCCACACAAGCTACACGTGTTGAAATGGCCTACAACCCGGAGTTCCTTCCCTTGCCAAAGCCGTACCCGAAGGGCACGTCTGGGTTCACCTGAGAAGCTCAACAAGCTCCGCCACAGAGACCAACCTAGCTAGACGTGTTGAAGTGGCCTACAACCCGGAGTTCCTTCCCTTGCCAAAGCCGTACCCGAAGGGCACGTCTGGGTTCACCTGAGAAGCTCAACAAGCTCCGCCACAGAGACCAACCTAGCTAGACGTGTTGAAGTGGCCTACAACCCGGAGTTCCTCCACTTGCCAAAGCCGTGCCCGAAGGCACGTCTGTGTTCACCTGGGAAGCTCAACAAGCTCCGCCACGCGGTCCACACAAGCTACACGTGTTGAAATGGCCTACAACCCGGAGTTCCTTCCCTTGCCAAAGCCGTACCCGAAGGGCACGTCTGTGTTCACCTGGGAAGCTCAACAAGCTCCGCCACAGAGACCAACTTAGCTACACGTGTTGAAATAGCCTACAACCCGGAGTTCCTTCCCTTGCCAAAGCCGTGCCTGAAGGGCACGTCTGGGTTCACCTGGGAAGCTCAACATCCTCCGCCACAGAGACCAACTTAGCTACACGTGTTGAAGTGGCCTACAACCCGGAGTTCCTTCACTTGCCAAAGCCGTGCCCGAAGGCACGTCTGTGTTCACCTGTGAAGCTCAACAATCTCCGCCACGCGGTCCACACAAGCTACACGTGTTGAAATGGCCTACAACCCGGAGTTCTTTCCCTTGCCAAAGCCGTGCCCGAAGGGCACGTCTGTGTTCACCTGGAAAGCTCAACATGCTCCGCCACAAAGACCAACCTAGCTAGACGAGTTGAAGTGGCCTACAACCCGGAGTTCCTTCACTTGCCAAAGCCGTGCCCGAAGGCACGTCTGTGTTCACCTGGGAAGCTCAACAAGCTCCGCCACGCGGTCCACACAAGCTACACGTGTTGAAATGGCCTACAACCCGGAGTTCCTTCCCTTGCCAAAGCCGTACCCGAAGGGCACGTCTGGGTTCACCTGAGAAGCTCAACAAGCTCCGCCACAGAGACCAACCTAGCTAGACGTGTTGAAGTGGCCTACAACCCGGAGTTCCTTCCCTTGCCAAAGCCGTACCCGAAGGGCACGTCTGGGTTCACCTGAGAAGCTCAACAAGCTCCGCCACAGAGACCAACCTAGCTAGACGTGTTGAAGTGGCCTACAACCCGGAGTTCCTCCACTTGCCAAAGCCGTGCCCGAAGGCACGTCTGTGTTCACCTGGGAAGCTCAACAAGCTCCGCCACGCGGTCCACACAAGCTACACGTGTTGAAATGGCCTACAACCCGGAGTTCCTTCCCTTGCCAAAGCCGTACCCGAAGGGCACGTCTGGGTTCACCTGAGAAGCTCAACAAGCTCCGCCACAGAGACCAACCTAGCTAGACGTGTTGAAGTGGCCTACAACCCGGAGTTCCTCCACTTGCCAAAGCCGTGCCCGAAGGCACGTCTGTGTTCACCTGGGAAGCTCAACAAGCTCCGCCACAGAGACCAACTTAGCTACACGTGTTGAAATAGCCTACAACCCGGAGTTCCTTCCCTTGCCAAAGCCGTGCCTGAAGGGCACGTCTGGGTTCACCTGGGAAGCTCAACATCCTCCGCCACAGAGACCAACTTAGCTACACGTGTTGAAATGGCCTACAACCCGGAGTTCCTTCCCTTGCCAAAGCCGTGCCCGAAGGGCACGTCTGGGTTCACCTGAGAAGCTCAACAAGCTCCGCCACGCGGTCCACACAAGCTACACGTGTTGAAATGGCCTACAACCCGGAGTTCCTTCCCTTGCCAAAGCCGTGCCCGAAGGGCACGTCTGTGTTCACCTCGAAAGCTCAACAAGCTCCGCCACAAAGACCAAGTAAGCTACACGTGTTGAAATGGCCTACAACCCGGAGTTCCTTCCCTTGCCAAAGCCGTGCCCGAAGGCACGTCTGTGTTCAACTGGGAAGCTCAACAAGCTCCGCCACGCGGTCCACACAGGCTACACGTGTTGAAGTGCCTACAACCCGGAGTTCCTTCCCTTGCCAAAGCCGTGCCCGAAGGGCACGTCTGTGTTCACCTGGAAAGCTCAACATCCTCCGCCACAGAGACCAACTTAGCTACACGTGTTGAAATGGCCTACAACCCGGAGTTCCTTCCCTTGCCAAAGCCGTACCCGAACGGCACGTCTGGGTTCACCTGAGAAGCTCAACAAGCTCCGCCACGCGGTCCACACAAGCTACTCGTGTTGAAATGGCCTACAACACGGAGTTCCTTCCCTTGCCAAAGCCGTACCCGAAGGGCACGTCTGGGTTCACCTGAGAAGCTCAACAAGCTCCGCCACGCGGTCCACACAAGCTACACGTGTTGAAATGGCCTACAACCTGGAGTTCCTTCAATTGCCAAAGCCGTGCCCGAAGGCAAGTCTGTGTTCACCTGGGAAGCTCAACAAGCTCCGCCACAGAGACCAACCAAGCTAGACGTGTTGAAGTGGCCTACAACCCGGAGTTCCTCCACTTGCCAAAGCCGTGCCCGAAGGCACGTCTGGGTTCACTTGGGAAGCTCAACAACCTCCGCCACAGAGACCAACTTAGCTACACGTGTTGAAATGGCCCACAACCCGGAGTTCCTTCCCTTGCCAAAGCCGTACCCGAAGGGCACGTCTGGGTTCACCTGAGAAGCTCAACAAGCTCCGCCACGCGGTCCACACAAGCTACACGTGTTGAAATTGCCTACAACCCGGAGTTCCTTCCCTTGCCAAAGCCGTGCCCGAAGGGCACGTCTGTGTTCACCTCGAAAGCTCAACAAGCTCCGCCACAAAGACCAAGTAAGCTACACGTGTTGAAATGGCCTACAACCCGGAGTTCCTCCACTTGCCAAAGCCGTGCCCGAAGGCACGTCTGTGTTCACCTGGGAAGCTCAACAAGCTCCGCCACGCGGTCCACACAAGCTGCACGTGTTGAAATGGCCTACAACCCGGAGTTCCTTCCCTTGCCAAAGCCGTACCCGAAGGGCACGTCTGGGTTCACCTGAGAAGCTCAACAAGCTCCGCCACGCGGTCCACACAAGCTACACGTGTTGAAATGGCCTACAACCTGGAGTTCCTTCACTTGCCAAAGCCGTGCCCGAAGGCAAGTCTGTGTTCACCTGGGAAGCTCAACAAGCTCCGCCACAGAGACCAACCTAGTTAGACGTGTTGAAGTGGCCTACAACCCGGAGTTCCTTCCCTTGCCAAAGCCGTGCCCGAAGGGCACGTCTGGGTTCACCTGAGTAGCTCAACAAGCTCCGCCACGCGGTCCACACAGGCTACACGTGTTGAAGTGGCCTACAACCCGGAGTTCCTTCCCTTGCCAAAGCCGTGCCCGAAGGGCACGTCTGTGTTCACCTGGAAAGCTCAACATGCTCCGCCACAAAGACCAACCTAGCTAGACGTGTTGAAGTGGCCTACAACCCGGAGTTCCTTCACTTGCCAAAGCCGTGCCCGAAGGCACGTCTGTGTTCACCTGGGAAGCTCAACAATCTCCGCCACGCGGTCCACACAAGCTACACGTGTTGAAATGGCCTACAACCCGGAGTTCTTTTCCTTGCCAAAGCCGTGCCCGAAGGGCACGTCTGTGTTCACCTGGAAAGCTCAACATGCTCCGCCACAAAGACCAACCTAGCTAGACGAGTTGAAGTGGCCTACAACCCGGAGTTCCTTCACTTGCCAAAGCCGTGCCCGAAGGCACGTCTGTGTTCACCTGGGAAGCTCAACAAGCTCCGCCACGCGGTCCACACAAGCTACACGTGTTGAAATGGCCTACAACCCGGAGTTCCTTCCCTTGCCAAAGCCGTACCCGAAGGGCACGTCTGGGTTCACCTGAGAAGCTCAACAAGCTCCGCCACAGAGACCAACCTAGCTAGACGTGTTGAAGTGGCCTACAACCCGGAGTTCCTTCCCTTGCCAAAGCCGTACCCGAAGGGCACGTCTGGGTTCACCTGAGAAGCTCAACAAGCTCCGCCACAGAGACCAACCTAGCTAGACGTGTTGAAGTGGCCTACAACCCGGAGTTCCTCCACTTGCCAAAGCCGTGCCCGAAGGCACGTCTGTGTTCACCTGGGAAGCTCAACAAGCTCCGCCACGCGGTCCACACAAGCTACACGTGTTGAAATGGCCTACAACCCGGAGTTCCTTCCCTTGCCAAAGCCGTACCCGAAGGGCACGTCTGTGTTCACCTGGGAAGCTCAACAAGCTCCGCCACAGAGACCAACTTAGCTACACGTGTTGAAATAGCCTACAACCCGGAGTTCCTTCCCTTGCCAAAGCCGTGCCTGAAGGGCACGTCTGGGTTCACCTGGGAAGCTCAACATCCTCCGCCACAGAGACCAACTTAGCTACACGTGTTGAAGTGGCCTACAACCCGGAGTTCCTTCACTTGCCAAAGCCGTGCCCGAAGGCACGTCTGTGTTCACCTGGGAAGCTCAACAATCTCCGCCACGCGGTCCACACAAGCTACACGTGTTGAAATGGCCTACAACCCGGAGTTCTTTCCCTTGCCAAAGCCGTGCCCGAAGGGCACGTCTGTGTTCACCTGGAAAGCTCAACATGCTCCGCCACAAAGACCAACCTAGCTAGACGAGTTGAAGTGGCCTACAACCCGGAGTTCCTTCACTTGCCAAAGCCGTGCCCGAAGGCACGTCTGTGTTCACCTGGGAAGCTCAACAAGCTCCGCCACGCGGTCCACACAAGCTACACGTGTTGAAATGGCCTACAACCCGGAGTTCCTTCCCTTGCCAAAGCCGTACCCGAAGGGCACGTCTGGGTTCACCTGAGAAGCTCAACAAGCTCCGCCACAGAGACCAACCTAGCTAGACGTGTTGAAGTGGCCTACAACCCGGAGTTCCTTCCCTTGCCAAAGCCGTACCCGAAGGGCACGTCTGGGTTCACCTGAGAAGCTCAACAAGCTCCGCCACAGAGACCAACCTAGCTAGACGTGTTGAAGTGGCCTACAACCCGGAGTTCCTCCACTTGCCAAAGCCGTGCCCGAAGGCACGTCTGTGTTCACCTGGGAAGCTCAACAAGCTCCGCCACGCGGTCCACACAAGCTACACGTGTTGAAATGGCCTACAACCCGGAGTTCCTTCCCTTGCCAAAGCCGTACCCGAAGGGCACGTCTGGGTTCACCTGAGAAGCTCAACAAGCTCCGCCACAGAGACCAACCTAGCTAGACGTGTTGAAGTGGCCTACAACCCGGAGTTCCTCCACTTGCCAAAGCCGTGCCCGAAGGCACGTCTGTGTTCACTTGGGAAGCTCAACAAGCTCCGCCACGCGGTCCACACAAGCTACACGTGTTGAAATGGCCTACAACCCGGAGTTCCTTCCCTTGCCAAAGCCGTACCCGAAGGGCACGTCTGGGTTCACCTGAGAAGCTCAACAAGCTCCGCCACAGAGACCAACCTAGCTAGACGTGTTGAAGTGGCCTACAACCCGGAGTTCCTCCACTTGCCAAAGCCGTGCCCGAAGGCACGTCTGTGTTCACCTGGGAAGCTCAACAAGCTCCGCCACAGAGACCAACTTAGCTACACGTGTTGAAATAGCCTACAACCCGGAGTTCCTTCCCTTGCCAAAGCCGTGCCTGAAGGGCACGTCTGGGTTCACCTGGGAAGCTCAACATCCTCCGCCACAGAGACCAACTTAGCTACACGTGTTGAAATGGCCTACAACCCGGAGTTCCTTCCCTTGCCAAAGCCGTGCCCGAAGGGCACGTCTGGGTTCACCTGAGAAGCTCAACAAGCTCCGCCACGCGGTCCACACAAGCTACACGTGTTGAAATGGCCTACAACCCGGAGTTCCTTCCCTTGCCAAAGCCGTGCCCGAAGGGCACGTCTGTGTTCACCTCGAAAGCTCAACAAGCTCCGCCACAAAGACCAAGTAAGCTACACGTGTTGAAATGGCCTACAACCCGGAGTTCCTTCCCTTGCCAAAGCCGTGCCCGAAGGCACGTCTGTGTTCAACTGGGAAGCTCAACAAGCTCCGCCACGCGGTCCACACAGGCTACACGTGTTGAAGTGCCTACAACCCGGAGTTCCTTCCCTTGCCAAAGCCGTGCCCGAAGGGCACGTCTGTGTTCACCTGGAAAGCTCAACATCCTCCGCCACAGAGACCAACTTAGCTACACGTGTTGAAATGGCCTACAACCCGGAGTTCCTTCCCTTGCCAAAGCCGTACCCGAACGGCACGTCTGGGTTCACCTGAGAAGCTCAACAAGCTCCGCCACGCGGTCCACACAAGCTACTCGTGTTGAAATGGCCTACAACACGGAGTTCCTTCCCTTGCCAAAGCCGTACCCGAAGGGCACGTCTGGGTTCACCTGAGAAGCTCAACAAGCTCCGCCACGCGGTCCACACAAGCTACACGTGTTGAAATGGCCTACAACCTGGAGTTCCTTCACTTGCCAAAGCCGTGCCCGAAGGCAAGTCTGTGTTCACCTGGGAAGCTCAACAAGCTCCGCCACAGAGACCAACCAAGCTAGACGTGTTGAAGTGGCCTACAACCCGGAGTTCCTCCACTTGCCAAAGCCGTGCCCGAAGGCACGTCTGGGTTCACTTGGGAAGCTCAACAACCTCCGCCACAGAGACCAACTTAGCTACACGTGTTGAAATGGCCCACAACCCGGAGTTCCTTCCCTTGCCAAAGCCGTACCCGAAGGGCACGTCTGTGTTCACCTGGAAAGCTCAACATGCTCCGCCACAAAGACCAACCTAGCTAGACGTGTTGAAGTGGCCTACAACCCGGAGTTCCTTCACTTGCCAAAGCCGTGCCCGAAGGCACGTCTGTGTTCACCTGGGAAGCTCAACAAGCTCCGCCACGCGGTCCACACAAGCTACACGTGTTGAAATGGCCTACAACCCGGAGTTCCTTCCCTTGCCAAAGCCGTGCCCGAAGGGCACGTCTGTGTTCACCTCGAAAGCTCAACAAGCTCCGCCACAAAGACCAAGTAAGCTACACGTGTTGAAATGGCCTACAACCCGGAGTTCCTCCACTTGCCAAAGCCGTGCCCGAAGGCACGTCTGTGTTCACCTGGGAAGCTCAACAAGCTCCGCCACAGAGACCAACTTAGCTACACGTGTTGAAATGGCCTACAACCCGGAGTTCCTTCCCTTGCCAGAGCCGTGCCCGAAGGCACGTCTGTGTTCACCTGGGAAGCTCAACAAGCTCCGCCACAGAGACCAACTTAGCTACACGTGTTGAAATGGCCTACAACCCGGAGTTCCTTCCCTTGCCAAAGCCGTGCCCGAAGGGCACGTCTGGGTTCACTTGGGAAGCTCAACAACCTCCGCCACAGAGACCAACTTAGCTACACGTGTTGAAATGGCCCACAACCCGGAGTTCCTTCCCTTGCCAAAGCCGTACCCGAAGGGCACGTCTGGGTTCACCTGAGAAGCTCAACAAGCTCCGCCACGCGGTCCACACAGGCTACACGTGTTGAAGTGGCCTACAACCCGGAGTTCCTTCCCTTGCCAAAGCCGTGCCCGAAGGGCACGTCTGTGTTCACCTGGAAAGCTCAACAAGCTCCGCCACGCGGTCCACACAAGCTACACGTGTTGAAATGGCCTACAACCCGGAGTTCCTTCCCTTGCCAAAGCCGTGCCCGAAGGGCACGTCTGGGTTCACCTGAGTAGCTCAACAAGCTCCGCCACGCGGTCCACACAGGCTACACGTGTTGAAGTGGCCTACAACCCGGAGTTCCTTCCCTTGCCAAAGCCGTGCCCGAAGGGCACGTCTGTGTTCACCTGGAAAGCTCAACATGCTCCGCCACAAAGACCAACCTAGCTAGACGTGTTGAAGTGGCCTACAACCCGGAGTTCCTTCCCTTGCCAAAGCCGTGCCCGAAGGGCACGTCTGGGTTCACCTGAGTAGCTCAACAAGCTCCGCCACGCGGTCCACACAGGCTACACGTGTTGAAGTGGCCTACAACCCGGAGTTCCTTCCCTTGCCAAAGCCGTGCCCGAAGGGCACGTCTGTGTTCACCTGGAAAGCTCAACATGCTCCGCCACAAAGACCAACCTAGCTAGACGTGTTGAAGTGGCCTACAACCCGGAGTTCCTTCACTTGCCAAAGCCGTGCCCGAAGGCACGTCTGTGTTCACCTGGGAAGCTCAACAAGCTCCGCCACGCGGTCCACACAAGCTACACGTGTTGAAATGGCCTACAACCCGGAGTTCCTTCCCTTGCCAAAGCCGTGCCCGGAGGGCACGTCTGGGTTCACCTGGGAAGCTCAACAAGCTCCGCCACGCGGTCCACACAAGCTACAGGTGTTGAAATGGCCTACAACCTGGAGTTCCTTCACTTGCCAAAGCCGTGCCCGAAGGCAAGTCTGTGTTCACCTGGGAAGCTCAACAAGCTCCGCCACAGAGACCAACCTAGTTAGACGTGTTGAAGTGGCCTACAACCCGGAGTTCCTTCCCTTGCCAAAGCCGTGCCCGAAGGGCACGTCTGGGTTCACCTGAGTAGCTCAACAAGCTCCGCCACGCGGTCCACACAGGCTACACGTGTTGAAGTGGCCTACAACCCGGAGTTCCTTCCCTTGCCAAAGCCGTGCCCGAAGGGCACGTCTGTGTTCACCTGGAAAGCTCAACATGCTCCGCCACAAAGACCAACCTAGCTAGACGTGTTGAAGTGGCCTACAACCCGGAGTTCCTTCACTTGCCAAAGCCGTGCCCGAAGGCACGTCTGTGTTCACCTGGGAAGCTCAACAAGCTCCGCCACGCGGTCCACACAAGCTACACGTGTTGAAATGGCCTACAACCCGGAGTTCCTTCCCTTGCCAAAGCCGTGCCCGGAGGGCACGTCTGGGTTCACCTGGGAAGCTCAACAACCTCCGCCACAGAGACCAACTTAGCTACACGTGTTGAAGTGGCCTACAACCCGGAGTTCCTTCCCTTGCCAAAGCCGTGCCCGAAGGGCACGTCTGTGTTCACCTGGAAAGCTCAACATGCTCCGCCACAAAGACCAACCTAGCTAGACGAGTTGAAGTGGCCTACAACCCGGAGTTCCTTCACTTGCCAAAGCCGTGCCCGAAGGCACGTCTGTGTTCACCTGGAAAGCTCAACATGCTCCGCCACAAAGACCAACCTAGCTAGACGAGTTGAAGTGGCCTACAACCCGGAGTTCCTTTACCTGCCAAAGCCGTGCCCGAAGGCACGTCTGTGTTCACCTGGGAAGCTCAACATGCTCCGCCACAAAGACCAACTTAGCTACACGTGTTGAAATGGCCTACAACCCGGAGTTCCTTCCCTTGCCAAAGCCGTGCCCGAAGGCACGTCTGTGTTCACCTGGGAAGCTCAACAAGCTCCGCCACGCGGTCCACACAAGCTACACGTGTTGAAATGGCCTACAACCCGGAGTTCCTTCCCTTGCCAAAGCCGTGCCCGGAGGGCACGTCTGGGTTCACCTGGGAAGCTCAACATGCTCCGCCACAAAGACCAACCTAGCTAGACGTGTTGAAGTGGCCTACAACCCGGAGTTCCTTCCCTTGCCAAAGCCGTGCCCGAAGGGCACGTCTGGGTTCACCTGAGTAGCTCAACAAGCTCCGCCACGCGGTCCACACAGGCTACACGTGTTGAAGTGGCCTACAACCCGGAGTTCCTTCCCTTGCCAAAGCCGTGCCCGAAGGGCACGTCTGTGTTCACCTGGAAAGCTCAACATGCTCCGCCACAAAGACCAACCTAGCTAGACGTGTTGAAGTGGCCTACAACCCGGAGTTCCTTCACTTGCCAAAGCCGTGCCCGAAGGCACGTCTGTGTTCACCTGGGAAGCTCAACAAGCTCCGCCACGCGGTCCACACAGGCTACACGTGTTGAAGTGGCCTACAACCCGGAGTTCCTTCCCTTGCCAAAGCCGTGCCCGAAGGGCACGTCTGTGTTCACCTGGAAAGCTCAACATGCTCCGCCACAAAGACCAACCTAGCTAGACGTGTTGAAGTGGCCTACAACCCGGAGTTCCTTCACTTGCCAAAGCCGTGCCCGAAGGCACGTCTGTGTTCACCTGGGAAGCTCAACAAGCTCCGCCACGCGGTCCACACAAGCTACACGTGTTGAAATGGCCTACAACCCGGAGTTCCTTCCCTTGCCAAAGCCGTGCCCGGAGGGCACGTCTGGGTTCACCTGGGAAGCTCAACAAGCTCCGCCACGCGGTCCACACAAGCTACAGGTGTTGAAATGGCCTACAACCCGGAGTTCCTTCACTTGCCAAAGCCGTGCCCGAAGGGCACGTCTGTGTTCACCTCGAAAGCTCAACAAGCTCCGCCACAAAGACCAAGTAAGCTACACGTGTTGAAATGGCCTACAACCCGGAGTTCCTTCCCTTGCCAGAGCCGTGCCCGAAGGCACGTCTGTGTTCACCTGGGAAGCTCAACAAGCTCCGCCACAGAGACCAACTTAGCTACACGTGTTGAAATGGCCTACAACCCGGAGTTCCTTCCCTTGCCAAAGCCGTGCCCGAAGGGCACGTCTGGGTTCACTTGGGAAGCTCAACAACCTCCGCCACAGAGACCAACTTAGCTACACGTGTTGAAATGGCCTACAACCCGGAGTTCCTTCCCTTGCCAGAGCCGTGCCCGAAGGCACGTCTGTGTTCACCTGGGAAGCTCAACAAGCTCCGCCACAGAGACCAACTTAGCTACACGTGTTGAAATGGCCTACAACCCGGAGTTCCTTCCCTTGCCAAAGCCGTGCCCGAAGGGCACGTCTGGGTTCACTTGGGAAGCTCAACAACCTCCGCCACAGAGACCAACTTAGCTACACGTGTTGAAATGGCCCACAACCCGGAGTTCCTTCCCTTGCCAAAGCCGTACCCGAAGGGCACGTCTGGGTTCACCTGAGAAGCTCAACAAGCTCCGCCACGCGGTCCACACAAGCTACACGTGTTGAAATGGCCTACAACCCGGAGTTCCTTCCCTTGCCAAAGCCGTGCCCGAAGGGCACGTCTGGGTTCACCTGAGTAGCTCAACAAGCTCCGCCACGCGGTCCACACAGGCTACACGTGTTGAAGTGGCCTACAACCCGGAGTTCCTTCCCTTGCCAAAGCCGTGCCCGAAGGGCACGTCTGTGTTCACCTGGAAAGCTCAACATGCTCCGCCACAAAGACCAACCTAGCTAGACGTGTTGAAGTGGCCTACAACCCGGAGTTCCTTCACTTGCCAAAGCCGTGCCCGAAGGCACGTCTGTGTTCACCTGGGAAGCTCAACAAGCTCCGCCACGCGGTCCACACAAGCTACACGTGTTGAAATGGCCTACAACCCGGAGTTCCTTCCCTTGCCAAAGCCGTGCCCGGAGGGCACGTCTGGGTTCACCTGGGAAGCTCAACAACCTCCGCCACAGAGACCAACTTAGCTACACGTGTTGAAGTGGCCTACAACCCGGAGTTCCTTCCCTTGCCAAAGCCGTGCCCGAAGGGCACGTCTGTGTTCACCTGGAAAGCTCAACATGCTCCGCCACAAAGACCAACCTAGCTAGACGAGTTGAAGTGGCCTACAACCCGGAGTTCCTTCACTTGCCAAAGCCGTGCCCGAAGGCACGTCTGTGTTCACCTGGAAAGCTCAACATGCTCCGCCACAAAGACCAACCTAGCTAGACGAGTTGAAGTGGCCTACAACCCGGAGTTCCTTCACCTGCCAAAGCCGTGCCCGAAGGCACGTCTGTGTTCACCTGGGAAGCTCAACATGCTCCGCCACAAAGACCAACTTAGCTACACGTGTTGAAATGGCCTACAACCCGGAGTTCCTTCCCTTGCCAAAGCCGTGCCCGAAGGCACGTCTGTGTTCACCTGGGAAGCTCAACAAGCTCCGCCACGCGGTCCACACAGGCTACACGTGTTGAAGTGGCCTACAACCCGGAGTTCCTTCCCTTGCCAAAGCCGTGCCCGAAGGGCACGTCTGTGTTCACCTGGGAAGCTCAACATCCTCCGCCACAGAGACCAACTTAGCTACACGTGTTGAAATGGCCTACAACCCGGAGTTCCTTCCCTTGCCAAAGCCGTACCCGAACGGCACGTCTGGGTTCACCTGAGAAGCTCAACAAGCTCCGCCACGCGGTCCACACAAGCTACACGTGTTGAAATGGCCTACAACCCGGAGTTCCTTCCCTTGCCAAAGCCGTGCCCGAAGGGCACGTCTGTGTTCACCTGGAAAGCTCAACATGCTCCGCCACAAAGACCAACCTAGCTAGACGAGTTGAAGTGGCCTACAACCCGGAGTTCCTTCCCTTGCCAAGGCCGTGCCCGAAGGGCACGTCTGTGTTCACCTCGAAAGCTCAACAAGCTCCGCCACAAAGACCAAGTAAGCTACACGTGTTGAAATGGCCTACAACCCGGAGTTCCTCCACTTGCCAAAGCCGTGCCCGAAGGCACGTCTGTGTTCACCTCGAAAGCTCAACAAGCTCCGCCACGCGGTCCACACAGGCTACACGTGTTGAAGTGGCCTACAACCCGGAGTTCCTTCCCTTGCCAAAGCCGTGCCCGAAGGGCACGTCTGTGTTCACCTGGAAAGCTCAACATGCTCCGCCACAAAGACCAACCTAGCTAGACGTGTTGAAGTGGCCTACAACCCGGAGTTCCTTCACTTGCCAAAGCCGTGCCCGAAGGCACGTCTGTGTTCACCTGGGAAGCTCAACAAGCTCCGCCACGCGGTCCGCACAAGCTACACGTGTTGAAATGGCCTACAACCCGGAGTTCCTTCCCTTGCCAAAGCCGTGCCCGAAGGGCACGTCTGTGTTCACCTCGAAAGCTCAACAAGCTCCGCCACAAAGACCAAGTAAGCTACACGTGTTGAAATGGCCTACAACCCGGAGTTCCTCCACTTGCCAAAGCCGTGCCCGAAGGCACGTCTGTGTTCACCTGGGAAGCTCAACAAGCTCCGCCACAGAGACCAACTTAGCTACACGTGTTGAAATGGCCTACAACCCGGAGTTCCTTCCCTTGCCAGAGCCGTGCCCGAAGGCACGTCTGTGTTCACCTGGGAAGCTCAACAAGCTCCGCCACAGAGACCAACTTAGCTACACGTGTTGAAATGGCCTACAACCCGGAGTTCCTTCCCTTGCCAAAGCCGTGCCCGAAGGGCACGTCTGGGTTCACTTGGGAAGCTCAACAACCTCCGCCACAGAGACCAACTTAGCTACACGTGTTGAAATGGCCCACAACCCGGAGTTCCTTCCCTTGCCAAAGCCGTACCCGAAGGGCACGTCTGGGTTCACCTGAGAAGCTCAACAAGCTCCGCCACGCGGTCCACACAGGCTACACGTGTGGAAGTGGCCTACAACCCGGAGTTCCTTCCCTTGCCAAAGCCGTGCCCGAAGGGCACGTCTGTGTTCACCTGGAAAGCTCAACAAGCTCCGCCACGCGGTCCACACAAGCTACACGTGTTGAAATGGCCTACAACCCGGAGTTCCTTCCCTTGCCAAAGCCGTGCCCGAAGGGCACGTCTGGGTTCACCTGAGTAGCTCAACAAGCTCCGCCACGCGGTCCACACAGGCTACACGTGTTGAAGTGGCCTACAACCCGGAGTTCCTTCCCTTGCCAAAGCCGTGCCCGAAGGGCACGTCTGTGTTCACCTGGAAAGCTCAACATGCTCCGCCACAAAGACCAACCTAGCTAGACGTGTTGAAGTGGCCTACAACCCGGAGTTCCTTCCCTTGCCAAAGCCGTGCCCGAAGGGCACGTCTGGGTTCACCTGAGTAGCTCAACAAGCTCCGCCACGCGGTCCACACAGGCTACACGTGTTGAAGTGGCCTACAACCCGGAGTTCCTTCCCTTGCCAAAGCCGTGCCCGAAGGGCACGTCTGTGTTCACCTGGAAAGCTCAACATGCTCCGCCACAAAGACCAACCTAGCTAGACGTGTTGAAGTGGCCTACAACCCGGAGTTCCTTCACTTGCCAAAGCCGTGCCCGAAGGCACGTCTGTGTTCACCTGGGAAGCTCAACAAGCTCCGCCACGCGGTCCACACAAGCTACACGTGTTGAAATGGCCTACAACCCGGAGTTCCTTCCCTTGCCAAAGCCGTGCCCGGAGGGCACGTCTGGGTTCACCTGGGAAGCTCAACAAGCTCCGCCACGCGGTCCACACAAGCTACAGGTGTTGAAATGGCCTACAACCTGGAGTTTCTTCACTTGCCAAAGCCGTGCCCGAAGGCAAGTCTGTGTTCACCTGGGAAGCTCAACAAGCTCCGCCACAGAGACCAACCTAGTTAGACGTGTTGAAGTGGCCTACAACCCGGAGTTCCTTCCCTTGCCAAAGCCGTGCCCGAAGGGCACGTCTGGGTTCACCTGAGTAGCTCAACAAGCTCCGCCACGCGGTCCACACAGGCTACACGTGTTGAAGTGGCCTACAACCCGGAGTTCCTTCCCTTGCCAAAGCCGTGCCCGAAGGGCACGTCTGTGTTCACCTGGAAAGCTCAACATGCTCCGCCACAAAGACCAACCTAGCTAGACGTGTTGAAGTGGCCTACAACCCGGAGTTCCTTCACTTGCCAAAGCCGTGCCCGAAGGCACGTCTGTGTTCACCTGGGAAGCTCAACAAGCTCCGCCACGCGGTCCACACAAGCTACACGTGTTGAAATGGCCTACAACCCGGAGTTCCTTCCCTTGCCAAAGCCGTGCCCGGAGGGCACGTCTGGGTTCACCTGGGAAGCTCAACAACCTCCGCCACAGAGACCAACTTAGCTACACGTGTTGAAGTGGCCTACAACCCGGAGTTCCTTCCCTTGCCAAAGCCGTGCCCGAAGGGCACGTCTGTGTTCACCTGGAAAGCTCAACATGCTCCGCCACAAAGACCAACCTAGCTAGACGAGTTGAAGTGGCCTACAACCCGGAGTTCCTTCACTTGCCAAAGCCGTGCCCGAAGGCACGTCTGTGTTCACCTGGAAAGCTCAACATGCTCCGCCACAAAGACCAACCTAGCTAGACGAGTTGAAGTGGCCTACAACCCGGAGTTCCTTTACCTGCCAAAGCCGTGCCCGAAGGCACGTCTGTGTTCACCTGGGAAGCTCAACATGCTCCGCCACAAAGACCAACTTAGCTACACGTGTTGAAATGGCCTACAACCCGGAGTTCCTTCCCTTGCCAAAGCCGTGCCCGAAGGCACGTCTGTGTTCACCTGGGAAGCTCAACAAGCTCCGCCACGCGGTCCACACAAGCTACACGTGTTGAAATGGCCTACAACCCGGAGTTCCTTCCCTTGCCAAAGCCGTGCCCGGAGGGCACGTCTGGGTTCACCTGGGAAGCTCAACATGCTCCGCCACAAAGACCAACCTAGCTAGACGTGTTGAAGTGGCCTACAACCCGGAGTTCCTTCCCTTGCCAAAGCCGTGCCCGAAGGGCACGTCTGGGTTCACCTGAGTAGCTCAACAAGCTCCGCCACGCGGTCCACACAGGCTACACGTGTTGAAGTGGCCTACAACCCGGAGTTCCTTCCCTTGCCAAAGCCGTGCCCGAAGGGCACGTCTGTGTTCACCTGGAAAGCTCAACATGCTCCGCCACAAAGACCAACCTAGCTAGACGTGTTGAAGTGGCCTACAACCCGGAGTTCCTTCACTTGCCAAAGCCGTGCCCGAAGGCACGTCTGTGTTCACCTGGGAAGCTCAACAAGCTCCGCCACGCGGTCCACACAGGCTACACGTGTTGAAGTGGCCTACAACCCGGAGTTCCTTCCCTTGCCAAAGCCGTGCCCGAAGGGCACGTCTGTGTTCACCTGGAAAGCTCAACATGCTCCGCCACAAAGACCAACCTAGCTAGACGTGTTGAAGTGGCCTACAACCCGGAGTTCCTTCACTTGCCAAAGCCGTGCCCGAAGGCACGTCTGTGTTCACCTGGGAAGCTCAACAAGCTCCGCCACGCGGTCCACACAAGCTACACGTGTTGAAATGGCCTACAACCCGGAGTTCCTTCCCTTGCCAAAGCCGTGCCCGGAGGGCACGTCTGGGTTCACCTGAGAAGCTCAACAAGCTCCGCCACGCGGTCCACACAAGCTACAGGTGTTGAAATGGCCTACAACCCGGAGTTCCTTCACTTGCCAAAGCCGTGCCCGAAGGGCACGTCTGTGTTCACCTCGAAAGCTCAACAAGCTCCGCCACAAAGACCAAGTAAGCTACACGTGTTGAAATGGCCTACAACCCGGAGTTCCTTCCCTTGCCAGAGCCGTGCCCGAAGGCACGTCTGTGTTCACCTGGGAAGCTCAACAAGCTCCGCCACAGAGACCAACTTAGCTACACGTGTTGAAATGGCCTACAACCCGGAGTTCCTTCCCTTGCCAAAGCCGTGCCCGAAGGGCACGTCTGGGTTCACTTGGGAAGCTCAACAACCTCCGCCACAGAGACCAACTTAGCTACACGTGTTGAAATGGCCTACAACCCGGAGTTCCTTCCCTTGCCAGAGCCGTGCCCGAAGGCACGTCTGTGTTCACCTGGGAAGCTCAACAAGCTCCGCCACAGAGACCAACTTAGCTACACGTGTTGAAATGGCCTACAACCCGGAGTTCCTTCCCTTGCCAAAGCCGTGCCCGAAGGGCACGTCTGGGTTCACTTGGGAAGCTCAACAACCTCCGCCACAGAGACCAACTTAGCTACACGTGTTGAAATGGCCCACAACCCGGAGTTCCTTCCCTTGCCAAAGCCGTACCCGAAGGGCACGTCTGGGTTCACCTGAGAAGCTCAACAAGCTCCGCCACGCGGTCCACACAAGCTACACGTGTTGAAATGGCCTACAACCCGGAGTTCCTTCCCTTGCCAAAGCCGTGCCCGAAGGGCACGTCTGGGTTCACCTGAGTAGCTCAACAAGCTCCGCCACGCGGTCCACACAGGCTACACGTGTTGAAGTGGCCTACAACCCGGAGTTCCTTCCCTTGCCAAAGCCGTGCCCGAAGGGCACGTCTGTGTTCACCTGGAAAGCTCAACATGCTCCGCCACAAAGACCAACCTAGCTAGACGTGTTGAAGTGGCCTACAACCCGGAGTTCCTTCACTTGCCAAAGCCGTGCCCGAAGGCACGTCTGTGTTCACCTGGGAAGCTCAACAAGCTCCGCCACGCGGTCCACACAAGCTACACGTGTTGAAATGGCCTACAACCCGGAGTTCCTTCCCTTGCCAAAGCCGTGCCCGGAGGGCACGTCTGGGTTCACCTGGGAAGCTCAACAACCTCCGCCACAGAGACCAACTTAGCTACACGTGTTGAAGTGGCCTACAACCCGGAGTTCCTTCCCTTGCCAAAGCCGTGCCCGAAGGGCACGTCTGTGTTCACCTGGAAAGCTCAACATGCTCCGCCACAAAGACCAACCTAGCTAGACGAGTTGAAGTGGCCTACAACCCGGAGTTCCTTCACTTGCCAAAGCCGTGCCCGAAGGCACGTCTGTGTTCACCTGGAAAGCTCAACATGCTCCGCCACAAAGACCAACCTAGCTAGACGAGTTGAAGTGGCCTACAACCCGGAGTTCCTTCACCTGCCAAAGCCGTGCCCGAAGGCACGTCTGTGTTCACCTCGAAAGCTCAACAAGCTCCGCCACAAAGACCAAGTAAGCTACACGTGTTGAAATGGCCTACAACCCGGAGTTCCTCCACTTGCCAAAGCCGTGCCCGAAGGCACGTCTGTGTTCACCTCGAAAGCTCAACAAGCTCCGCCACGCGGTCCACACAGGCTACACGTGTTGAAGTGGCCTACAACCCGGAGTTCCTTCCCTTGCCAAAGCCGTGCCCGAAGGCACGTCTGTGTTCACCTGGGAAGCTCAACAAGCTCCGCCACAGAGACCAACCTAGTTAGACGTGTTGAAATGGCCTACAACCCGGAGTTCCTTCCCTTGCCAAAGCCGTGCCCGAAGGGCACGTCTGGGTTCACCTGAGTAGCTCAACAAGCTCCGCCACGCGGTCCACACAGGCTACACGTGTTGAAGTGGCCTACAACCCGGAGTTCCTTCCCTTGCCAAAGCCGTGCCCGAAGGGCACGTCTGTGTTCACCTGGAAAGCTCAACATGCTCCGCCACAAAGACCAACCTAGCTAGACGTGTTGAAGTGGCCTACAACCCGGAGTTCCTTCCCTTGCCAAAGCCGTGCCCGAAGGGCACGTCTGGGTTCACCTGAGTAGCTCAACAAGCTCCGCCACGCGGTCCACACAGGCTACACGTGTTGAAGTGGCCTACAACCCGGAGTTCCTTCCCTTGCCAAAGCCGTGCCCGAAGGGCACGTCTGTGTTCACCTGGAAAGCTCAACATGCTCCGCCACAAAGACCAACCTAGCTAGACGTGTTGAAGTGGCCTACAACCCGGAGTTCCTTCACTTGCCAAAGCCGTGCCCGAAGGCACGTCTGTGTTCACCTGGGAAGCTCAACAAGCTCCGCCACGCGGTCCACACAAGCTACACGTGTTGAAATGGCCTACAACCCGGAGTTCCTTCCCTTGCCAAAGCCGTGCCCGGAGGGCACGTCTGGGTTCACCTGGGAAGCTCAACAAGCTCCGCCACGCGGTCCACACAAGCTACAGGTGTTGAAATGGCCTACAACCTGGAGTTCCTTCACTTGCCAAAGCCGTGCCCGAAGGCAAGTCTGTGTTCACCTGGGAAGCTCAACAAGCTCCGCCACAGAGACCAACCTAGTTAGACGTGTTGAAGTGGCCTACAACCCGGAGTTCCTTCCCTTGCCAAAGCCGTGCCCGAAGGGCACGTCTGGGTTCACCTGAGTAGCTCAACAAGCTCCGCCACGCGGTCCACACAGGCTACACGTGTTGAAGTGGCCTACAACCCGGAGTTCCTTCCCTTGCCAAAGCCGTGCCCGAAGGGCACGTCTGTGTTCACCTGGAAAGCTCAACATGCTCCGCCACAAAGACCAACCTAGCTAGACGTGTTGAAGTGGCCTACAACCCGGAGTTCCTTCACTTGCCAAAGCCGTGCCCGAAGGCACGTCTGTGTTCACCTGGGAAGCTCAACAAGCTCCGCCACGCGGTCCACACAAGCTACACGTGTTGAAATGGCCTACAACCCGGAGTTCCTTCCCTTGCCAAAGCCGTGCCCGGAGGGCACGTCTGGGTTCACCTGGGAAGCTCAACAACCTCCGCCACAGAGACCAACTTAGCTACACGTGTTGAAGTGGCCTACAACCCGGAGTTCCTTCCCTTGCCAAAGCCGTGCCCGAAGGGCACGTCTGTGTTCACCTGGAAAGCTCAACATGCTCCGCCACAAAGACCAACCTAGCTAGACGAGTTGAAGTGGCCTACAACCCGGAGTTCCTTCACTTGCCAAAGCCGTGCCCGAAGGCACGTCTGTGTTCACCTGGAAAGCTCAACATGCTCCGCCACAAAGACCAACCTAGCTAGACGAGTTGAAGTGGCCTACAACCCGGAGTTCCTTTACCTGCCAAAGCCGTGCCCGAAGGCACGTCTGTGTTCACCTGGGAAGCTCAACATGCTCCGCCACAAAGACCAACTTAGCTACACGTGTTGAAATGGCCTACAACCCGGAGTTCCTTCCCTTGCCAAAGCCGTGCCCGAAGGCACGTCTGTGTTCACCTGGGAAGCTCAACAAGCTCCGCCACGCGGTCCACACAAGCTACACGTGTTGAAATGGCCTACAACCCGGAGTTCCTTCCCTTGCCAAAGCCGTGCCCGGAGGGCACGTCTGGGTTCACCTGGGAAGCTCAACATGCTCCGCCACAAAGACCAACCTAGCTAGACGTGTTGAAGTGGCCTACAACCCGGAGTTCCTTCCCTTGCCAAAGCCGTGCCCGAAGGGCACGTCTGGGTTCACCTGAGTAGCTCAACAAGCTCCGCCACGCGGTCCACACAGGCTACACGTGTTGAAGTGGCCTACAACCCGGAGTTCCTTCCCTTGCCAAAGCCGTGCCCGAAGGGCACGTCTGTGTTCACCTGGAAAGCTCAACATGCTCCGCCACAAAGACCAACCTAGCTAGACGTGTTGAAGTGGCCTACAACCCGGAGTTCCTTCACTTGCCAAAGCCGTGCCCGAAGGCACGTCTGTGTTCACCTGGGAAGCTCAACAAGCTCCGCCACGCGGTCCACACAGGCTACACGTGTTGAAGTGGCCTACAACCCGGAGTTCCTTCCCTTGCCAAAGCCGTGCCCGAAGGGCACGTCTGTGTTCACCTGGAAAGCTCAACATGCTCCGCCACAAAGACCAACCTAGCTAGACGTGTTGAAGTGGCCTACAACCCGGAGTTCCTTCACTTGCCAAAGCCGTGCCCGAAGGCACGTCTGTGTTCACCTGGGAAGCTCAACAAGCTCCGCCACGCGGTCCACACAAGCTACACGTGTTGAAATGGCCTACAACCCGGAGTTCCTTCCCTTGCCAAAGCCGTGCCCGGAGGGCACGTCTGGGTTCACCTGGGAAGCTCAACAAGCTCCGCCACGCGGTCCACACAAGCTACAGGTGTTGAAATGGCCTACAACCCGGAGTTCCTTCACTTGCCAAAGCCGTGCCCGAAGGGCACGTCTGTGTTCACCTCGAAAGCTCAACAAGCTCCGCCACAAAGACCAAGTAAGCTACACGTGTTGAAATGGCCTACAACCCGGAGTTCCTTCCCTTGCCAGAGCCGTGCCCGAAGGCACGTCTGTGTTCACCTGGGAAGCTCAACAAGCTCCGCCACAGAGACCAACTTAGCTACACGTGTTGAAATGGCCTACAACCCGGAGTTCCTTCCCTTGCCAAAGCCGTGCCCGAAGGGCACGTCTGGGTTCACTTGGGAAGCTCAACAACCTCCGCCACAGAGACCAACTTAGCTACACGTGTTGAAATGGCCTACAACCCGGAGTTCCTTCCCTTGCCAGAGCCGTGCCCGAAGGCACGTCTGTGTTCACCTGGGAAGCTCAACAAGCTCCGCCACAGAGACCAACTTAGCTACACGTGTTGAAATGGCCTACAACCCGGAGTTCCTTCCCTTGCCAAAGCCGTGCCCGAAGGGCACGTCTGGGTTCACTTGGGAAGCTCAACAACCTCCGCCACAGAGACCAACTTAGCTACACGTGTTGAAATGGCCCACAACCCGGAGTTCCTTCCCTTGCCAAAGCCGTACCCGAAGGGCACGTCTGGGTTCACCTGAGAAGCTCAACAAGCTCCGCCACGCGGTCCACACAAGCTACACGTGTTGAAATGGCCTACAACCCGGAGTTCCTTCCCTTGCCAAAGCCGTGCCCGGAGGGCACGTCTGGGTTCACCTGGGAAGCTCAACAACCTCCGCCACAGAGACCAACTTAGCTACACGTGTTGAAGTGGCCTACAACCCGGAGTTCCTTCCCTTGCCAAAGCCGTGCCCGAAGGGCACGTCTGTGTTCACCTGGAAAGCTCAACATGCTCCGCCACAAAGACCAACCTAGCTAGACGAGTTGAAGTGGCCTACAACCCGGAGTTCCTTCACTTGCCAAAGCCGTGCCCGAAGGCACGTCTGTGTTCACCTGGAAAGCTCAACATGCTCCGCCACAAAGACCAACCTAGCTAGACGAGTTGAAGTGGCCTACAACCCGGAGTTCCTTCACCTGCCAAAGCCGTGCCCGAAGGCACGTCTGTGTTCACCTGGGAAGCTCAACATGCTCCGCCACAAAGACCAACTTAGCTACACGTGTTGAAGTGGCCTACAACCCGGAGTTCCTTCCCTTGCCAAAGCCGTGCCCGAAGGGCACGTCTGTGTTCACCTGGGAAGCTCAACAAGCTCCGCCACGCGGTCCACACAGGCTACACGTGTTGAAGTGGCCTACAACCCGGAGTTCCTTCCCTTGCCAAAGCCGTGCCCGAAGGGCACGTCTGTGTTCACCTGGGAAGCTCAACATCCTCCGCCACAGAGACCAACTTAGCTACACGTGTTGAAATGGCCTACAACCCGGAGTTCCTTCCCTTGCCAAAGCCGTACCCGAACGGCACGTCTGGGTTCACCTGAGAAGCTCAACAAGCTCCGCCACGCGGTCCACACAAGCTACACGTGTTGAAATGGCCTACAACCCGGAGTTCCTTCCCTTGCCAAAGCCGTGCCCGAAGGGCACGTCTGTGTTCACCTGGAAAGCTCAACATGCTCCGCCACAAAGACCAACCTAGCTAGACGAGTTGAAGTGGCCTACAACCCGGAGTTCCTTCCCTTGCCAAAGCCGTGCCCGAAGGGCACGTCTGTGTTCACCTCGAAAGCTCAACAAGCTCCGCCACAAAGACCAAGTAAGCTACACGTGTTGAAATGGCCTACAACCCGGAGTTCCTCCACTTGCCAAAGCCGTGCCCGAAGGCACGTCTGTGTTCACCTCGAAAGCTCAACAAGCTCCGCCACGCGGTCCACACAGGCTACACGTGTTGAAGTGGCCTACAACCCGGAGTTCCTTCCCTTGCCAAAGCCGTGCCCGAAGGGCACGTCTGTGTTCACCTGGAAAGCTCAACATGCTCCGCCACAAAGACCAACCTAGCTAGACGAGTTGAAGTGGCCTACAACCCGGAGTTCCTTCCCTTGCCAAAGCCGTGCCCGAAGGGCACGTCTGTGTTCACCTCGAAAGCTCAACAAGCTCCGCCACGCGGTCCACACAGGCTACACGTGTTGAAATGGCCTACAACCCGGAGTTCCTTCCCTTGCCAAAGCCGTGCCCGAAGGGCACGTCTGTGTTCACCTCGAAAGCTCAACAAGCTCCGCCACGCGGTCCACACAGGCTACACGTGTTGAAGTGGCCTACAACCCGGAGTTCCTTCCCTTGCCAAAGCCGTGCCCGAAGGGCACGTCTGTGTTCACCTGGAAAGCTCAACATGCTCCGCCACAAAGACCAACCTAGCTAGACGAGTTGAAGTGGCCTACAACCCGGAGTTCCTTCACTTGCCAAAGCCGTGCCCGAAGGCACGTCTGTGTTCACCTGGGAAGCTCAACAAGCTCCGCCACGCGGTCCACACAAGCTACACGTGTTGAAATAGCCTACAACCCGGAGTTCCTTCCCTTGCCAAAGCCGTACCCGAAGGGCACGTCTGGGTTCACCTGAGAAGCTCAACAAGCTCCGCCACGCGGTCCACACAAGCTACACGTGTTGAAATGGCCTACAACCTGGAGTTCCTTCACTTGCCAAAGCCGTGCCCGAAGGCAAGTCTGTGTTCACCTGGGAAGCTCAACAAGCTCCGCCACAGAGACCAACCTAGTTAGACGTGTTGAAGTGGCCTACAACCCGGAGTTCCTTCCCTTGCCAAAGCCGTGCCCGAAGGGCACGTCTGGGTTCACCTGAGTAGCTCAACAAGCTCCGCCACGCGGTCCACACAGGCTACACGTGTTGAAGTGGCCTACAACCCGGAGTTCCTTCCCTTGCCAAAGCCGTGCCCGAAGGGCACGTCTGTGTTCACCTGGAAAGCTCAACATGCTCCGCCACAAAGACCAACCTAGCTAGACGTGTTGAAGTGGCCTACAACCCGGAGTTCCTTCACTTGCCAAAGCCGTGCCCGAAGGCACGTCTGTGTTCACCTGGGAAGCTCAACAAGCTCCGCCACGCGGTCCACACAAGCTACACGTGTTGAAATGGCCTACAACCCGGAGTTCCTTCACTTGCCAAAGCCGTGCCCGAAGGGCACGTCTGTGTTCACCTCGAAAGCTCAACAAGCTCCGCCACGCGGTCCACACAGGCTACACGTGTTGAAGTGGCCTACAACCCGGAGTTCCTTCCCTTGCCAAAGCCGTGCCCGAAGGGCACGTCTGTGTTCACCTGGAAAGCTCAACATGCTCCGCCACAAAGACCAACCTAGCTAGACGAGTTGAAGTGGCCTACAACCCGGAGTTCCTTCACTTGCCAAAGCCGTGCCCGAAGGCACGTCTGTGTTCACCTGGGAAGCTCAACAAGCTCCGCCACGCGGTCCACACAAGCTGCACGTGTTGAAATGGCCTACAACCCGGAGTTCCTTCCCTTGCCAAAGCCGTACCCGAAGGGCACGTCTGGGTTCACCTGAGAAGCTCAACAAGCTCCGCCACGCGGTCCACACAAGCTACACGTGTTGAAATGGCCTACAACCTGGAGTTCCTTCACTTGCCAAAGCCGTGCCCGAAGGCAAGTCTGTGTTCACCTGGGAAGCTCAACAAGCTCCGCCACAGAGACCAACCTAGTTAGACGTGTTGAAGTGGCCTACAACCCGGAGTTCCTTCCCTTGCCAAAGCCGTGCCCGAAGGGCACGTCTGGGTTCACCTGAGTAGCTCAACAAGCTCCGCCACGCGGTCCACACAGGCTACACGTGTTGAAGTGGCCTACAACCCGGAGTTCCTTCCCTTGCCAAAGCCGTGCCCGAAGGGCACGTCTGTGTTCACCTGGAAAGCTCAACATGCTCCGCCACAAAGACCAACCTAGCTAGACGTGTTGAAGTGGCCTACAACCCGGAGTTCCTTCACTTGCCAAAGCCGTGCCCGAAGGCACGTCTGTGTTCACCTGGGAAGCTCAACAATCTCCGCCACGCGGTCCACACAAGCTACACGTGTTGAAATGGCCTACAACCCGGAGTTCTTTCCCTTGCCAAAGCCGTGCCCGAAGGGCACGTCTGTGTTCACCTGGAAAGCTCAACATGCTCCGCCACAAAGACCAACCTAGCTAGACGAGTTGAAGTGGCCTACAACCCGGAGTTCCTTCACTTGCCAAAGCCGTGCCCGAAGGCACGTCTGTGTTCACCTGGGAAGCTCAACAAGCTCCGCCACGCGGTCCACACAAGCTACACGTGTTGAAATGGCCTACAACCCGGAGTTCCTTCCCTTGCCAAAGCCGTACCCGAAGGGCACGTCTGGGTTCACCTGAGAAGCTCAACAAGCTCCGCCACAGAGACCAACCTAGCTAGACGTGTTGAAGTGGCCTACAACCCGGAGTTCCTTCCCTTGCCAAAGCCGTACCCGAAGGGCACGTCTGGGTTCACCTGAGAAGCTCAACAAGCTCCGCCACAGAGACCAACCTAGCTAGACGTGTTGAAGTGGCCTACAACCCGGAGTTCCTCCACTTGCCAAAGCCGTGCCCGAAGGCACGTCTGTGTTCACCTGGGAAGCTCAACAAGCTCCGCCACGCGGTCCACACAAGCTACACGTGTTGAAATGGCCTACAACCCGGAGTTCCTTCCCTTGCCAAAGCCGTACCCGAAGGGCACGTCTGTGTTCACCTGGGAAGCTCAACAAGCTCCGCCACAGAGACCAACTTAGCTACACGTGTTGAAATAGCCTACAACCCGGAGTTCCTTCCCTTGCCAAAGCCGTGCCTGAAGGGCACGTCTGGGTTCACCTGGGAAGCTCAACATCCTCCGCCACAGAGACCAACTTAGCTACACGTGTTGAAGTGGCCTACAACCCGGAGTTCCTTCACTTGCCAAAGCCGTGCCCGAAGGCACGTCTGTGTTCACCTGGGAAGCTCAACAAGCTCCGCCACGCGGTCCACACAGGCTACACGTGTTGAAGTGGCCTACAACCCGGAGTTCCTTCCCTTGCCAAAGCCGTGCCCGAAGGGCACGTCTGTGTTCACCTGGGAAGCTCAACATCCTCCGCCACAGAGACCAACTTAGCTACACGTGTTGAAGTGGCCTACAACCCGGAGTTCCTTCCCTTGCCAAAGCCGTACCCGAACGGCACGTCTGGGTTCACCTGAGAAGCTCAACAAGCTCCGCCACGCGGTCCACACAAGCTACACGTGTTGAAATGGCCTACAACCCGGAGTTCCTTCCCTTGCCAAAGCCGTGCCCGAAGGGCACGTCTGTGTTCACCTGGAAAGCTCAACATGCTCCGCCACAAAGACCAACCTAGCTAGACGAGTTGAAGTGGCCTACAACCCGGAGTTCCTTCCCTTGCCAAAGCCGTGCCCGAAGGGCACGTCTGTGTTCACCTCGAAAGCTCAACAAGCTCCGCCACAAAGACCAAGTAAGCTACACGTGTTGAAATGGCCTACAACCCGGAGTTCCTCCACTTGCCAAAGCCGTGCCCGAAGGCACGTCTGTGTTCACCTCGAAAGCTCAACAAGCTCCGCCACGCGGTCCACACAGGCTACACGTGTTGAAGTGGCCTACAACCCGGAGTTCCTTCCCTTGCCAAAGCCGTGCCCGAAGGGCACGTCTGTGTTCACCTGGAAAGCTCAACATGCTCCGCCACAAAGACCAACCTAGCTAGACGAGTTGAAGTGGCCTACAACCCGGAGTTCCTTCCCTTGCCAAAGCCGTGCCCGAAGGGCACGTCTGTGTTCACCTCGAAAGCTCAACAAGCTCCGCCACGCGGTCCACACAGGCTACACGTGTTGAAATGGCCTACAACCCGGAGTTCCTTCCCTTGCCAAAGCCGTGCCCGAAGGGCACGTCTGTGTTCACCTCGAAAGCTCAACAAGCTCCGCCACGCGGTCCACACAGGCTACACGTGTTGAAGTGGCCTACAACCCGGAGTTCCTTCCCTTGCCAAAGCCGTGCCCGAAGGGCACGTCTGTGTTCACCTGGAAAGCTCAACATGCTCCGCCACAAAGACCAACCTAGCTAGACGAGTTGAAGTGGCCTACAACCCGGAGTTCCTTCACTTGCCAAAGCCGTGCCCGAAGGCACGTCTGTGTTCACCTGGGAAGCTCAACAAGCTCCGCCACGCGGTCCACACAAGCTACACGTGTTGAAATGGCCTACAACCCGGAGTTCCTTCCCTTGCCAAAGCCGTACCCGAAGGGCACGTCTGGGTTCACCTGAGAAGCTCAACAAGCTCCGCCACGCGGTCCACACAAGCTACACGTGTTGAAATGGCCTACAACCTGGAGTTCCTTCACTTGCCAAAGCCGTGCCCGAAGGCAAGTCTGTGTTCACCTGGGAAGCTCAACAAGCTCCGCCACAGAGACCAACCTAGTTAGACGTGTTGAAGTGGCCTACAACCCGGAGTTCCTTCCCTTGCCAAAGCCGTGCCCGAAGGGCACGTCTGGGTTCACCTGAGTAGCTCAACAAGCTCCGCCACGCGGTCCACACAGGCTACACGTGTTGAAGTGGCCTACAACCCGGAGTTCCTTCCCTTGCCAAAGCCGTGCCCGAAGGGCACGTCTGTGTTCACCTGGAAAGCTCAACATGCTCCGCCACAAAGACCAACCTAGCTAGACGTGTTGAAGTGGCCTACAACCCGGAGTTCCTTCACTTGCCAAAGCCGTGCCCGAAGGCACGTCTGTGTTCACCTGGGAAGCTCAACAAGCTCCGCCACGCGGTCCACACAAGCTACACGTGTTGAAATGGCCTACAACCCGGAGTTCCTTCACTTGCCAAAGCCGTGCCCGAAGGGCACGTCTGTGTTCACCTCGAAAGCTCAACAAGCTCCGCCACGCGGTCCACACAGGCTACACGTGTTGAAGTGGCCTACAACCCGGAGTTCCTTCCCTTGCCAAAGCCGTGCCCGAAGGGCACGTCTGTGTTCACCTGGAAAGCTCAACATGCTCCGCCACAAAGACCAACCTAGCTAGACGAGTTGAAGTGGCCTACAACCCGGAGTTCCTTCACTTGCCAAAGCCGTGCCCGAAGGCACGTCTGTGTTCACCTGGGAAGCTCAACAAGCTCCGCCACGCGGTCCACACAAGCTGCACGTGTTGAAATGGCCTACAACCCGGAGTTCCTTCCCTTGCCAAAGCCGTACCCGAAGGGCACGTCTGGGTTCACCTGAGAAGCTCAACAAGCTCCGCCACGCGGTCCACACAAGCTACACGTGTTGAAATGGCCTACAACCTGGAGTTCCTTCACTTGCCAAAGCCGTGCCCGAAGGCAAGTCTGTGTTCACCTGGGAAGCTCAACAAGCTCCGCCACAGAGACCAACCTAGTTAGACGTGTTGAAGTGGCCTACAACCCGGAGTTCCTTCCCTTGCCAAAGCCGTGCCCGAAGGGCACGTCTGGGTTCACCTGAGTAGCTCAACAAGCTCCGCCACGCGGTCCACACAGGCTACACGTGTTGAAGTGGCCTACAACCCGGAGTTCCTTCCCTTGCCAAAGCCGTGCCCGAAGGGCACGTCTGTGTTCACCTGGAAAGCTCAACATGCTCCGCCACAAAGACCAACCTAGCTAGACGTGTTGAAGTGGCCTACAACCCGGAGTTCCTTCACTTGCCAAAGCCGTGCCCGAAGGCACGTCTGTGTTCACCTGGGAAGCTCAACAATCTCCGCCACGCGGTCCACACAAGCTACACGTGTTGAAATGGCCTACAACCCGGAGTTCTTTCCCTTGCCAAAGCCGTGCCCGAAGGGCACGTCTGTGTTCACCTGGAAAGCTCAACATGCTCCGCCACAAAGACCAACCTAGCTAGACGAGTTGAAGTGGCCTACAACCCGGAGTTCCTTCACTTGCCAAAGCCGTGCCCGAAGGCACGTCTGTGTTCACCTGGGAAGCTCAACAAGCTCCGCCACGCGGTCCACACAAGCTACACGTGTTGAAATGGCCTACAACCCGGAGTTCCTTCCCTTGCCAAAGCCGTACCCGAAGGGCACGTCTGGGTTCACCTGAGAAGCTCAACAAGCTCCGCCACAGAGACCAACCTAGCTAGACGTGTTGAAGTGGCCTACAACCCGGAGTTCCTTCCCTTGCCAAAGCCGTACCCGAAGGGCACGTCTGGGTTCACCTGAGAAGCTCAACAAGCTCCGCCACAGAGACCAACCTAGCTAGACGTGTTGAAGTGGCCTACAACCCGGAGTTCCTCCACTTGCCAAAGCCGTGCCCGAAGGCACGTCTGTGTTCACCTGGGAAGCTCAACAAGCTCCGCCACGCGGTCCACACAAGCTACACGTGTTGAAATGGCCTACAACCCGGAGTTCCTTCCCTTGCCAAAGCCGTACCCGAAGGGCACGTCTGTGTTCACCTGGGAAGCTCAACAAGCTCCGCCACAGAGACCAACTTAGCTACACGTGTTGAAATAGCCTACAACCCGGAGTTCCTTCCCTTGCCAAAGCCGTGCCTGAAGGGCACGTCTGGGTTCACCTGGGAAGCTCAACATCCTCCGCCACAGAGACCAACTTAGCTACACGTGTTGAAGTGGCCTACAACCCGGAGTTCCTTCACTTGCCAAAGCCGTGCCCGAAGGCACGTCTGTGTTCACCTGGGAAGCTCAACAATCTCCGCCACGCGGTCCACACAAGCTACACGTGTTGAAATGGCCTACAACCCGGAGTTCTTTCCCTTGCCAAAGCCGTGCCCGAAGGGCACGTCTGTGTTCACCTGGAAAGCTCAACATGCTCCGCCACAAAGACCAACCTAGCTAGACGAGTTGAAGTGGCCTACAACCCGGAGTTCCTTCACTTGCCAAAGCCGTGCCCGAAGGCACGTCTGTGTTCACCTGGGAAGCTCAACAAGCTCCGCCACGCGGTCCACACAAGCTACACGTGTTGAAATGGCCTACAACCCGGAGTTCCTTCCCTTGCCAAAGCCGTACCCGAAGGGCACGTCTGGGTTCACCTGAGAAGCTCAACAAGCTCCGCCACGCGGTCCACACAAGCTACACGTGTTGAAATGGCCTACAACCCGGAGTTCCTTCCCTTGCCAAAGCCGTACCCGAAGGGCACGTCTGGGTTCACCTGAGAAGCTCAACAAGCTCCGCCACAGAGACCAACCTAGCTAGACGTGTTGAAGTGGCCTACAACCCGGAGTTCCTCCACTTGCCAAAGCCGTGCCCGAAGGCACGTCTGTGTTCACCTGGGAAGCTCAACAAGCTCCGCCACGCGGTCCACACAAGCTACACGTGTTGAAATGGCCTACAACCCGGAGTTCCTTCCCTTGCCAAAGCCGTACCCGAAGGGCACGTCTGGGTTCACCTGAGAAGCTCAACAAGCTCCGCCACAGAGACCAACCTAGCTAGACGTGTTGAAGTGGCCTACAACCCGGAGTTCCTCCACTTGCCAAAGCCGTGCCCGAAGGCACGTCTGTGTTCACCTGGGAAGCTCAACAAGCTCCGCCACAGAGACCAACTTAGCTACACGTGTTGAAATAGCCTACAACCCGGAGTTCCTTCCCTTGCCAAAGCCGTGCCTGAAGGGCACGTCTGGGTTCACCTGGGAAGCTCAACATCCTCCGCCACAGAGACCAACTTAGCTACACGTGTTGAAATGGCCTACAACCCGGAGTTCCTTCCCTTGCCAAAGCCGTGCCCGAAGGGCACGTCTGGGTTCACCTGAGAAGCTCAACAAGCTCCGCCACGCGGTCCACACAAGCTACACGTGTTGAAATGGCCTACAACCCGGAGTTCCTTCCCTTGCCAAAGCCGTGCCCGAAGGGCACGTCTGTGTTCACCTCGAAAGCTCAACAAGCTCCGCCACAAAGACCAAGTAAGCTACACGTGTTGAAATGGCCTACAACCCGGAGTTCCTTCCCTTGCCAAAGCCGTGCCCGAAGGCACGTCTGTGTTCAACTGGGAAGCTCAACAAGCTCCGCCACGCGGTCCACACAGGCTACACGTGTTGAAGTGCCTACAACCCGGAGTTCCTTCCCTTGCCAAAGCCGTGCCCGAAGGGCACGTCTGTGTTCACCTGGAAAGCTCAACATCCTCCGCCACAGAGACCAACTTAGCTACACGTGTTGAAATGGCCTACAACCCGGAGTTCCTTCCCTTGCCAAAGCCGTACCCGAACGGCACGTCTGGGTTCACCTGAGAAGCTCAACAAGCTCCGCCACGCGGTCCACACAAGCTAATCGTGTTGAAATGGCCTACAACACGGAGTTCCTTCCCTTGCCAAAGCCGTACCCGAAGGGCACGTCTGGGTTCACCTGAGAAGCTCAACAAGCTCCGCCACGCGGTCCACACAAGCTACACGTGTTGAAATGGCCTACAACCTGGAGTTCCTTCACTTGCCAAAGCCGTGCCCGAAGGCAAGTCTGTGTTCACCTGGGAAGCTCAACAAGCTCCGCCACAGAGACCAACCTAGCTAGACGTGTTGAAGTGGCCTACAACCCGGAGTTCCTCCACTTGCCAAAGCCGTGCCCGAAGGCACGTCTGGGTTCACTTGGGAAGCTCAACAACCTCCGCCACAGAGACCAACTTAGCTACACGTGTTGAAATGGCCCACAACCCGGAGTTCCTTCCCTTGCCAAAGCCGTACCCGAAGGGCACGTCTGGGTTCACCTGAGAAGCTCAACAAGCTCCGCCACGCGGTCCACACAAGCTACACGTGTTGAAATTGCCTACAACCCGGAGTTCCTTCCCTTGCCAAAGCCGTGCCCGAAGGGCACGTCTGTGTTCACCTGGAAAGCTCAACATGCTCCGCCACAAAGACCAACCTAGCTAGACGTGTTGAAGTGGCCTACAACCCGGAGTTCCTTCACTTGCCAAAGCCGTGCCCGAAGGCACGTCTGTGTTCACCTGGGAAGCTCAACAAGCTCCGCCACGCGGTCCACACAAGCTACACGTGTTGAAATGGCCTACAACCCGGAGTTCCTTCCCTTGCCAAAGCCGTGCCCGAAGGGCACGTCTGTGTTCACCTCGAAAGCTCAACAAGCTCCGCCACAAAGACCAAGTAAGCTACACGTGTTGAAATGGCCTACAACCCGGAGTTCCTCCACTTGCCAAAGCCGTGCCCGAAGGCACGTCTGTGTTCACCTGGGAAGCTCAACAAGCTCCGCCACAGAGACCAACTTAGCTACACGTGTTGAAATGGCCTACAACCCGGAGTTCCTTCCCTTGCCAGAGCCGTGCCCGAAGGCACGTCTGTGTTCACCTGGGAAGCTCAACAAGCTCCGCCACAGAGACCAACTTAGCTACACGTGTTGAAATGGCCCACAACCCGGAGTTCCTTCCCTTGCCAAAGCCGTACCCGAAGGGCACGTCTGGGTTCACCTGAGAAGCTCAACAAGCTCCGCCACGCGGTCCACACAGGCTACACGTGTTGAAGTGGCCTACAACCCGGAGTTCCTTCCCTTGCCAAAGCCGTGCCCGAAGGGCACGTCTGTGTTCACCTGGAAAGCTCAACAAGCTCCGCCACGCGGTCCACACAAGCTACACGTGTTGAAATGGCCTACAACCCGGAGTTCCTTCCCTTGCCAAAGCCGTGCCCGAAGGGCACGTCTGGGTTCACCTGAGTAGCTCAACAAGCTCCGCCACGCGGTCCACACAGGCTACACGTGTTGAAGTGGCCTACAACCCGGAGTTCCTTCCCTTGCCAAAGCCGTGCCCGAAGGGCACGTCTGTGTTCACCTGGAAAGCTCAACATGCTCCGCCACAAAGACCAACCTAGCTAGACGTGTTGAAGTGGCCTACAACCCGGAGTTCCTCCACTTGCCAAAGCCGTGCCCGAAGGGCACGTCTGTGTTCACCTGGAAAGCTCAACAAGCTCCGCCACGCGGTCCACACAAGCTACACGTGTTGAAATGGCCTACAACCCGGAGTTCCTTCCCTTGCCAAAGCCGTGCCCGAAGGGCACGTCTGGGTTCACCTGAGTAGCTCAACAAGCTCCGCCACGCGGTCCACACAGGCTACACGTGTTGAAATGGCCTACAACCCGGAGTTCCTTCCCTTGCCAAATCCGTACCCGAAGGGCACGTCTGGGTTCACCTGAGAAGCTCAACAAGCTCCGCCACGCGGTCCACACAAGCTACACGTGTTGAAATGGCCTACAACCTGGAGTTCCTTCACTTGCCAAAGCCGTGCCCGAAGGGCACGTCTGTGTTCACCTGGAAAGCTCAACATGCTCCGCCACAAAGACCAACCTAGCTAGACGAGTTGAAGTGGCCTACAACCCGGAGTTCCTTCCCTTGCCAAAGCCGTACCCGAAGGGCACGTCTGGGTTCACCTGAGAAGCTCAACAAGCTCCGCCACGCGGTCCACACAAGCTACACGTGTTGAAATGGCCTACAACCTGGAGTTCCTTCACTTGCCAAAGCCGTGCCCGAAGGCAAGTCTGTGTTCACCTGGGAAGCTCAACAAGCTCCGCCACAGAGACCAACCTAGCTAGACGTGTTGAAGTGGCCTACAACCCGGAGTTCCTCCACTTGCCAAAGCCGTGCCCGAAGGCACGTCTGGGTTCACTTGGGAAGCTCAACAACCTCCGCCACAGAGACCAACTTAGCTACACGTGTTGAAATGGCCCACAACCCGGAGTTCCTTCCCTTGCCAAAGCCGTACCCGAAGGGCACGTCTGGGTTCACCTGAGAAGCTCAACAAGCTCCGCCACGCGGTCCACACAAGCTACACGTGTTGAAATTGCCTACAACCCGGAGTTCCTTCCCTTGCCAAAGCCGTGCCCGAAGGGCACGTCTGTGTTCACCTGGAAAGCTCAACATGCTCCGCCACAAAGACCAACCTAGCTAGACGTGTTGAAGTGGCCTACAACCCGGAGTTCCTTCACTTGCCAAAGCCGTGCCCGAAGGCACGTCTGTGTTCACCTGGGAAGCTCAACAAGCTCCGCCACGCGGTCCACACAAGCTACACGTGTTGAAATGGCCTACAACCCGGAGTTCCTTCCCTTGCCAAAGCCGTGCCCGAAGGGCACGTCTGTGTTCACCTCGAAAGCTCAACAAGCTCCGCCACAAAGACCAAGTAAGCTACACGTGTTGAAATGGCCTACAACCCGGAGTTCCTCCACTTGCCAAAGCCGTGCCCGAAGGCACGTCTGTGTTCACCTGGGAAGCTCAACAAGCTCCGCCACAGAGACCAACTTAGCTACACGTGTTGAAATGGCCTACAACCCGGAGTTCCTTCCCTTGCCAGAGCCGTGCCCGAAGGCACGTCTGTGTTCACCTGGGAAGCTCAACAAGCTCCGCCACGCGGTCCACACAAGCTACACGTGTTGAAATGGCCTACAACCCGGAGTTCCTTCCCTTGCCAAAGCCGTGCCCGAAGGGCACGTCTGGGTTCACCTGAGTAGCTCAACAAGCTCCGCCACGCGGTCCACACAGGCTACACGTGTTGAAATGGCCTACAACCCGGAGTTCCTTCCCTTGCCAAAGCCGTACCCGAAGGGCACGTCTGGGTTCACCTGAGTAGCTCAACAAGCTCCGCCACGCGGTCCACACAGGCTACACGTGTTGAAGTGGCCTACAACCCGGAGTTCCTTCCCTTGCCAAAGCCGTGCCCGAAGGGCACGTCTGTGTTCACCTGGAAAGCTCAACATGCTCCGCCACAAAGACCAACCTAGCTAGACGTGTTGAAGTGGCCTACAACCCGGAGTTCCTCCACTTGCCAAAGCCGTGCCCGAAGGGCACGTCTGTGTTCACCTGGAAAGCTCAACAAGCTCCGCCACGCGGTCCACACAAGCTACACGTGTTGAAATGGCCTACAACCCGGAGTTCCTTCCCTTGCCAAAGCCGTGCCCGAAGGGCACGTCTGGGTTCACCTGAGTAGCTCAACAAGCTCCGCCACGCGGTCCACACAGGCTACACGTGTTGAAATGGCCTACAACCCGGAGTTCCTTCCCTTGCCAAAGCCGTACCCGAAGGGCACGTCTGGGTTCACCTGAGAAGCTCAACAAGCTCCGCCACGCGGTCCACACAAGCTACACGTGTTGAAATGGCCTACAACCTGGAGTTCCTTCACTTGCCAAAGCCGTGCCCGAAGGGCACGTCTGTGTTCACCTGGAAAGCTCAACATGCTCCGCCACAAAGACCAACCTAGCTAGACGAGTTGAAGTGGCCTACAACCCGGAGTTCCTTCCCTTGCCAAAGCCGTACCCGAAGGGCACGTCTGGGTTCACCTGAGAAGCTCAACAAGCTCCGCCACGCGGTCCACACAAGCTACACGTGTTGAAATGGCCTACAACCTGGAGTTCCTTCACTTGCCAAAGCCGTGCCCGAAGGCAAGTCTGTGTTCACCTGGGAAGCTCAACAAGCTCCGCCACAGAGACCAACCTAGCTAGACGTGTTGAAGTGGCCTACAACCCGGAGTTCCTCCACTTGCCAAAGCCGTGCCCGAAGGCACGTCTGGGTTCACTTGGGAAGCTCAACAACCTCCGCCACAGAGACCAACTTAGCTACACGTGTTGAAATGGCCCACAACCCGGAGTTCCTTCCCTTGCCAAAGCCGTACCCGAAGGGCACGTCTGGGTTCACCTGAGAAGCTCAACAAGCTCCGCCACGCGGTCCACACAAGCTACACGTGTTGAAATTGCCTACAACCCGGAGTTCCTTCCCTTGCCAAAGCCGTGCCCGAAGGGCACGTCTGTGTTCACCTGGAAAGCTCAACATGCTCCGCCACAAAGACCAACCTAGCTAGACGTGTTGAAGTGGCCTACAACCCGGAGTTCCTTCACTTGCCAAAGCCGTGCCCGAAGGCACGTCTGTGTTCACCTGGGAAGCTCAACAAGCTCCGCCACGCGGTCCACACAAGCTACACGTGTTGAAATGGCCTACAACCCGGAGTTCCTTCCCTTGCCAAAGCCGTGCCCGAAGGGCACGTCTGTGTTCACCTCGAAAGCTCAACAAGCTCCGCCACAAAGACCAAGTAAGCTACACGTGTTGAAATGGCCTACAACCCGGAGTTCCTCCACTTGCCAAAGCCGTGCCCGAAGGCACGTCTGTGTTCACCTGGGAAGCTCAACAAGCTCCGCCACAGAGACCAACTTAGCTACACGTGTTGAAATGGCCTACAACCCGGAGTTCCTTCCCTTGCCAGAGCCGTGCCCGAAGGCACGTCTGTGTTCACCTGGGAAGCTCAACAAGCTCCGCCACAGAGACCAACTTAGCTACACGTGTTGAAATGGCCCACAACCCGGAGTTCCTTCCCTTGCCAAAGCCGTACCCGAAGGGCACGTCTGGGTTCACCTGAGAAGCTCAACAAGCTCCGCCACGCGGTCCACACAGGCTACACGTGTTGAAGTGGCCTACAACCCGGAGTTCCTTCCCTTGCCAAAGCCGTGCCCGAAGGGCACGTCTGTGTTCACCTGGAAAGCTCAACAAGCTCCGCCACGCGGTCCACACAAGCTACACGTGTTGAAATGGCCTACAACCCGGAGTTCCTTCCCTTGCCCAAGCCGTGCCCGAAGGGCACGTCTGGGTTCACCTGAGTAGCTCAACAAGCTCCGCCACGCGGTCCACACAGGCTACACGTGTTGAAGTGGCCTACAACGCGGAGTTCCTTCCCTTGCCAAAGCCGTGCCCGAAGGGCACGTCTGTGTTCACCTGGAAAGCTCAACATGCTCCGCCACAAAGACCAACCTAGCTAGACGTGTTGAAGTGGCCTACAACCCGGAGTTCCTCCACTTGCCAAAGCCGTGCCCGAAGGGCACGTCTGTGTTCACCTGGAAAGCTCAACAAGCTCCGCCACGCGGTCCACACAAGCTACACGTGTTGAAATGGCCTACAACCCGGAGTTCCTTCCCTTGCCAAAGCCGTGCCCGAAGGGCACGTCTGGGTTCACCTGAGTAGCTCAACAAGCTCCGCCACGCGGTCCACACAGGCTACACGTGTTGAAGTGGCCTACAACCCGGAGTTCCTTCCCTTGCCAAAGCCGTGCCCGAAGGGCACGTCTGTGTTCACCTGGAAAGCTCAACATGCTCCGCCACAAAGACCAACCTAGCTAGACGAGTTGAAGTGGCCTACAACCCGGAGTTCCTTCCCTTGCCAAAGCCGTACCCGAAGGGCACGTCTGGGTTCACCTGAGAAGCTCAACAAGCTCCGCCACGCGGTCCACACAAGCTACACGTGTTGAAATGGCCTACAACCTGGAGTTCCTTCACTTGCCAAAGCCGTGCCCGAAGGCAAGTCTGTGTTCACCTGGGAAGCTCAACAAGCTCCGCCACAGAGACCAACCTAGCTAGACGTGTTGAAGTGGCCTACAACCCGGAGTTCCTCCACTTGCCAAAGCCGTGCCCGAAGGCACGTCTGGGTTCACTTGGGAAGCTCAACAACCTCCGCCACAGAGACCAACTTAGCTACACGTGTTGAAATGGCCCACAACCCGGAGTTCCTTCCCTTGCCAAAGCCGTACCCGAAGGGCACGTCTGGGTTCACCTGAGAAGCTCAACAAGCTCCGCCACGCGGTCCACACAAGCTACACGTGTTGAAATTGCCTACAACCCGGAGTTCCTTCCCTTGCCAAAGCCGTGCCCGAAGGGCACGTCTGTGTTCACCTGGAAAGCTCAACATGCTCCGCCACAAAGACCAACCTAGCTAGACGTGTTGAAGTGGCCTACAACCCGGAGTTCCTTCACTTGCCAAAGCCGTGCCCGAAGGCACGTCTGTGTTCACCTGGGAAGCTCAACAAGCTCCGCCACGCGGTCCACACAAGCTACACGTGTTGAAATGGCCTACAACCCGGAGTTCCTTCCCTTGCCAAAGCCGTGCCCGAAGGGCACGTCTGTGTTCACCTCGAAAGCTCAACAAGCTCCGCCACAAAGACCAAGTAAGCTACACGTGTTGAAATGGCCTACAACCCGGAGTTCCTCCACTTGCCAAAGCCGTGCCCGAAGGCACGTCTGTGTTCACCTGGGAAGCTCAACAAGCTCCGCCACAGAGACCAACTTAGCTACACGTGTTGAAATGGCCTACAACCCGGAGTTCCTTCCCTTGCCAGAGCCGTGCCCGAAGGCACGTCTGTGTTCACCTGGGAAGCTCAACAAGCTCCGCCACGCGGTCCACACAAGCTACACGTGTTGAAATGGCCTACAACCCGGAGTTCCTTCCCTTGCCAAAGCCGTGCCCGAAGGGCACGTCTGGGTTCACCTGAGTAGCTCAACAAGCTCCGCCACGCGGTCCACACAGGCTACACGTGTTGAAATGGCCTACAACCCGGAGTTCCTTCCCTTGCCAAAGCCGTACCCGAAGGGCACGTCTGGGTTCACCTGAGTAGCTCAACAAGCTCCGCCACGCGGTCCACACAGGCTACACGTGTTGAAGTGGCCTACAACCCGGAGTTCCTTCCCTTGCCAAAGCCGTGCCCGAAGGGCACGTCTGTGTTCACCTGGAAAGCTCAACATGCTCCGCCACAAAGACCAACCTAGCTAGACGTGTTGAAGTGGCCTACAACCCGGAGTTCCTCCACTTGCCAAAGCCGTGCCCGAAGGGCACGTCTGTGTTCACCTGGAAAGCTCAACAAGCTCCGCCACGCGGTCCACACAAGCTACACGTGTTGAAATGGCCTACAACCCGGAGTTCCTTCCCTTGCCAAAGCCGTGCCCGAAGGGCACGTCTGGGTTCACCTGAGTAGCTCAACAAGCTCCGCCACGCGGTCCACACAGGCTACACGTGTTGAAATGGCCTACAACCCGGAGTTCCTTCCCTTGCCAAAGCCGTACCCGAAGGGCACGTCTGGGTTCACCTGAGAAGCTCAACAAGCTCCGCCACGCGGTCCACACAAGCTACACGTGTTGAAATGGCCTACAACCTGGAGTTCCTTCACTTGCCAAAGCCGTGCCCGAAGGGCACGTCTGTGTTCACCTGGAAAGCTCAACATGCTCCGCCACAAAGACCAACCTAGCTAGACGAGTTGAAGTGGCCTACAACCCGGAGTTCCTTCCCTTGCCAAAGCCGTACCCGAAGGGCACGTCTGGGTTCACCTGAGAAGCTCAACAAGCTCCGCCACGCGGTCCACACAAGCTACACGTGTTGAAATGGCCTACAACCTGGAGTTCCTTCACTTGCCAAAGCCGTGCCCGAAGGCAAGTCTGTGTTCACCTGGGAAGCTCAACAAGCTCCGCCACAGAGACCAACCTAGCTAGACGTGTTGAAGTGGCCTACAACCCGGAGTTCCTCCACTTGCCAAAGCCGTGCCCGAAGGCACGTCTGGGTTCACTTGGGAAGCTCAACAACCTCCGCCACAGAGACCAACTTAGCTACACGTGTTGAAATGGCCCACAACCCGGAGTTCCTTCCCTTGCCAAAGCCGTACCCGAAGGGCACGTCTGGGTTCACCTGAGAAGCTCAACAAGCTCCGCCACGCGGTCCACACAAGCTACACGTGTTGAAATTGCCTACAACCCGGAGTTCCTTCCCTTGCCAAAGCCGTGCCCGAAGGGCACGTCTGTGTTCACCTGGAAAGCTCAACATGCTCCGCCACAAAGACCAACCTAGCTAGACGTGTTGAAGTGGCCTACAACCCGGAGTTCCTTCACTTGCCAAAGCCGTGCCCGAAGGCACGTCTGTGTTCACCTGGGAAGCTCAACAAGCTCCGCCACGCGGTCCACACAAGCTACACGTGTTGAAATGGCCTACAACCCGGAGTTCCTTCCCTTGCCAAAGCCGTGCCCGAAGGGCACGTCTGTGTTCACCTCGAAAGCTCAACAAGCTCCGCCACAAAGACCAAGTAAGCTACACGTGTTGAAATGGCCTACAACCCGGAGTTCCTCCACTTGCCAAAGCCGTGCCCGAAGGCACGTCTGTGTTCACCTGGGAAGCTCAACAAGCTCCGCCACAGAGACCAACTTAGCTACACGTGTTGAAATGGCCTACAACCCGGAGTTCCTTCCCTTGCCAGAGCCGTGCCCGAAGGCACGTCTGTGTTCACCTGGGAAGCTCAACAAGCTCCGCCACAGAGACCAACTTAGCTACACGTGTTGAAATGGCCCACAACCCGGAGTTCCTTCCCTTGCCAAAGCCGTACCCGAAGGGCACGTCTGGGTTCACCTGAGAAGCTCAACAAGCTCCGCCACGCGGTCCACACAGGCTACACGTGTTGAAGTGGCCTACAACCCGGAGTTCCTTCCCTTGCCAAAGCCGTGCCCGAAGGGCACGTCTGTGTTCACCTGGAAAGCTCAACAAGCTCCGCCACGCGGTCCACACAAGCTACACGTGTTGAAATGGCCTACAACCCGGAGTTCCTTCCCTTGCCCAAGCCGTGCCCGAAGGGCACGTCTGGGTTCACCTGAGTAGCTCAACAAGCTCCGCCACGCGGTCCACACAGGCTACACGTGTTGAAGTGGCCTACAACGCGGAGTTCCTTCCCTTGCCAAAGCCGTGCCCGAAGGGCACGTCTGTGTTCACCTGGAAAGCTCAACATGCTCCGCCACAAAGACCAACCTAGCTAGACGTGTTGAAGTGGCCTACAACCCGGAGTTCCTCCACTTGCCAAAGCCGTGCCCGAAGGGCACGTCTGTGTTCACCTGGAAAGCTCAACAAGCTCCGCCACGCGGTCCACACAAGCTACACGTGTTGAAATGGCCTACAACCCGGAGTTCCTTCCCTTGCCAAAGCCGTGCCCGAAGGGCACGTCTGGGTTCACCTGAGTAGCTCAACAAGCTCCGCCACGCGGTCCACACAGGCTACACGTGTTGAAGTGGCCTACAACCCGGAGTTCCTTCCCTTGCCAAAGCCGTGCCCGAAGGGCACGTCTGTGTTCACCTGGAAAGCTCAACATGCTCCGCCACAAAGACCAAGTAAGCTACACGTGTTGAAATGGCCTACAACCCGGAGTTCCTCCACTTGCCAAAGCCGTGCCCGAAGGCACGTCTGTGTTCACCTGGGAAGCTCAACAAGCTCCGCCACAGAGACCAACTTAGCTACACGTGTTGAAATGGCCTACAACCCGGAGTTCCTTCCCTTGCCAGAGCCGTGCCCGAAGGCACGTCTGTGTTCACCTGGGAAGCTCAACAAGCTCCGCCACAGAGACCAACTTAGCTACACGTGTTGAAATGGCCTACAACCCGGAGTTCCTTCCCTTGCCAAAGCCGTGCCCGAAGGGCACGTCTGGGTTCACTTGGGAAGCTCAACAACCTCCGCCACAGAGACCAACTTAGCTACACGTGTTGAAATGGCCCACAACCCGGAGTTCCTTCCCTTGCCAAAGCCGTACCCGAAGGGCACGTCTGGGTTCACCTGAGAAGCTCAACAAGCTCCGCCACGCGGTCCACACAGGCTACACGTGTTGAAGTGGCCTACAACCCGGAGTTCCTTCCCTTGCCAAAGCCGTGCCCGAAGGGCACGTCTGTGTTCACCTGGAAAGCTCAACAAGCTCCGCCACGCGGTCCACACAAGCTACACGTGTTGAAATGGCCTACAACCCGGAGTTCCTTCCCTTGCCAAAGCCGTGCCCGAAGGGCACGTCTGGGTTCACCTGAGTAGCTCAACAAGCTCCGCCACGCGGTCCACACAGGCTACACGTGTTGAAGTGGCCTACAACCCGGAGTTCCTTCCCTTGCCAAAGCCGTGCCCGAAGGGCACGTCTGTGTTCACCTGGAAAGCTCAACATGCTCCGCCACAAAGACCAACCTAGCTAGACGTGTTGAAGTGGCCTACAACCCGGAGTTCCTTCACTTTCCAAAGCCGTGCCCGAAGGCACGTCTGCGTTCACCTGGGAAGCTCAACAAGCTCCGCCACGCGGTCCACACAAGCTACACGTGTTGAAATGGCCTACAACCCGGAGTTCCTCCACTTGCCAAAGCCGTGCCCGAAGGCACGTCTGTGTTCACCTCGAAAGCTCAACAAGCTCCGCCACAAAGACCAAGTAAGCTACACGTGTTGAAATGGCCTACAACCCGGAGTTCCTCCACTTGCCAAAGCCGTGCCCGAAGGCACGTCTGTGTTCACCTGGGAAGCTCAACAAGCTCCGCCACAGAGACCAACTTAGCTACACGTGTTGAAATGGCCTACAACCCGGAGTTCCTTCCCTTGCCAGAGCCGTGCCCGAAGGCACGTCTGTGTTCACCTGGGAAGCTCAACAAGCTCCGCCACAGAGACCAACTTAGCTACACGTGTTGAAATGGCCTACAACCCGGAGTTCCTTCCCTTGCCAAAGCCGTGCCCGAAGGGCACGTCTGGGTTCACTTGGGAAGCTCAACAACCTCCGCCACAGAGACCAACTTAGCTACACGTGTTGAAATGGCCCACAACCTGGAGTTCCTTCACTTGCCAAAGCCGTGCCCGAAGGCAAGTCTGTGTTCACCTGGGAAGCTCAACAAGCTCCGCCACAGAGACCAACCTAGCTAGACGTGTAGAAGTGGCCTACAACCCGGAGTTCCTCCACTTGCCAAAGCCGTGCCCGAAGGCACGTCTGGGTTCACTTGGGAAGCTCAACAACCTCCGCCACAGAGACCAACTTAGCTACACGTGTTGAAATGGCCCACAACCCGGAGTTCCTTCCCTTGCCAAAGCCGTACCCGAAGGGCACGTCTGGGTTCACCTGAGAAGCTCAACAAGCTCCGCCACGCGGTCCACACAAGCTACACGTGTTGAAATGGCCTACAACCCGGAGTTCCTTCCCTTGCCAAAGCCGTGCCCGAAGGGCACGTCTGTGTTCACCTCGAAAGCTCAACAAGCTCCGCCACAAAGACCAACTAAGCTACACGTGTTGAAATGGCCTACAACCCGGAGTTCCTTCCCTTGCCAAAGCCGTGCCCGAAGGGCACGTCTGGGTTCACCTGAGTAGCTCAACAAGCTCCGCCACGCGGTCCACACAGGCTACACGTGTTGAAGTGGCCTACAACCCGGAGTTCCTTCCCTTGCCAAAGCCGTGCCCGAAGGGCACGTCTGTGTTCACCTGGAAAGCTCAACATGCTCCGCCACAAAGACCAACCTAGCTAGACGTGTTGAAGTGGCCTACAACCCGGAGTTCCTTCACTTGCCAAAGCCGTGCCCGAAGGCACGTCTGTGTTCACCTGGGAAGCTCAACAAGCTCCGCCACGCGGTCCACACAAGCTACACGTGTTGAAATGGCCTACAACCCGGAGTTCCTTCCCTTGCCAAAGCCGTGCCCGAAGGGCACGTCTGTGTTCACCTCGAAAGCTCAACAAGCTCCGCCACAAAGACCAAGTAAGCTACACGTGTTGAAATGGCCTACAACCCGGAGTTCCTCCACTTGCCAAAGCCGTGCCCGAAGGCACGTCTGTGTTCACCTGGGAAGCTCAACAAGCTCCGCCACAGAGACCAACTTAGCTACACGTGTTGAAATGGCCTACAACCCGGAGTTCCTTCCCTTGCCAGAGCCCTGCCCGAAGGCACGTCTGTGTTCACCTGGGAAGCTCAACAAGCTCCGCCACAGAGACCAACTTAGCTACACGTGTTGAAATGGCCTACAACCCGGAGTTCCTTCCCTTGCCAAAGCCGTGCCCGAAGGGCACGTCTGGGTTCACTTGGGAAGCTCAACAACCTCCGCCACAGAGACCAACTTAGCTACACGTGTTGAAATGGCCCACAACCCGGAGTTCCTTCCCTTGCCAAAGCCGTACCCGAAGGGCACGTCTGGGTTCACCTGAGAAGCTCAACAAGCTCCGCCACAAAGACCAACTAAGCTACACGTGTTGAAATGGCCTACAACCCGGAGTTCCTTCCCTTGCCAAAGCCGTGCCCGAAGGGCACGTCTGGGTTCACCTGAGTAGCTCAACAAGCTCCGCCACGCGGTCCACACAGGCTACACGTGTTGAAGTGGCCTACAACCCGGAGTTCCTTCCCTTGCCAAAGCCGTGCCCGAAGGGCACGTCTGTGTTCACCTGGAAAGCTCAACATGCTCCGCCACAAAGACCAACCTAGCTAGACGTGTTGAAGTGGCCTACAACCCGGAGTTCCTTCACTTGCCAAAGCCGTGCCCGAAGGCACGTCTGTGTTCACCTGGGAAGCTCAACAAGCTCCGCCACGCGGTCCACACAAGCTACACGTGTTGAAATGGCCTACAACCCGGATTTCCTTCCCTTGCCAAAGCCGTGCGCGAAGGGCACGTCTGTGTTCACCTCGAAAGCTCAACAAGCTCCGCCACAAAGACCAAGTAAGCTACACGTGTTGAAATGGCCTACAACCCGGAGTTCCTCCACTTGCCAAAGCCGTGCCCGAAGGCACGTCTGTGTTCACCTGGGAAGCTCAACAAGCTCCGCCACAGAGACCAACTTAGCTACACGTGTTGAAATGGCCTACAACCCGGAGTTCCTTCCCTTGCCAGAGCCGTGCCCGAAGGCACGTCTGTGTTCACCTGGGAAGCTCAACAAGCTCCGCCACAGAGACCAACTTAGCTACACGTGTTGAAATGGCCTACAACCCGGAGTTCCTTCCCTTGCCAAAGCCGTGCCCGAAGGGCACGTCTGGGTTCACTTGGGAAGCTCAACAACCTCCGCCACAGAGACCAACTTAGCTACACGTGTTGAAATGGCCCACAACCCGGAGTTCCTTCCCTTGCCAAAGCCGTACCCGAAGGGCACGTCTGGGTTCACCTGAGAAGCTCAACAAGCTCCGCCACAGAGACCAACTTAGCTACACGTGTTAAAATGGCCCACAACCCGGAGTTCCTTCCCTTGCCAAAGCCGTGCCCGAAGGCACGTCTATGTTCACCTGGGAAGCTCAACAAGCTCCGCCACGCGGTCCACACAGGCTACACGTGTTGAAGTGGCCTACAACCCGGAGTTCCTTCCCTTGCCAAAGCCGTGCCCGAAGGCACGTCTGGGTTCACTTGGGAAGCTCAACAAGCTCCGCCACGCGGTCCACACAAGCTACACGTGTTGAAATGGCCTACAACCCGGAGTTCCTTCCCTTGCCAAAGCCGTACCCGAAGGGCACGTCTGGGTTCACCTGAGAAGCTCAACAAGCTCCGCCACGCGGTCCACACAAGCTACACGTGTTGAAATGGCCTACAACCCGGAGTTCCTTCCCTTGCCAAAGCCGTGCCCGAAGGGCACGTCTGGGTTCACTTGGGAAGCTCAACAACCTCCGCCACAGAGACCAACTTAGCTACACGTGTTGAAATGGCCTACAACCCGGAGTTCCTTCCCTTGCCAAAGCCGTGCCCGAAGGGCACGTCTGTGTTCACCTGGAAAGCTCAACATGCTCCGCCACAAAGACCAACCTAGCTAGACGTGTTGAAGTGGCCTACAACCCGGAGTTCCTTCACTTGCCAAAGCCGTGCCCGAAGGCACGTCTGTGTTCACCTGGGAAGCTCAACAAGCTCCGCCACGCGGTCCACACAAGCTACACGTGTTGAAATGGCCTACAACCCGGAGTTCCTTCCCTTGCCAAAGCCGTGCCCGAAGGGCACGTCTGTGTTCACCTCGAAAGCTCAACAAGCTCCGCCACAAAGACCAAGTAAGCTACACGTGTTGAAATGGCCTACAACCCGGAGTTCCTCCACTTGCCAAAGCCGCGCCCGAAGGCACGTCTGTGTTCACCTGGGAAGCTCAACAAGCTCCGCCACAGAGACCAACTTAGCTACACGTGTTGAAATGGCCTACAACCCGGAGTTCCTTCCCTTGCCAGAGCCCTGCCCGAAGGCACGTCTGTGTTCACCTGGGAAGCTCAACAAGCTCCGCCACAGAGACCAACTTAGCTACACGTGTTGAAATGGCCTACAACCCGGAGTTCCTTCCCTTGCCAAAGCCGTGCCCGAAGGGCACGTCTGGGTTCACTTGGGAAGCTCAACAACCTCCGCCACAGAGACCAACTTAGCTACACGTGTTGAAATGGCCCACAACCCGGAGTTCCTTCCCTTGCCAAAGCCGTACCCGAAGGGCACGTCTGGGTTCACCTGAGAAGCTCAACAAGCTCCGCCACAAAGACCAACTAAGCTACACGTGTTGAAATGGCCTACAACCCGGAGTTCCTTCCCTTGCCAAAGCCGTGCCCGAAGGGCACGTCTGGGTTCACCTGAGTAGCTCAACAAGCTCCGCCACGCGGTCCACACAGGCTACACGTGTTGAAGTGGCCTACAACCCGGAGTTCCTTCCCTTGCCAAAGCCGTGCCCGAAGGGCACGTCTGTGTTCACCTGGAAAGCTCAACATGCTCCGCCACAAAGACCAACCTAGCTAGACGTGTTGAAGTGGCCTACAACCCGGAGTTCCTTCACTTGCCAAAGCCGTGCCCGAAGGCACGTCTGTGTTCACCTGGGAAGCTCAACAAGCTCCGCCACGCGGTCCACACAAGCTACACGTGTTGAAATGGCCTACAACCCGGAGTTCCTTCCCTTGCCAAAGCCGTGCGCGAAGGGCACGTCTGTGTTCACCTCGAAAGCTCAACAAGCTCCGCCACAAAGACCAAGTAAGCTACACGTGTTGAAATGGCCTACAACCCGGAGTTCCTCCACTTGCCAAAGCCGTGCCCGAAGGCACGTCTGTGTTCACCTGGGAAGCTCAACAAGCTCCGCCACAGAGACCAACTTAGCTACACGTGTTGAAATGGCCTACAACCCGGAGTTCCTTCCCTTGCCAGAGCCGTGCCCGAAGGCACGTCTGTGTTCACCTGGGAAGCTCAACAAGCTCCGCCACAGAGACCAACTTAGCTACACGTGTTGAAATGGCCTACAACCCGGAGTTCCTTCCCTTGCCAAAGCCGTGCCCGAAGGGCACGTCTGGGTTCACTTGGGAAGCTCAACAACCTCCGCCACAGAGACCAACTTAGCTACACGTGTTGAAATGGCCCACAACCCGGAGTTCCTTCCCTTGCCAAAGCCGTACCCGAAGGGCACGTCTGGGTTCACCTGAGAAGCTCAACAAGCTCCGCCACAGAGACCAACTTAGCTACACGTGTTAAAATGGCCCACAACCCGGAGTTCCTTCCCTTGCCAAAGCCGTGCCCGAAGGCACGTCTATGTTCACCTGGGAAGCTCAACAAGCTCCGCCACGCGGTCCACACAGGCTACACGTGTTGAAGTGGCCTACAACCCGGAGTTCCTTCCCTTGCCAAAGCCGTGCCCGAAGGCACGTCTGGGTTCACTTGGGAAGCTCAACAAGCTCCGCCACGCGGTCCACACAAGCTACACGTGTTGAAATGGCCTACAACCCGGAGTTCCTTCCCTTGCCAAAGCCGTGCCCGAAGGGCACGTCTGTGTTCACCTCGAAAGCTCAACAAGCTCCGCCACAGAGACCAACTTAGCTACACGTGTTAAAATGGCCCACAACCCGGAGTTCCTTCCCTTGCCAAAGCCGTACCCGAAGGGCACGTCTGGGTTCACCTGAGAAGCTCAACAAGCTCCGCCACAGAGACCAACTTAGCTACACGTGTTGAAATGGCCCACAACCCGGAGTTCCTTCCCTTGCCAAAGCCGTGCCCGAAGGCACGTCTGTGTTCACCTGAGAAGCTCAACAAGCTCCGCCACGCGGTCCACACAAGCTACACGTGTTGAAATGGCCTACAACCCGGAGTTCCTTCCCTTGCCAAAGCCGTGCCCGAAGGGCACGTCTGTGTTCACCTCGAAAGCTCAACAAGCTCCGCCACAAAGACCAAGTAAGCTACACGTGTTGAAATGGCCTACAACCCGGAGTTCCTTCCCTTGCCAAAGCCGTGCCCGAAGGGCACGTCTGTGTTCACCTGGAAAGCTCAACATGCTCCGCCACAAAGACCAACCTAGCTAGACGAGTTGAAGTGGCCTACAACCCGGAGTTCCTTCACTTGCCAAAGCCGTGCCCGAAGGCACGTCTGTGTTCACCTGGGAAGCTCAACAAGCTCCGCCACGCGGTCCACACAAGCTACACGTGTTGAAATGGCCTACAACCCGGAGTTCCTTCCCTTGCCAAAGCCGTACCCGAAGGGCACGTCTGGGTTCACCTGAGAAGCTCAACAAGCTCCGCCACGCGGTCCACACAAGCTACACGTGTTGAAATGGCCTACAACCTGGAGTTCCTTCACTTTCCAAAGCCGTGCCCGAAGGCAAGTCTGTGTTCACCTGGGAAGCTCAACAAGCTCCCCCACAGAGACCAACCTAGCTAGACGTGTTGAAGTGGCCTACAACCCGGAGTTCTTCCACTTGCCAAAGCCGTGCCCGAAGGCACGTCTGTGTTCACCTGGGAAGCTCAACAAGCTCCGCCACAGAGACCAACTTAGCTACACGTGTTGAAATGGCCTACAACCCGGAGTTCCTTCCCTTGCCAAAGCCGTGCCTGAAGGGCACGTCTGGGTTCACCTGGGAAGCTCAACATCCTCCGCCACAGAGACCAACTTAGCTACACGTGTTGAAATGGCCTACAACCCGGAGTTCCTTCCCTTGCCAAAGCCGTACCCGAAGGGCACGTCTGGGTTCACCTGAGAAGCTCAACAAGCTCCGCCACGCGGTCCACACAAGCTACACGTGTTGAAATGGCCTACAACCCGGAGTTCCTTCCCTTGCCAAAGCCGTGCCCGAAGGGCACGTCTGTGTTCACCTCGAAAGCTCAACAAGCTCCGCCACAAAGACCAAGTAAGCTACACGTGTTGAAATGGCCTACAACCCGGAGTTCCTTCCCTTGCCAAAGCCGTACCCGAAGGCACGTCTGTGTTCACCTGGGAAGCTCAACAAGCTCCGCAATGCGGTCCACACAGGCTACACGTGTTGAAGTGGCCTACAACCCGGAGTTCCTTCCCTTGCCAAAGCCGTGCCCGAAGGGCACGTCTGGGTTCACCTGAGAAGCTCAACAAGCTCCGCCACGCGGTCCACACAAGCTACACGTGTTGAAATGGCCTACAACCTGGAGTTCCTTCACTTTCCAAAGCCGTGCCCGAAGGCAAGTCTGTGTTCACCTGGGAAGCTCAACAAGCTCCGCCACAGAGACCAACCTAGCTAGACGTGTTGAAGTGGCCTACAACCCGGAGTTCTTCCACTTGCCAAAGCCGTGCCCGAAGGCACGTCTGTGTTCACCTGGGAAGCTCAACAAGCTCCGCCACAGAGACCAACTTAGCTACACGTGTTGAAATAGCCTACAACCCGGAGTTCCTTCCCTTGCCAAAGCCGTGCCCGAAGGGCACGTCTGTGTTCACCTCGAAAGCTCAACAAGCTCCGCCACAAAGACCAAGTAAGCTACACGTGTTGAAATGGCCTACAACCCGGAGTTCCTCCACTTGCCAAAGCCGTGCCCGAAGGCACGTCTGTGTTCACCTGGGAAGCTCAACAAGCTCCGCCACAGAGACCAACTTAGCTACACGTGTTGAAATGGCCTACAACCCGGAGTTCCTTCCCTTGCCAGAGCCGTGCCCGAAGGCACGTCTGTGTTCACCTGGGAAGCTCAACAAGCTCCGCCACAGAGACCAACTTAGCTACACGTGTTGAAATGGCCTACAACCCGGAGTTCCTTCCCTTGCCAAAGCCGTGCCCGAAGGGCACGTCTGGGTTCACTTGGGAAGCTCAACAACCTCCGCCACAGAGACCAACTTAGCTACACGTGTTGAAATGGCCCACAACCCGGAGTTCCTTCCCTTGCCAAAGCCGTACCCGAAGGGCACGTCTGGGTTCACCTGAGAAGCTCAACAAGCTCCGCCACGCGGTCCACACAAGCTACACGTGTTGAAATGGCCTACAACCTGGAGTTCCTTCACTTTCCAAAGCCGTGCCCGAAGGCAAGTCTGTGTTCACCTGGGAAGCTCAACAAGCTCCGCCACAGAGACCAACCTAGCTAGACGTGTTGAAGTGGCCTACAACCCGGAGTTCTTCCACTTGCCAAAGCCGTGCCCGAAGGCACGTCTGTGTTCACCTGGGAAGCTCAACAAGCTCCGCCACAGAGACCAACTTAGCTACACGTGTTGAAATAGCCTACAACCCGGAGTTCCTTCCCTTGCCAAAGCCGTGCCCGAAGGGCACGTCTGTGTTCACCTCGAAAGCTCAACAAGCTCCGCCACAAAGACCAAGTAAGCTACACGTGTTGAAATGGCCTACAACCCGGAGTTCCTCCACTTGCCAAAGCCGTGCCCGAAGGCACGTCTGTGTTCACCTGGGAAGCTCAACAAGCTCCGCCACAGAGACCAACTTAGCTACACGTGTTGAAATGGCCTACAACCCGGAGTTCCTTCCCTTGCCAGAGCCGTGCCCGAAGGCACGTCTGTGTTCACCTGGGAAGCTCAACAAGCTCCGCCACAGAGACCAACTTAGCTACACGTGTTGAAATGGCCTACAACCCGGAGTTCCTTCCCTTGCCAAAGCCGTGCCCGAAGGGCACGTCTGGGTTCACTTGGGAAGCTCAACAACCTCCGCCACAGAGACCAACTTAGCTACACGTGTTGAAATGGCCCACAACCCGGAGTTCCTTCCCTTGCCAAAGCCGTACCCGAAGGGCACGTCTGGGTTCACCTCGAAAGCTCAACAAGCTCCGCCACAAAGACCAAGTAAGCTACACGTGTTGAAATGGCCTACAACCCGGAGTTCCTCCACTTGCCAAAGCCGTGCCCGAAGGCACGTCTGTGTTCACCTGGGAAGCACAACAAGCTCCGCCACAGAGACCAACTTAGCTACACGTGTTGAAATGGCCTACAACCCGGAGTTCCTTCCCTTGCCAGAGCCGTGCCCGAAGGGCACGTCTGTGTTCACCTCGAAAGCTCAACAAGCTCCGCCACAAAGACCAAGTAAGCTACACGTGTTGAAATGGCCTACAACCCGGAGTTCCTCCACTTGCCAAAGCCGTGCCCGAAGGCACGTCTGTGTTCACCTGGGAAGCACAACAAGCTCCGCCACAGAGACCAACTTAGCTACACGTGTTGAAATGGCCTACAACCCGGAGTTCCTTCCCTTGCCAGAGCCGTGCCGAAGGCACGTCTGTGTTCACCTGGGAAGCTCAACAAGCTCCGCCCCAGAGACCAACTTAGCTACACGTGTTGAAATGGCCTACAACCCGGAGTTCCTTCCCTTGCCAAAGCCGTGCCCGAAGGGCACGTCTGGGTTCACTTGGGAAGCTCAACAACCTCCGCCACAGAGACCAACTTAGCTACACGTGTTGAAATGGCCCACAACCCGGAGTTCCTTCCCTTGCCAAAGCCGTACCCGAAGGGCACGTCTGGGTTCACCTGAGAAGCTCAACAAGCTCCGCCACGCGGTCCACACAAGCTACACGTGTTGAAATGGCCTACAACCCGGAGTTCCTTCCCTTGCCAAAGCCGTGCCCGAAGGGCACTTCTGTGTTCACCTCGAAAGCTCAACAAGCTCCGCCACGCGGTCCACACAGGCTACACGTGTTGAAGTGGCCTACAACCCGGAGTTCCTTCCCTTGCCAAAGCCGTGCCAGAAGGGCACGTCTGTGTTCACCTGGAAAGCTCAACAAGCTCCGCCACAGAGACCAACCTAGCTAGACGTGTTGAAGTGGCCTACAACCCGGAGTTCCTTCCCTTGCCAAAGCCGTGCCCGAAGGCACGTCTGGGTTCACTTGGGAAGCTCAACAACCTCCGCCACAGAGACCAACTTAGCTACACGTGTTGAAATGGCCCACAACCCGGAGTTCCTTCCCTTGCCAAAGCCGTGCCCGAAGGCACGTCTGTGTTCACCAGAGAAGCTCAACAAGCTCCGCCACGCGGTCCACACAAGCTACACGTGTTGAAATGGCCTACAACCCGGAGTTCCTTCCCTTGCCAAAGCCGTGCCCGAAGGGCACGTCTGTGTTCACCTCGAAAGCTCAACAAGCTCCGCCACAAAGACCAAGTAAGCTACACGTGTTGAAATGGCCTACAACCCGGAGTTCCTTCCCTTGCCAAAGCCGTGCCCGAAGGCACGTCTGTGTTCACCTGGGAAGCTCAACAAGCTCCGCCACGCGGTCCACACAGACTACACGTGTTGAAGTGGCCTACAACCCGGAGTTCCTTCCCTTGCCAAAGCCGTGCCCGAAGGGCACGTCTGTGTTCACCTGGAAAGCTCAACATCCTCCGCCACAGAGACCAACTTAGCTACACGTGTTGAAATGGCCTACAACCCGGAGTTCCTTACCTTGCCAAAGCCGTACCCGAAGGGCACGTCTGGGTTCACCTGAGAAGCTCAACAAGCTCCGCCACGCGGTCCACACAAGCTACACGTGTTGAAATGGCCTACAACCCGGAGTTCCTTCCCTTGCCAAAGCCGTACCCGAAGGGCACGTCTGGGTTCACCTGAGAAGCTCAACAAGCTCCGCCACGCGGTCCACACAAGCTACACGTGTTGAAATGGCCTACAACCTGGAGTTCCTTCACTTGCCAAAGCCGTGCCCGAAGGCAAGTCTGTGTTCACCTGGGAAGCTCAACAAGCTCCGCCACAGAGACCAACCTAGCTAGACGTGTTGAAGTGGCCTACAACACGGAGTTCCTCCACTTGCCAAAGCCGTGCCCGAAGGCACGTCTGGGTTCACTTGGGAAGCTCAACAACCTCCGCCACAGAGACCAACTTAGCTACACGTGTTGAAATGGCCCACAACCCGGAGTTCCTTCCCTTGCCAAAGCCGTACCCGAAGGGCACGTCTGGGTTCACCTGAGAAGCTCAACAAGCTCCGCCACGCGGTCCACACAAGCTACACGTGTTGAAATGGCCTACAACCCGGAGTTCCTTCCCTTGCCAAAGCCGTGCCCGAAGGGCACGTCTGTGTTCACCTCGAAAGCTCAACAAGCTCCGCCACAAAGACCAAGTAAGCTACACGTGTTGAAATGGCCTACAACCCGGAGTTCCTCCACTTGCCAAAGCCGTGCCCGAAGGCACGTCTGTGTTCACCTGGGAAGCTCAACAAGCTCCGCCACAGAGACCAACTTAGCTACACGTGTTGAAATGGCCTACAACCCGGAGTTCCTTCCCTTGCCAAAGCCGTGCCCGAAGGGCACGTCTGGGTTCACTTGGGAAGCTCAACAAGCTCCGCCACGCGGTCCACACAAGCTACACGTGTTGAAATGGCCTACAACCCGGAGTTCCTTCCCTTGCCAAAGCCGTGCCCGAAGGGCACGTCTGTGTTCACCTCGAAAGCTCAACAAGCTCCGCCACAAAGACCAAGTAAGCTACACGTGTTGAAATGGCCTACAACCCGGAGTTCCTCCACTTGCCAAAGCCGTGCCCGAAGGCACGTCTGTGTTCACCTGGGAAGCTCAACAAGCTCCGCCACAGAGACCAACTTAGCTACACGTGTTGAAATGGCCTACAACCCGGAGTTCCTTCCCTTGCCAGAGCCGTGCCCGAAGGCACGTCTGTGTTCACCTGGGAAGCTCAACAAGCTCCGCCACGCGGTCCACACAAGCTACACGTGTTGAAATGGCCTACAACCCGGAGTTCCTTCCCTTGCCAAAGCCGTGCCCGAAGGGCACTTCTGTGTTCACCTCGAAAGCTCAACAAGCTCCGCCACGCGGTCCACACAGGCTACACGTGTTGAAGTGGCCTACAACCCGGAGTTCCTTCCCTTGCCAAAGCCGTGCCAGAAGGGCACGTCTGTGTTCACCTGGAAAGCTCAACAAGCTCCGCCACAGAGACCAACCTAGCTAGACGTGTTGAAGTGGCCTACAACCCGGAGTTCCTCCACTTGCCAAAGCCGTGCCCGAAGGCACGTCTGGGTTCACTTGGGAAGCTCAACAACCTCCGCCACAGAGACCAACTTAGCTACACGTGTTAAAATGGCCCACAACCCGGAGTTCCTTCCCTTGCCAAAGCCGTGCCCGAAGGCACGTCTATGTTCACCTGGGAAGCTCAACAAGCTCCGCCACGCGGTCCACACAGGCTACACGTGTTGAAGTGGCCTACAACCCGGAGTTCCTTCCCTTGCCAAAGCCGTGCCCGAAGGGCACGTCTGTGTTCACCTCGAAAGCTCAACAAGCTCCGCCACAAAGACCAAGTAAGCTACACGTGTTGAAATGGCCTACAACCCGGAGTTCCTTCCCTTGCCAAAGCCGTGCCCGAAGGCACGTCTGTGTTCACCTGGGAAGCTCAACAAGCTCCGCCACGCGGTCCACACAGACTACACGTGTTGAAGTGGCCTACAACCCGGAGTTCCTTCCCTTGCCAAAGCCGTGCCCGAAGGGCACGTCTGTGTTCACCTGGAAAGCTCAACATCCTCCGCCACAGAGACCAACTTAGCTACACGTGTTGAAATGGCCTACAACCCGGAGTTCCTTACCTTGCCAAAGCCGTACCCGAAGGGCACGTCTGGGTTCACCTGAGAAGCTCAACAAGCTCCGCCACGCGGTCCACACAAGCTACACGTGTTGAAATGGCCTACAACCCGGAGTTCCTTCCCTTGCCAAAGCCGTACCCGAAGGGCACGTCTGGGTTCACCTGAGAAGCTCAACAAGCTCCGCCACGCGGTCCACACAAGCTACACGTGTTGAAATGGCCTACAACCTGGAGTTCCTTCACTTGCCAAAGCCGTGCCCGAAGGCAAGTCTGTGTTCACCTGGGAAGCTCAACAAGCTCCGCCACAGAGACCAACCTAGCTAGACGTGTTGAAGTGGCCTACAACACGGAGTTCCTCCACTTGCCAAAGCCGTGCCCGAAGGCACGTCTGGGTTCACTTGGGAAGCTCAACAACCTCCGCCACAGAGACCAACTTAGCTACACGTGTTGAAATGGCCCACAACCCGGAGTTCCTTCCCTTGCCAAAGCCGTACCCGAAGGGCACGTCTGGGTTCACCTGAGAAGCTCAACAAGCTCCGCCACGCGGTCCACACAAGCTACACGTGTTGAAATGGCCTACAACCCGGAGTTCCTTCCCTTGCCAAAGCCGTGCCCGAAGGGCACGTCTGTGTTCACCTCGAAAGCTCAACAAGCTCCGCCACAAAGACCAAGTAAGCTACACGTGTTGAAATGGCCTACAACCCGGAGTTCCTCCACTTGCCAAAGCCGTGCCCGAAGGCACGTCTGTGTTCACCTGGGAAGCTCAACAAGCTCCGCCACAGAGACCAACTTAGCTACACGTGTTGAAATGGCCTACAACCCGGAGTTCCTTCCCTTGCCAGAGCCGTGCCCGAAGGCACGTCTGTGTTCACCTGGGAAGCTCAACAAGCTCCGCCACAGAGACCAACTTAGCTACACGTGTTGAAATGGCCTACAACCCGGAGTTCCTTCCCTTGCCAAAGCCGTGCCCGAAGGGCACGTCTGGGTTCACTTGGGAAGCTCAACAAGCTCCGCCACGCGGTCCACACAAGCTACACGTGTTGAAATGGCCTACAACCCGGAGTTCCTTCCCTTGCCAAAGCCGTGCCCGAAGGGCACGTCTGTGTTCACCTCGAAAGCTCAACAAGCTCCGCCACAAAGACCAAGTAAGCTACACGTGTTGAAATGGCCTACAACCGGAGTTCCTCCACTTGCCAAAGCCGTGCCCGAAGGCACGTCTGTGTTCACCTGGGAAGCTCAACAAGCTCCGCCACAGAGACCAACTTAGCTACACGTGTTGAAATGGCCTACAACCCGGAGTTCCTTCCCTTGCCAGAGCCGTGCCCGAAGGCACGTCTGTGTTCACCTGGGAAGCTCAACAAGCTCCGCCACAGAGACCAACTTAGCTACACATGTTGAAATGGCCTACAACCCGGAGTTCCTTCCCTTGCCAAAGCCGTACCCGAAGGGCACGTCTGGGTTCACCTGAGAAGCTCAACAAGCTCCGCCACGCGGTCCACACAAGCTACACGTGTTGAAATGGCCTACAACCCGGAGTTCCTTCCCTTGCCAAAGCCGTGCCCGAAGGGCACTTCTGTGTTCACCTCGAAAGCTCAACAAGCTCCGCCACGCGGTCCACACAGGCTACACGTGTTGAAGTGGCCTACAACCCGGAGTTCCTTCCCTTGCCAAAGCCGTGCCAGAAGGGCACGTCTGTGTTCACCTGGAAAGCTCAACAAGCTCCGCCACAGAGACCAACCTAGCTAGACGTGTTGAAATGGCCCACAACCCGGAGTTCCTTCCCTTGCCAAAGCCGTGCCCGAAGGCACGTCTGTGTTCACCAGAGAAGCTCAACAAGCTCCGCCACGCGGTCCACACAAGCTACACGTGTTGAAATGGCCTACAACCCGGAGTTCCTTCCCTTGCCAAAGCCGTGCCCGAAGGCACGTCTATGTTCACCTGGGAAGCTCAACAAGCTCCGCCACGCGGTCCACACAGGCTACACGTGTTGAAGTGGCCTACAACCCGGAGTTCCTTCCCTTGCCAAAGCCGTGCCCGAAGGCACGTCTGGGTTCACTTGGGAAGCTCAACAACCTCCGCCACAGAGACCAACTTAGCTACACGTGTTGAAATGGCCCACAACCCGGAGTTCCTTCCCTTGCCAAAGCCGTGCCCGAAGGCACGTCTGTGTTCACCAGAGAAGCTCAACAAGCTCCGCCACGCGGTCCACACAAGCTACACGTGTTGAAATGGCCTACAACCCGGAGTTCCTTCCCTTGCCAAAGCCGTGCCCGAAGGGCACGTCTGTGTTCACCTCGAAAGCTCAACAAGCTCCGCCACAAAGACCAAGTAAGCTACACGTGTTGAAATGGCCTACAACCCGGAGTTCCTTCCCTTGCCAAAGCCGTGCCCGAAGGCACGTCTGTGTTCACCTGGGAAGCTCAACAAGCTCCGCCACGCGGTCCACACAGGCTACACGTGTTGAAGTGGCCTACAACCCGGAGTTCCTTCCCTTGCCAAAGCCGTGCCCGAAGGGCACGTCTGTGTTCACCTGGAAAGCTCAACATCCTCCGCCACAGAGACCAACTTAGCTACACGTGTTGAAATGGCCTACAACCCGGAGTTCCTTACCTTGCCAAAGCCGTACCCGAAGGGCACGTCTGGGTTCACCTGAGAAGCTCAACAAGCTCCGCCACGCGGTCCACACAAGCTACACGTGTTGAAATGGCCTACAACCCGGAGTTCCTTCCCTTGCCAAAGCCGTACCCGAAGGGCACGTCTGGGTTCACCTGAGAAGCTCAACAAGCTCCGCCACGCGGTCCACACAAGCTACACGTGTTGAAATGGCCTACAACCTGGAGTTCCTTCACTTGCCAAAGCCGTGCCCGAAGGCAAGTCTGTGTTCACCTGGGAAGCTCAACAAGCTCCGCCACAGAGACCAACCTAGCTAGACGTGTTGAAGTGGCCTACAACACGGAGTTCCTCCACTTGCCAAAGCCGTGCCCGAAGGCACGTCTGGGTTCACTTGGGAAGCTCAACAACCTCCGCCACAGAGACCAACTTAGCTACACGTGTTGAAATGGCCCACAACCCGGAGTTCCTTCCCTTGCCAAAGCCGTACCCGAAGGGCACGTCTGGGTTCACCTGAGAAGCTCAACAAGCTCCGCCACGCGGTCCACACAAGCTACACGTGTTGAAATGGCCTACAACCCGGAGTTCCTTCCCTTGCCAAAGCCGTGCCCGAAGGGCACGTCTGTGTTCACCTCGAAAGCTCAACAAGCTCCGCCACAAAGACCAACTAAGCTACACGTGTTGAAATGGCCTACAACCCGGAGTTCCTTCCCTTGCCAAAGCCGTGCCCGAAGGGCACGTCTGGGTTCACCTGAGTAGCTCAACAAGCTCCGCCACGCGGTCCACACAGGCTACACGTGTTGAAGTGGCCTACAACCCGGAGTTCCTTCCCTTGCCAAAGCCGTGCCCGAAGGGCACGTCTGTGTTCACCTGGAAAGCGTGTTGAAGTGGCCTACAACCCGGAGTTCCTTCACTTGCCAAAGCCGTGCCCGAAGGCACGTCTGTGTTCACCTGGGAAGCTCAACAAGCTCCGCCACGCGGTCCACACAAGCTACACGTGTTGAAATGGCCTACAACCCGGAGTTCCTCCACTTGCCAAAGCCGTGCCCGAAGGCACGTCTGTGTTCACCTGGGAAGCTCAACAAGCTCCGCCACGCGGTCCACACAGACTACACGTGTTGAAGTGGCCTACAACCCGGAGTTCCTTCCCTTGCCAAAGCCGTGCCCGAAGGGCACGTCTGTGTTCACCTGGAAAGCTCAACATCCTCCGCCACAGAGACCAACTTAGCTACACGTGTTGAAATGGCCTACAACCCGGAGTTCCTTACCTTGCCAAAGCCGTACCCGAAGGGCACGTCTGGGTTCACCTGAGAAGCTCAACAAGCTCCGCCACGCGGTCCACACAAGCTACACGTGTTGAAATGGCCTACAACCCGGAGTTCCTTCCCTTGCCAAAGCCGTACCCGAAGGGCACGTCTGGGTTCACCTGAGAAGCTCAACAAGCTCCGCCACGCGGTCCACACAAGCTACACGTGTTGAAATGGCCTACAACCTGGAGTTCCTTCACTTGCCAAAGCCGTGCCCGAAGGCAAGTCTGTGTTCACCTGGGAAGCTCAACAAGCTCCGCCACAGAGACCAACCTAGCTAGACGTGTTGAAGTGGCCTACAACACGGAGTTCCTCCACTTGCCAAAGCCGTGCCCGAAGGCACGTCTGGGTTCACTTGGGAAGCTCAACAACCTCCGCCACAGAGACCAACTTAGCTACACGTGTTGAAATGGCCCACAACCCGGAGTTCCTTCCCTTGCCAAAGCCGTACCCGAAGGGCACGTCTGGGTTCACCTGAGAAGCTCAACAAGCTCCGCCACGCGGTCCACACAAGCTACACGTGTTGAAATGGCCTACAACCCGGAGTTCCTTCCCTTGCCAAAGCCGTGCCCGAAGGGCACGTCTGTGTTCACCTCGAAAGCTCAACAAGCTCCGCCACAAAGACCAAGTAAGCTACACGTGTTGAAATGGCCTACAACCCGGAGTTCCTCCACTTGCCAAAGCCGTGCCCGAAGGCACGTCTGTGTTCACCTGGGAAGCTCAACAAGCTCCGCCACAGAGACCAACTTAGCTACACGTGTTGAAATGGCCTACAACCCGGAGTTCCTTCCCTTGCCAGAGCCGTGCCCGAAGGCACGTCTGTGTTCACCTGGGAAGCTCAACAAGCTCCGCCACAGAGACCAACTTAGCTACACGTGTTGAAATGGCCTACAACCCGGAGTTCCTTCCCTTGCCAAAGCCGTGCCCGAAGGGCACGTCTGGGTTCACTTGGGAAGCTCAACAAGCTCCGCCACGCGGTCCACACAAGCTACACGTGTTGAAATGGCCTACAACCCGGAGTTCCTTCCCTTGCCAAAGCCGTGCCCGAAGGGCACGTCTGTGTTCACCTCGAAAGCTCAACAAGCTCCGCCACAAAGACCAAGTAAGCTACACGTGTTGAAATGGCCTACAACCGGAGTTCCTCCACTTGCCAAAGCCGTGCCCGAAGGCACGTCTGTGTTCACCTGGGAAGCTCAACAAGCTCCGCCACAGAGACCAACTTAGCTACACGTGTTGAAATGGCCTACAACCCGGAGTTCCTTCCCTTGCCAGAGCCGTGCCCGAAGGCACGTCTGTGTTCACCTGGGAAGCTCAACAAGCTCCGCCACAGAGACCAACTTAGCTACACGTGTTGAAATGGCCTACAACCCGGAGTTCCTTCCCTTGCCAAAGCCGTACCCGAAGGGCACGTCTGGGTTCACCTGAGAAGCTCAACAAGCTCCGCCACGCGGTCCACACAAGCTACACGTGTTGAAATGGCCTACAACCCGGAGTTCCTTCCCTTGCCAAAGCCGTGCCCGAAGGGCACTTCTGTGTTCACCTCGAAAGCTCAACAAGCTCCGCCACGCGGTCCACACAGGCTACACGTGTTGAAGTGGCCTACAACCCGGAGTTCCTTCCCTTGCCAAAGCCGTGCCAGAAGGGCACGTCTGTGTTCACCTGGAAAGCTCAACAAGCTCCGCCACAGAGACCAACCTAGCTAGACGTGTTGAAATGGCCCACAACCCGGAGTTCCTTCCCTTGCCAAAGCCGTGCCCGAAGGCACGTCTGTGTTCACCAGAGAAGCTCAACAAGCTCCGCCACGCGGTCCACACAAGCTACACGTGTTGAAATGGCCTACAACCCGGAGTTCCTTCCCTTGCCAAAGCCGTGCCCGAAGGCACGTCTATGTTCACCTGGGAAGCTCAACAAGCTCCGCCACGCGGTCCACACAGGCTACACGTGTTGAAGTGGCCTACAACCCGGAGTTCCTTCCCTTGCCAAAGCCGTGCCCGAAGGCACGTCTGGGTTCACTTGGGAAGCTCAACAACCTCCGCCACAGAGACCAACTTAGCTACACGTGTTGAAATGGCCCACAACCCGGAGTTCCTTCCCTTGCCAAAGCCGTGCCCGAAGGCACGTCTGTGTTCACCAGAGAAGCTCAACAAGCTCCGCCACGCGGTCCACACAAGCTACACGTGTTGAAATGGCCTACAACCCGGAGTTCCTTCCCTTGCCAAAGCCGTGCCCGAAGGGCACGTCTGTGTTCACCTCGAAAGCTCAACAAGCTCCGCCACAAAGACCAAGTAAGCTACACGTGTTGAAATGGCCTACAACCCGGAGTTCCTTCCCTTGCCAAAGCCGTGCCCGAAGGCACGTCTGTGTTCACCTGGGAAGCTCAACAAGCTCCGCCACGCGGTCCACACAGGCTACACGTGTTGAAGTGGCCTACAACCCGGAGTTCCTTCCCTTGCCAAAGCCGTGCCCGAAGGGCACGTCTGTGTTCACCTGGAAAGCTCAACATCCTCCGCCACAGAGACCAACTTAGCTACACGTGTTGAAATGGCCTACAACCCGGAGTTCCTTACCTTGCCAAAGCCGTACCCGAAGGGCACGTCTGGGTTCACCTGAGAAGCTCAACAAGCTCCGCCACGCGGTCCACACAAGCTACACGTGTTGAAATGGCCTACAACCCGGAGTTCCTTCCCTTGCCAAAGCCGTACCCGAAGGGCACGTCTGGGTTCACCTGAGAAGCTCAACAAGCTCCGCCACGCGGTCCACACAAGCTACACGTGTTGAAATGGCCTACAACCTGGAGTTCCTTCACTTGCCAAAGCCGTGCCCGAAGGCAAGTCTGTGTTCACCTGGGAAGCTCAACAAGCTCCGCCACAGAGACCAACCTAGCTAGACGTGTTGAAGTGGCCTACAACACGGAGTTCCTCCACTTGCCAAAGCCGTGCCCGAAGGCACGTCTGGGTTCACTTGGGAAGCTCAACAACCTCCGCCACAGAGACCAACTTAGCTACACGTGTTGAAATGGCCCACAACCCGGAGTTCCTTCCCTTGCCAAAGCCGTACCCGAAGGGCACGTCTGGGTTCACCTGAGAAGCTCAACAAGCTCCGCCACGCGGTCCACACAAGCTACACGTGTTGAAATGGCCTACAACCCGGAGTTCCTTCCCTTGCCAAAGCCGTGCCCGAAGGGCACGTCTGTGTTCACCTCGAAAGCTCAACAAGCTCCGCCACAAAGACCAACTAAGCTACACGTGTTGAAATGGCCTACAACCCGGAGTTCCTTCCCTTGCCAAAGCCGTGCCCGAAGGGCACGTCTGGGTTCACCTGAGTAGCTCAACAAGCTCCGCCACGCGGTCCACACAGGCTACACGTGTTGAAGTGGCCTACAACCCGGAGTTCCTTCCCTTGCCAAAGCCGTGCCCGAAGGGCACGTCTGTGTTCACCTGGAAAGCGTGTTGAAGTGGCCTACAACCCGGAGTTCCTTCACTTGCCAAAGCCGTGCCCGAAGGCACGTCTGTGTTCACCTGGGAAGCTCAACAAGCTCCGCCACGCGGTCCACACAAGCTACACGTGTTGAAATGGCCTACAACCCGGAGTTCCTCCACTTGCCAAAGCCGTGCCCGAAGGCACGTCTGTGTTCACCTGGGAAGCTCAACAAGCTCCGCCACGCGGTCCACACAAGCTACACGTGTTGAAATGGCCTACAACCCGGAGTTCCTTCCCTTGCCAAAGCCGTACCCGAAGGCACGTCTGTGTTCACCTGGGAAGCTCAACAAGCTCCGCCACAGAGACCAACTTAGCTACACGTGTTGAAATGGCCTACAACCCGGAGTTCCTTCCCTTGCCAAAGCCGTGCCCGAAGGCACGTCTGTGTTCACCTGGGAAGCTCAACAAGCTCCGCCACGCGGTCCACACAAGCTACACGTGTTGAAATGGCCTACAACCCGGAGTTCCTTCCCTTGCCAAAGCCGTACCCGAAGGGCACGTCTGGGTTCACCTGAGAAGCTCAACAAGCTCCGCCACGCGGTCCACACAAGCTACACGTGTTGAAATGGCCTACAACCCGGAGTTCCTTCCCTTGCCAAAGCCGTGCCCGAAGGCACGTCTGTGTTCACCTGGGAAGCTCAACAAGCTCCGCCATGCGGTCCACACAGGCTACACGTGTTGAAGTGGCCTACAACCCGGAGTTCCTTCCCTTGCCAAAGCCGTGCCCGAAGGGCACGTCTGGGTTCACCTGAGAAGCTCAACAAGCTCCGCCACGCGGTCCACACAAGCTACACGTGTTGAAATCGCCTACAACCTGGAGTTCCTTCACTTTCCAAAGCCGTGCCCGAAGGCAAGTCTGTGTTCACCTGGGAAGCTCAACAAGCTCCGCCACAGAGACCAACCTAGCTAGACGTGTTGAAGTGGCCTACAACCCGGAGTTCTTCCACTTGCCAAAGCCGTGCCCGAAGGCACGTCTGTGTTCACCTGGGAAGCTCAACAAGCTCCGCCACAGAGACCAACTTAGCTACACGTGTTGAAATAGCCTACAACCCGGAGTTCCTTCCCTTGCCAAAGCCGTGCCCGAAGGGCACGTCTGTGTTCACCTCGAAAGCTCAACAAGCTCCGCCACAAAGACCAAGTAAGCTACACGTGTTGAAATGGCCTACAACCCGGAGTTCCTCCACTTGCCAAAGCCGTGCCCGAAGGCACGTCTGTGTTCACCTGGGAAGCTCAACAAGCTCCGCCACAGAGACCAACTTAGCTACACGTGTTGAAATGGCCTACAACCCGGAGTTCCTTCCCTTGCCAGAGCCGTGCCCGAAGGCACGTCTGTGTTCACCTGGGAAGCTCAACAAGCTCCGCCACAGAGACCAACTTAGCTACACGTGTTGAAATGGCCTACAACCCGGAGTTCCTTCCCTTGCCAAAGCCGTGCCCGAAGGGCACGTCTGGGTTCACTTGGGAAGCTCAACAACCTCCGCCACAGAGACCAACTTAGCTACACGTGTTGAAATGGCCCACAACCCGGAGTTCCTTCCCTTGCCAAAGCCGTACCCGAAGGGCACGTCTGGGTTCACCTGAGAAGCTCAACAAGCTCCGCCACGCGGTCCACACAAGCTACACGTGTTGAAATGGCCTACAACCCGGAGTTCCTTCCCTTGCCAAAGCCGTGCCCGAAGGCACGTCTGTGTTCACCTGGGAAGCTCAACAAGCTCCGCCATGCGGTCCACACAGGCTACACGTGTTGAAGTGGCCTACAACCCGGAGTTCCTTCCCTTGCCAAAGCCGTGCCCGAAGGGCACGTCTGTGTTCACCTCGAAAGCTCAACAAGCTCCGCCACAAAGACCAAGTAAGCTACACGTGTTGAAATGGCCTACAACCCGGAGTTCCTTCCCTTGCCAAAGCCGTGCCCGAAGGCACGTCTGTGTTCACCTGGGAAGCTCAACAAGCTCCGCCATGCGGTCCACACAGGCTACACGTGTTGAAGTGGCCTACAACCCGGAGTTCCTTCCCTTGCCAAAGCCGTGCCCGAAGGGCACGTCTGGGTTCACCTGAGTAGCTCAACAAGCTCCGCCACGCGGTCCACACAAGCTACACGTGTTGAAGTGGCCTACAACCCGGAGTTCCTTCCCTTGCCAAAGCCGTGCCCGAAGGGCACGTCTGTGTTCACCTCGAAAGCTCAACAAGCTCCGCCACAAAGACCAAGTAAGCTACACGTGTTGAAATGGCCTACAACCCGGAGTTCCTCCACTTGCCAAAGCCGTGCCCGAAGGCACGTCTGTGTTCACCTGGGAAGCTCAACAAGCTCCGCCACGCGGTCCACACAAGCTACACGTGTTGAAATGGCCTACAACCCGGAGTTCCTTCCCTTGCCAAAGCCGTGCCCGAAGGGCACGTCTGTGTTCACCTGGAAAGCTCAACATGCTCCGCCACAAAGACCAACCTAGCTAGACGAGTTGAAGTGGCCTACAACCCGGAGTTCCTTCACTTGCCAAAGCCGTGCCCGAAGGCACGTCTGTGTTCACCTGGGAAGCTCAACAAGCTCCGCCACAGAGACCAACTTAGCTACACGTGTTGAAATGGCCTACAACCCGGAGTTCCTTCCCTTGCCAAAGCCGTGCCCGAAGGCACGTCTGTGTTCACCTGGGAAGCTCAACAAGCTCCGCCACGCGGTCCACACAAGCTACACGTGTTGAAATGGCCTACAACCCGGAGTTCCTTCCCTTGCCAAAGCCGTGCCCGAAGGGCACGTCTGTGTTCACCTGGAAAGCTCAACATGCTCCGCCACAAAGACCAACCTAGCTAGACGAGTTGAAGTGGCCTACAACCCGGAGTTCCTTCACTTGCCAAAGCCGTGCCCGAAGGCACGTCTGTGTTCACCTGGGAAGCTCAACAAGCTCCGCCACGCGGTCCACACAAGCTACACGTGTTGAAATGGCCTACAACCCGGAGTTCCTTCCCTTGCCAAAGCCGTACCCGAAGGGCACGTCTGGGTTCACCTGAGAAGCTCAACAAGCTCCGCCACGCGGTCCACACAAGCTACACGTGTTGAAATGGCCTACAACCTGGAGTTCCTTCACTTTCCAAAGCCGTGCCCGAAGGCAAGTCTGTGTTCACCTGGGAAGCTCAACAAGCTCCCCCACAGAGACCAACCTAGCTAGACGTGTTGAAGTGGCCTACAACCCGGAGTTCTTCCACTTGCCAAAGCCGTGCCCGAAGGCACGTCTGTGTTCACCTGGGAAGCTCAACAAGCTCCGCCACAGAGACCAACTTAGCTACACGTGTTGAAATGGCCTACAACCCGGAGTTCCTTCCCTTGCCAAAGCCGTACCCGAAGGGCACGTCTGGGTTCACCTGAGAAGCTCAACAAGCTCCGCCACGCGGTCCACACAAGCTACACGTGTTGAAATGGCCTACAACCCGGAGTTCCTTCCCTTGCCAAAGCCGTGCCCGAAGGCACGTCTGTGTTCACCTGGGAAGCTCAACAAGCTCCGCCATGCGGTCCACACAGGCTACACGTGTTGAAGTGGCCTACAACCCGGAGTTCCTTCCCTTGCCAAAGCCGTGCCCGAAGGGCACGTCTGGGTTCACCTGAGAAGCTCAACAAGCTCCGCCACGCGGTCCACACAAGCTACACGTGTTGAAATCGCCTACAACCTGGAGTTCCTTCACTTTCCAAAGCCGTGCCCGAAGGCAAGTCTGTGTTCACCTGGGAAGCTCAACAAGCTCCGCCACAGAGACCAACCTAGCTAGACGTGTTGAAGTGGCCTACAACCCGGAGTTCTTCCACTTGCCAAAGCCGTGCCCGAAGGCACGTCTGTGTTCACCTGGGAAGCTCAACAAGCTCCGCCACAGAGACCAACTTAGCTACACGTGTTGAAATAGCCTACAACCCGGAGTTCCTTCCCTTGCCAAAGCCGTGCCCGAAGGGCACGTCTGTGTTCACCTCGAAAGCTCAACAAGCTCCGCCACAAAGACCAAGTAAGCTACACGTGTTGAAATGGCCTACAACCCGGAGTTCCTCCACTTGCCAAAGCCGTGCCCGAAGGCACGTCTGTGTTCACCTGGGAAGCTCAACAAGCTCCGCCACAGAGACCAACTTAGCTACACGTGTTGAAATGGCCTACAACCCGGAGTTCCTTCCCTTGCCAGAGCCGTGCCCGAAGGCACGTCTGTGTTCACCTGGGAAGCTCAACAAGCTCCGCCACAGAGACCAACTTAGCTACACGTGTTGAAATGGCCTACAACCCGGAGTTCCTTCCCTTGCCAAAGCCGTGCCCGAAGGGCACGTCTGGGTTCACTTGGGAAGCTCAACAACCTCCGCCACAGAGACCAACTTAGCTACACGTGTTGAAATGGCCCACAACCCGGAGTTCCTTCCCTTGCCAAAGCCGTACCCGAAGGGCACGTCTGGGTTCACCTGAGAAGCTCAACAAGCTCCGCCACGCGGTCCACACAAGCTACACGTGTTGAAATGGCCTACAACCCGGAGTTCCTTCCCTTGCCAAAGCCGTGCCCGAAGGCACGTCTGTGTTCACCTGGGAAGCTCAACAAGCTCCGCCATGCGGTCCACACAGGCTACACGTGTTGAAGTGGCCTACAACCCGGAGTTCCTTCCCTTGCCAAAGCCGTGCCCGAAGGGCACGTCTGTGTTCACCTCGAAAGCTCAACAAGCTCCGCCACAAAGACCAAGTAAGCTACACGTGTTGAAATGGCCTACAACCCGGAGTTCCTTCCCTTGCCAAAGCCGTGCCCGAAGGCACGTCTGTGTTCACCTGGGAAGCTCAACAAGCTCCGCCATGCGGTCCACACAGGCTACACGTGTTGAAGTGGCCTACAACCCGGAGTTCCTTCCCTTGCCAAAGCCGTGCCCGAAGGGCACGTCTGGGTTCACCTGAGTAGCTCAACAAGCTCCGCCACGCGGTCCACACAAGCTACACGTGTTGAAGTGGCCTACAACCCGGAGTTCCTTCCCTTGCCAAAGCCGTGCCCGAAGGGCACGTCTGTGTTCACCTCGAAAGCTCAACAAGCTCCGCCACAAAGACCAAGTAAGCTACACGTGTTGAAATGGCCTACAACCCGGAGTTCCTCCACTTGCCAAAGCCGTGCCCGAAGGCACGTCTGTGTTCACCTGGGAAGCTCAACAAGCTCCGCCACGCGGTCCACACAAGCTACACGTGTTGAAATGGCCTACAACCCGGAGTTCCTTCCCTTGCCAAAGCCGTGCCCGAAGGGCACGTCTGTGTTCACCTGGAAAGCTCAACATGCTCCGCCACAAAGACCAACCTAGCTAGACGAGTTGAAGTGGCCTACAACCCGGAGTTCCTTCACTTGCCAAAGCCGTGCCCGAAGGCACGTCTGTGTTCACCTGGGAAGCTCAACAAGCTCCGCCACAGAGACCAACTTAGCTACACGTGTTGAAATGGCCTACAACCCGGAGTTCCTTCCCTTGCCAAAGCCGTGCCCGAAGGCACGTCTGTGTTCACCTGGGAAGCTCAACAAGCTCCGCCACGCGGTCCACACAAGCTACACGTGTTGAAATGGCCTACAACCCGGAGTTCCTTCCCTTGCCAAAGCCGTGCCCGAAGGGCACGTCTGTGTTCACCTGGAAAGCTCAACATGCTCCGCCACAAAGACCAACCTAGCTAGACGAGTTGAAGTGGCCTACAACCCGGAGTTCCTTCACTTGCCAAAGCCGTGCCCGAAGGCACGTCTGTGTTCACCTGGGAAGCTCAACAAGCTCCGCCACGCGGTCCACACAAGCTACACGTGTTGAAATGGCCTACAACCCGGAGTTCCTTCCCTTGCCAAAGCCGTACCCGAAGGGCACGTCTGGGTTCACCTGAGAAGCTCAACAAGCTCCGCCACGCGGTCCACACAAGCTACACGTGTTGAAATGGCCTACAACCTGGAGTTCCTTCACTTTCCAAAGCCGTGCCCGAAGGCAAGTCTGTGTTCACCTGGGAAGCTCAACAAGCTCCCCCACAGAGACCAACCTAGCTAGACGTGTTGAAGTGGCCTACAACCCGGAGTTCTTCCACTTGCCAAAGCCGTGCCCGAAGGCACGTCTGTGTTCACCTGGGAAGCTCAACAAGCTCCGCCACAGAGACCAACTTAGCTACACGTGTTGAAATGGCCTACAACCCGGAGTTCCTTCCCTTGCCAAAGCCGTGCCTGAAGGGCACGTCTGGGTTCACCTGGGAAGCTCAACATCCTCCGCCACAGAGACCAACTTAGCTACACGTGTTGAAATGGCCTACAACCCGGAGTTCCTTCCCTTGCCAAAGCCGTACCCGAAGGGCACGTCTGGGTTCACCTGAGAAGCTCAACAAGCTCCGCCACGCGGTCCACACAAGCTACACGTGTTGAAATGGCCTACAACCCGGAGTTCCTTCCCTTGCCAAAGCCGTGCCCGAAGGGCACGTCTGTGTTCACCTCGAAAGCTCAACAAGCTCCGCCACAAAGACCAAGTAAGCTACACGTGTTGAAATGGCCTACAACCCGGAGTTCCTTCCCTTGCCAAAGCCGTACCCGAAGGCACGTCTGTGTTCACCTGGGAAGCTCAACAAGCTCCGCAATGCGGTCCACACAGGCTACACGTGTTGAAGTGGCCTACAACCCGGAGTTCCTTCCCTTGCCAAAGCCGTGCCCGAAGGGCACGTCTGGGTTCACCTGAGAAGCTCAACAAGCTCCGCCACGCGGTCCACACAAGCTACACGTGTTGAAATCGCCTACAACCTGGAGTTCCTTCACTTTCCAAAGCCGTGCCCGAAGGCAAGTCTGTGTTCACCTGGGAAGCTCAACAAGCTCCGCCACAGAGACCAACCTAGCTAGACGTGTTGAAATAGCCTACAACCCGGAGTTCCTTCCCTTGCCAAAGCCGTGCCCGAAGGGCACGTCTGTGTTCACCTCGAAAGCTCAACAAGCTCCGCCACAAAGACCAAGTAAGCTACACGTGTTGAAATGGCCTACAACCCGGAGTTCCTCCACTTGCCAAAGCCGTGCCCGAAGGCACGTCTGTGTTCACCTGGGAAGCTCAACAAGCTCCGCCACAGAGACCAACTTAGCTACACGTGTTGAAATGGCCTACAACCCGGAGTTCCTTCCCTTGCCAGAGCCGTGCCCGAAGGCACGTCTGTGTTCACCTGGGAAGCTCAACAAGCTCCGCCACAGAGACCAACTTAGCTACACGTGTTGAAATGGCCTACAACCCGGAGTTCCTTCCCTTGCCAAAGCCGTGCCCGAAGGGCACGTCTGGGTTCACTTGGGAAGCTCAACAACCTCCGCCACAGAGACCAACTTAGCTACACGTGTTGAAATGGCCCACAACCCGGAGTTCCTTCCCTTGCCAAAGCCGTACCCGAAGGGCACGTCTGGGTTCACCTGAGAAGCTCAACAAGCTCCGCCACGCGGTCCACACAAGCTACACGTGTTGAAATGGCCTACAACCCGGAGTTCCTTCCCTTGCCAAAGCCGTGCCCGAAGGGCACGTCTGTGTTCACCTGGGAAGCTCAACAAGCTCCGCCACAGAGACCAACTTAGCTACACGTGTTGAAATGGCCTACAACCCGGAGTTCCTTCCCTTGCCAAAGCCGTACCCGAAGGGCACGTCTGGGTTCACCTGAGAAGCTCAACAAGCTCCGCCACGCGGTCCACACAAGCTACACGTGTTGAAATGGCCTACAACCCGGAGTTCCTTCCCTTGCCAAAGCCGTGCCCGAAGGGAACGTCTGTGTTCACCTCGAAAGCTCAACAAGCTCCGCCACAAAGACCAAGTAAGCTACACGTGTTGAAATGGCCTACAACCCGGAGTTCCTTCCCTTGCCAAAGCCGTGCCCGAAGGCACGTCTGTGTTCACCTGGGAAGCTCAACAAGCTCCGCCATGCGGTCCACACAGGCTACACGTGTTGAAGTGGCCTACAACCCGGAGTTCCTTCCCTTGCCAAAGCCGTGCCCGAAGGGCACGTCTGTGTTCACCTCGAAAGCTCAACAAGCTCCGCCACAAAGACCAAGTAAGCTACACGTGTTGAAATGGCCTACAACCCGGAGTTCCTTCCCTTGCCAAAGCCGTGCCCGAAGGCACGTCTGTGTTCACCTGGGAAGCTCAACAAGCTCCGCCATGCGGTCCACACAGGCTACACGTGTTGAAGTGGCCTACAACCCGGAGTTCCTTCCCTTGCCAAAGCCGTGCCCGAAGGGCACGTCTGGGTTCACCTGAGTAGCTCAACAAGCTCCGCCACGCGGTCCACACAAGCTACACGTGTTGAAGTGGCCTACAACCCGGAGTTCCTTCCCTTGCCAAAGCCGTGCCCGAAGGGCACGTCTGTGTTCACCTCGAAAGCTCAACAAGCTCCGCCACAAAGACCAAGTAAGCTACACGTGTTGAAATGGCCTACAACCCGGAGTTCCTCCACTTGCCAAAGCCGTGCCCGAAGGCACGTCTGTGTTCACCTGGGAAGCTCAACAAGCTCCGCCACAGAGACCAACTTAGCTACACGTGTTGAAATGGCCTACAACCCGGAGTTCCTTCCCTTGCCAGAGCCGTGCCCGAAGGCACGTCTGTGTTCACCTGGGAAGCTCAACAAGCTCCGCCACAGAGACCAACTTAGCTACACGTGTTGAAATGGCCTACAACCCGGAGTTCCTTCCCTTGCCAAAGCCGTGCCCGAAGGGCACGTCTGGGTTCACTTGGGAAGCTCAACAACCTCCGCCACAGAGACCAACTTAGCTACACGTGTTGAAATGGCCCACAACCCGGAGTTCCTTCCCTTGCCAAAGCCGTACCCGAAGGGCACGTCTGGGTTCACCTGAGAAGCTCAACAAGCTCCGCCACGCGGTCCACACAAGCTACACGTGTTGAAATGGCCTACAACCCGGAGTTCCTTCCCTTGCCAAAGCCGTGCCCGAAGGGCACGTCTGTGTTCACCTCGAAAGCTCAACAAGCTCCGCCACGCGGTCCACACAGGCTACACGTGTTGAAGTGGCCTACAACCCGGAGTTCCTTCCCTTGCCAAAGCCGTGCCCGAAGGGCACGTCTGTGTTCACCTGGAAAGCTCAACATGCTCCGCCACAAAGACCAACTTAGCTACACGTGTTGAAATGGCCTACAACCCGGAGTTCCTTCACTTGCCAAAGCCGTGCCCGAAGGCACGTCTGTGTTCACCTGGGAAGCTCAACAAGCTCCGCCACGCGGTCCACACAAGCTACACGTGTTGAAATGGCCTACAACCCGGAGTTCCTTCCCTTGCCAAAGCCGTGCCCGAAGGGCACGTCTGTGTTCACCTGGAAAGCTCAACATGCTCCGCCACAAAGACCAACCTAGCTAGACGAGTTGAAGTGGCCTACAACCCGGAGTTCCTTCACTTGCCAAAGCCGTGCCCGAAGGCACGTCTGTGTTCACCTGGGAAGCTCAACAAGCTCCGCCACGCGGTCCACACAGGCTACACGTGTTGAAGTGGCCTACAACCTGGAGTTCCTTCACTTTCCAAAGCCGTGCCCGAAGGCAAGTCTGTGTTCACCTGGGAAGCTCAACAAGCTCCGCCACAAAGACCAAGTAAGCTACACGTGTTGAAATGGCCTACAACCCGGAGTTCCTTCCCTTGCCAAAGCCGTGCCCGAAGGCACGTCTGTGTTCACCTGGGAAGCTCAACAAGCTCCGCCATGCGGTCCACACAGGCTACACATGTTGAAGTGGCCTACAACCCGGAGTTCCTTCCCTTGCCAAAGCCGTGCCCGAAGGGCACGTCTGGGTTCACCTGAGTAGCTCAACAAGCTCCGCCACGCGGTCCACACAAGCTACACGTGTTGAAGTGGCCTACAACCCGGAGTTCCTTCCCTTGCCAAAGCCGTGCCCGAAGGGCACGTCTGTGTTCACCTCGAAAGCTCAACAAGCTCCGCCACAAAGACCAAGTAAGCTACACGTGTTGAAATGGCCTACAACCCGGAGTTCCTCCACTTGCCAAAGCCGTGCCCGAAGGCACGTCTGTGTTCACCTGGGAAGCTCAACAAGCTCCGCCACAGAGACCAACTTAGCTACACGTGTTGAAATGGCCTACAACCCGGAGTTCCTTCCCTTGCCAGAGCCGTGCCCGAAGGCACGTCTGTGTTCACCTGGGAAGCTCAACAAGCTCCGCCACAGAGACCAACTTAGCTACACGTGTTGAAATGGCCTACAACCCGGAGTTCCTTCCCTTGCCAAAGCCGTGCCCGAAGGGCACGTCTGGGTTCACTTGGGAAGCTCAACAACCTCCGCCACAGAGACCAACTTAGCTACACGTGTTGAAATGGCCCACAACCCGGAGTTCCTTCCCTTGCCAAAGCCGTACCCGAAGGGCACGTCTGGGTTCACCTGAGAAGCTCAACAAGCTCCGCCACGCGGTCCACACAGGCTACACGTGTTGAAGTGGCCTACAACCCGGAGTTCCTTCCCTTGCCAAAGCCGTGCCCGAAGGGCACGTCTGTGTTCACCTGGAAAGCTCAACATGCTCCGCCACAAAGACCAACCTAGCTAGACGAGTTGAAGTGGCCTACAACCCGGAGTTCCTTCACTTGCCAAAGCCGTGCCCGAAGGCACGTCTGTGTTCACCTGGGAAGCTCAACAAGCTCCGCCACGCGGTCCACACAAGCTACACGTGTTGAAATGGCCTACAACCCGGAGTTCCTTCCCTTGCCAAAGCCGTGCCCGAAGGGCACGTCTGTGTTCACCTGGAAAGCTCAACATGCTCCGCCACAAAGACCAACCTAGCTAGACGAGTTGAAGTGGCCTACAACCCGGAGTTCCTTCACTTGCCAAAGCCGTGCCCGAAGGCACGTCTGTGTTCACCTGGGAAGCTCAACAAGCTCCGCCACGCGGTCCACACAAGCTACACGTGTTGAAATGGCCTACAACCTGGAGTTCCTTCACTTTCCAAAGCCGTGCCCGAAGGCAAGTCTGTGTTCACCTGGGAAGCTCAACAAGCTCCGCCACAGAGACCAACCTAGCTAGACGTGTTGAAGTGGCCTACAACCCGGAGTTCTTCCACTTGCCAAAGCCGTGCCCGAAGGCACGTCTGTGTTCACCTGGGAAGCTCAACAAGCTCCGCCACAGAGACCAACTTAGCTACACATGTTGAAATAGCCTACAACCCGGAGTTCCTTCCCTTGCCAAAGCCGTGCCTGAAGGGCACGTCTGGGTTCACCTGGGAATCTCAACATCCTCCGCCACAGAGACCAACTTAGCTACACGTGTTGAAATGGCCTACAACCCGGAGTTCCTTCCCTTGCCAAAGCCGTGCCCGAAGGGCACGTCTGGGTTCACCTGAGTAGCTCAACAAGCTCCGCCATGCGGTCCACACAAGCTACACGTGTTGAAGTGGCCTACAACCCGGAGTTCCTTCCCTTGCCAAAGCCGTGCCCGAAGGGCACGTCTGTGTTCACCTCGAAAGCTCAACAAGCTCCGCCACAAAGACCAACTTAGCTACACGTGTTGAAATGGCCTACAACCCGGAGTTCCTTCCCTTGCCAGAGCCGTGCCCGAAGGCACGTCTGTGTTCACCTGGGAAGCTCAACAAGCTCCGCCACAGAGACCAACTTAGCTACACGTGTTGAAATGGCCTACAACCCGGAGTTCCTTCCCTTGCCAAAGCCGTGCCCGAAGGGCACGTCTGGGTTCACTTGGGAAGCTCAACAACCTCCGCCACAGAGACCAACTTAGCTACACGTGTTGAAATGGCCCACAACCCGGAGTTCCTTCCCTTGCCAAAGCCGTACCCGAAGGGCACGTCTGGGTTCACCTGAGAAGCTCAACAAGCTCCGCCACGCGGTCCACACAAGCTACACGTGTTGAAATGGCCTACAACCCGGAGTTCCTTCCCTTGCCAAAGCCGTGCCCGAAGGGCACGTCTGTGTTCACCTCGAAAGCTCAACAAGCTCCGCCACGCGGTCCACACAGGCTACACGTGTTGAAGTGGCCTACAACCCGGAGTTCCTTCCCTTGCCAAAGCCGTGCCCGAAGGGCACGTCTGTGTTCACCTGGAAAGCTCAACATGCTCCGCCACAAAGACCAACCTAGCTAGACGAGTTGAAGTGGCCTACAACCCGGAGTTCCTTCACTTGCCAAAGCCGTGCCCGAAGGCACGTCTGTGTTCACCTGGGAAGCTCAACAAGCTCCGCCACGCGGTCCACACAAGCTACACGTGTTGAAATGGCCTACAACCCGGAGTTCCTTCCCTTGCCAAAGCCGTGCCCGAAGGGCACGTCTGTGTTCACCTGGAAAGCTCAACATGCTCCGCCACAAAGACCAACCTAGCTAGACGAGTTGAAGTGGCCTACAACCCGGAGTTCCTTCACTTGCCAAAGCCGTGCCCGAAGGCACGTCTGTGTTCACCTGGGAAGCTCAACAAGCTCCGCCACGCGGTCCACACAAGCTACACGTGTTGAAATGGCCTACAACCTGGAGTTCCTTCACTTTCCAAAGCCGTGCCCGAAGGCAAGTCTGTGTTCACCTGGGAAGCTCAACAAGCTCCGCCACAGAGACCAACCTAGCTAGACGTGTTGAAGTGGCCTACAACCCGGAGTTCTTCCACTTGCCAAAGCCGTGCCCGAAGGCACGTCTGTGTTCACCTGGGAAGCTCAACAAGCTCCGCCACAGAGACCAACTTAGCTACACGTGTTGAAATAGCCTACAACCCGGAGTTCCTTCCCTTGCCAAAGCCGTGCCTGAAGGGCACGTCTGGGTTCACCTGGGAATCTCAACATCCTCCGCCACAGAGACCAACTTAGCTACACGTGTTGAAATGGCCTACAACCCGGAGTTCCTTCCCTTGCCAAAGCCGTACCCGAAGGGCACGTCTGGGTTCACCTGAGAAGCTCAACAAGCTCCGCCACAGAGACCAACCTAGCTAGACGTGTTGAAGTGGCCTACAACCCGGAGTTCCTCCACTTGCCAAAGCCGTGCCCGAAGGCACGTCTGTGTTCACCTGGGAAGCTCAACAAGCTCCGCCACAGAGACCAACTTAGCTACACGTGTTGAAATAGCCTACAACCCGGAGTTCCTTCCCTTGCCAAAGCCGTACCCGAAGGGCACGTCTGGGTTCACCTGAGAAGCTCAACAAGCTCCGCCACGCAGTCCACACAAGCTACACGTGTTGAAATGGCCTACAACCCGGAGTTCCTTCCCTTGCCAAAGCCGTACCCGAAGGGCACGTCTGGGTTCACCTGAGAAGCTCAACAAGCTCCGCCACGCGGTCCACACAAGCTACACGTGTTGAAATGGCCTACAACCCGGAGTTCCTTCCCTTGCCAAAGCCGTGCCCGAAGGCACGTCTGTGTTCACCTGGGAAGCTCAACAAGCTCCGCCACGCGGTCCACACAAGCTACACGTGTTGAAATGGCCTACAACCCGGAGTTCCTTCCCTTGCCAAAGCCGTGCCCGAAGGGCACGTCTGTGTTCACCTGGAAAGCTCAACAAGCTCCGCCACGCGGTCCACACAAGCTACACGTGTTGAAATGGCCTACAACCCGGAGTTCCTTCCCTTGCCAAAGCCGTACCCGAAGGGCACGTCTGGGTTCACCTGAGAAGCTCAACAAGCTCCGCCACGCGGTCCACACAAGCTACACGTGTTCAAATGGCCTACAACCCGGAGTTCCTTCACTTGCCAAAGCCGTGCCCGAAGGCACGTCTGTGTTCACCTGGGAAGCTCAACAAGCTCCGCCACGCGGTCCACACAAGCTACACGTGTTGAAATGGCCTACAACCTGGAGTTCCTTCACTTTCCAAAGCCGTGCCCGAAGGCAAGTCTGTGTTCACCTGGGAAGCTCAACAAGCTCCGCCACAGAGACCAACCTAGCTAGACGTGTTGAAGTGGCCTACAACCCGGAGTTCCTTCACTTGCCAAAGCCGTGCCCGAAGGCACGTCTGTGTTCACCTGGGAAGCTCAACAAGCTCCGCCACAGAGACCAACTTAGCTACACGTGTTGAAATAGCCTACAACCCGGAGTTCCTTCCCTTGCCAAAGCCGTGCCTGAAGGGCACGTCTGGGTTCACCTGGGAAGCTCAACATCCTCCGCCACAGAGACCAACTTAGCTACACGTGTTGAAATGGCCTACAACCCGGAGTTCCTTCCCTTGCCAAAGCCGTACCCGAAGGGCACGTCTGGGTTCACCTGAGAAGCTCAACAAGCTCCGCCACGCGGTCCACACAAGCTACACGTGTTGAAATGGCCTACAACCCGGAGTTCCTTCCCTTGCCAAAGCCGTGCCCGAAGGGCACGTCTGTGTTCACCTCGAAAGCTCAACAAGCTCCGCCATGCGGTCCACACAGGCTACACGTGTTGAAGTGGCCTACAACCTGGAGTTCCTTCACTTGCCAAAGCCGTGCCCGAAGGCAAGTCTGTGTTCACCTGGGAAGCTCAACAAGCTCCGCCACAGAGACCAACTTAGCTACACGTGTTGAAATAGCCTACAACCCGGAGTTCATTCCCTTGCCAAAGCCGTGCCTGAAGGGCACGTCTGGGTTCACCTGGGAAGCTCAACATCCTCCGCCACAGAGACCAACTTAGCTACACGTGTTGAAATGGCCTACAACCCGGAGTTCCTTCCCTTGCCAAAGCCGTACCCGAAGGGCACGTCTGGGTTCACCTGAGAAGCTCAACAAGCTCCGCCACGCGGTCCACACAAGCTACACGTGTTGAAATGGCCTACAACCCGGAGTTCCTTCCCTTGCCAAAGCCGTGCCCGAAGGGCACGTCTGTGTTCACCTCGAAAGTTCAACAAGCTCCGCCACGCGGTCCACACAGGCTACACGTGTTGAAGTGGCCTACAACCCGGAGTTCCTTCCCTTGCCAAAGCCGTGCCCGAAGGGCACGTCTGTGTTCACCTGGAAAGCTCAACATGCTCCGCCACAAAGACCAACCTAGCTAGACGAGTTGAAGTGGCCTACAACCCGGAGTTCCTTCACTTGCCAAAGCCGTGCCCGAAGGCACGTCTGTGTTCACCTGGGAAGCTCAACAAGCTCCGCCACGCGGTCCACACAAGCTACACGTGTTGAAATGGCCTACAACCCGGAGTTCCTTCCCTTGCCAAAGCCGTGCCCGAAGGGCACGTCTGTGTTCACCTGGAAAGCTCAACATGCTCCGCCACAAAGACCAACCTAGCTAGACGAGTTGAAGTGGCCTACAACCCGGAGTTCCTTCACTTGCCAAAGCCGTGCCCGAAGGCACGTCTGTGTTCACCTGGGAAGCTCAACAAGCTCCGCCACGCGGTCCACACAAGCTACACGTGTTGAAATGGCCTACAACCTGGAGTTCCTTCACTTTCCAAAGCCGTGCCCGAAGGCAAGTCTGTGTTCACCTGGGAAGCTCAACAAGCTCCGCCACAGAGACCAACCTAGCTAGACGTGTTGAAGTGGCCTACAACCCGGAGTTCTTCCACTTGCCAAAGCCGTGCCCGAAGGCACGTCTGTGTTCACCTGGGAAGCTCAACAAGCTCCGCCACAGAGACCAACTTAGCTACACGTGTTGAAATAGCCTACAACCCGGAGTTCCTTCCCTTGCCAAAGCCGTGCCTGAAGGGCACGTCTGGGTTCACCTGGGAATCTCAACATCCTCCGCCACAGAGACCAACTTAGCTACACGTGTTGAAATGGCCTACAACCCAGAGTTCCTTCCCTTGCCAAAGCCGTACCCGAAGGGCACGTCTGGGTTCACCTGAGAAGCTCAACAAGCTCCGCCACAGAGACCAACCTAGCTAGACGTGTTGAAGTGGCCTACAACCCGGAGTTCCTCCACTTGCCAAAGCCGTGCCCGAAGGCACGTCTGTGTTCACCTGGGAAGCTCAACAAGCTCCGCCACAGAGACCAACTTAGCTACACGTGTTGAAATAGCCTACAACCCGGAGTTCCTTCCCTTGCCAAAGCCGTACCCGAAGGGCACGTCTGGGTTCACCTGAGAAGCTCAACAAGCTCCGCCACGCAGTCCACACAAGCTACACGTGTTGAAATGGCCTACAACCCGGAGTTCCTTCCCTTGCCAAAGCCGTACCCGAAGGGCACGTCTGGGTTCACCTGAGAAGCTCAACAAGCTCCGCCACGCGGTCCACACAAGCTACACGTGTTGAAATGGCCTACAACCCGGAGTTCCTTCCCTTGCCAAAGCCGTGCCCGAAGGCACGTCTGTGTTCACCTGGGAAGCTCAACAAGCTCCGCCACGCGGTCCACACAAGCTACACGTGTTGAAATGGCCTACAACCCGGAGTTCCTTCCCTTGCCAAAGCCGTGCCCGAAGGGCACGTCTGTGTTCACCTGGAAAGCTCAACAAGCTCCGCCACGCGGTCCACACAAGCTACACGTGTTGAAATGGCCTACAACCCGGAGTTCCTTCCCTTGCCAAAGCCGTACCCGAAGGGCACGTCTGGGTTCACCTGAGAAGCTCAACAAGCTCCGCCACGCGGTCCACACAAGCTACACGTGTTCAAATGGCCTACAACCCGGAGTTCCTTCCCTTGCCAAAGCCGTGCCCGAAGGCACGTCTGTGTTCACCTGGGAAGCTCAACAAGCTCCGCCACGCGGTCCACACAAGCTACACGTGTTGAAATGGCCTACAACCTGGAGTTCCTTCACTTGCCAAAGCCGTGCCCGAAGGCAAGTCTGTGTTCACCTGGGAAGCTCAACAAGCTCCGCCACAGAGACCAACCTAGCTAGACGTGTTGAAGTGGCCTACAACCCGGAGTTCCTCCACTTGCCAAAGCCGTGCCCGAAGGCACGTCTGTGTTCACCTGGGAAGCTCAACAAGCTCCGCCACAGAGACCAACTTAGCTACACGTGTTGAAATAGCCTACAACCCGGAGTTCCTTCCCTTGCCAAAGCCGTGCCTGAAGGGCACGTCTGGGTTCACCTGGGAAGCTCAACATCCTCCGCCACAGAGACCAACTTAGCTACACGTGTTGAAATGGCCTACAACCCGGAGTTCCTTCCCTTGCCAAAGCCGTACCCGAAGGGCACGTCTGGGTTCACCTGAGAAGCTCAACAAGCTCCGCCACGCGGTCCACACAAGCTACACGTGTTGAAATGGCCTACAACCCGGAGTTCCTTCCCTTGCCAAAGCCGTGCCCGAAGGGCACGTCTGTGTTCACCTCGAAAGCTCAACAAGCTCCGCCATGCGGTCCACACAGGCTACACGTGTTGAAGTGGCCTACAACCTGGAGTTCCTTCACTTGCCAAAGCCGTGCCCGAAGGCAAGTCTGTGTTCACCTGGGAAGCTCAACAAGCTCCGCCACAGAGACCAACTTAGCTACACGTGTTGAAATAGCCTACAACCCGGAGTTCATTCCCTTGCCAAAGCCGTGCCTGAAGGGCACGTCTGGGTTCACCTGGGAAGCTCAACATCCTCCGCCACAGAGACCAACTTAGCTACACGTGTTGAAATGGCCTACAACCCGGAGTTCCTTCCCTTGCCAAAGCCGTACCCGAAGGGCACGTCTGGGTTCACCTGAGAAGCTCAACAAGCTCCGCCACGCGGTCCACACAAGCTACACGTGTTGAAATGGCCTACAACCCGGAGTTCCTTCCCTTGCCAAAGCCGTGCCCGAAGGGCACGTCTGTGTTCACCTCGAAAGCTCAACAAGCTCCGCCATGCGGTCCACACAGGCTACACGTGTTGAAGTGGCCTACAACCCGGAGTTCCTTCCCTTGCCAAAGCCGTGCCCTAAGGGCACGTCTGTGTTCACCTGGAAAGCTCAACAAGCTCCGCCACGCGGTCCACACAAGCTACACGTGTTGAAATGGCCTACAACCCGGAGTTCCTTCCCTTGCCAAAGCCGTACCCGAAGGGCACGTCTGGGTTCACCTGAGAAGCTCAACAAGCTCCGCCACGCGGTCCACACAAGCTACACGTGTTGAAATGGCCTACAACCTGGAGTTCCTTCACTTGCCAAAGCCGTGCCCGAAGGCACGTCTGTGTTCACCTGGGAAGCTCAACAAGCTCCGCCATGCGGTCCACACAGGCTACACGTGTTGAAGTGGCCTACAACCCGGAGTTCCTTCCCTTGCCAAAGCCGTGCCCGAAGGCACGTCTGTGTTCACCTGGGAAGCTCAACAAGCTCCGCCATGCGGTCCACACAGGCTACACGTGTTGAAGTGGCCTACAACCCGGAGTTCCTTCCCTTGCCAAAGCCGTGCCCGAAGGGCACGTCTGTATTCACCTGGAAAGCTCAACATGCTCCGCCACAAAGACCAACCTAGCTAGACGAGTTGAAGTGGCCTACAACCCGGAGTTCCTTCACTTGCCAAAGCCGTGCCCGAAGGGCACGTCTGTGTTCACCTGGAAAGCTCAACATGCTCCGCCACAAAGACCGACCTAGCTAGACGTGTTGAAGTGGCCTACAACCCGGAGTTCCTTCACTTGCCAAAGCCGTGCCCGAAGGCACGTCTGTGTTCACCTGGGAAGCTCAACAAGCTCCGCCACAGAGACCAACTTAGCTACACGTGTTGAAATAGCCTACAACCCGGAGTTCCTTCCCTTGCCAAAGCCGTGCCTGAAGGGCACGTCTGGGTTCACCTGGGAAGCTCAACATCCTCCGCCACAGAGACCAACTTAGCTACACGTGTTGAAATGGCCTACAACCCGGAGTTCCTTCCCTTGCCAAAGCCGTACCCGAAGGGCACGTCTGGGTTCACCTGAGAAGCTCAACAAGCTCCGCCACGCGGTCCACACAAGCTACACGTGTTGAAATGGCCTACAACCCGGAGTTCCTTCCCTTGCCAAAGCCGTGCCCGAAGGGCACGTCTGTGTTCACCTCGAAAGCTCAACAAGCTCCGCCATGCGGTCCACACAGGCTACACGTGTTGAAGTGGCCTACAACCCGGAGTTCCTTCCCTTGCCAAAGCCGTGCCCGAAGGGCACGTCTGTGTTCACCTGGAAAGCTCAACAAGCTCCGCCACGCGGTCCACACAAGCTACACGTGTTGAAATGGCCTACAACCCGGAGTTCCTTCCCTTGCCAAAGCCGTACCCGAAGGGCACGTCTGGGTTCACCTGAGAAGCTCAACAAGCTCCGCCACGCGGTCCACACAAGCTACACGTGTTGAAATGGCCTACAACCTGGAGTTCCTTCACTTGCCAAAGCCGTGCCCGAAGGGCACGTCTGTGTTCACCTGGAAAGCTCAACATGCTCCGCCACAAAGACCAACCTAGCTAGACGAGTTGAAGTGGCCTACAACCCGGAGTTCCTTCACTTGCCAAAGCCGTGCCCGAAGGCACGTCTGTGTTCACCTGGAAAGCTCAACAAGCTCCGCCACGCGGTCCACACAAGCTACACGTGGTGAAGTGGCCTACAACCCGGAGTTCCTTCCCTTGCCAAAGCCGTGCCCGAAGGGCACGTCTGTGTTCACCTGGAAAGCTCAACATGCTCCGCCACAAAGACCAACCTAGCTAGACGTGTTGAAGTGGCCTACAACCCGGAGTTCCTTCACTTGCCAAAGCCGTGCCCGAAGGCACGTCTGTGTTCACCTGGGAAGCTCAACAAGCTCCGCCACAGAGACCAACTTAGCTACACGTGTTGAAATAGCCTACAACCCGGAGTTCCTTCCCTTGCCAAAGCCGTGCCTGAAGGGCACGTCTGGGTTCACCTGGGAAGCTCAACATCCTCCGCCACAGAGACCAACTTAGCTACACGTGTTGAAATGGCCTACAACCCGGAGTTCCTTCCCTTGCCAAAGCCGTACCCGAAGGGCACGTCTGTGTTCACCTGGAAAGCTCAACATGCTCCGCCACAAAGACCAACCTAGCTAGACGTGTTGAAGTGGCCTACAACCCGGAGTTCCTTCACTTGCCAAAGCCGTGCCCGAAGGCACGTCTGTGTTCACCTGGGAAGCTCAACAAGCTCCGCCACAGAGACCAACTTAGCTACACGTGTTGAAATAGCCTACAACCCGGAGTTCCTTCCCTTGCCAAAGCCGTGCCTGAAGGGCACGTCTGGGTTCACCTGAGAAGCTCAACAAGCTCCGCCACGCGGTCCACACAAGCTACACGTGTTGAAATGGCCTACAACCCGGAGTTCCTTCCCTTGCCAAAGCCGTGCCCGAAGGGCACGTCTGTGTTCACCTCGAATGCTCAACAAGCTCCGCCATGCGGTCCACACAGGCTACACGTGTTGAAGTGGCCTACAACCCGGAGTTCCTTCCCTTGCCAAAGCCGTGCCCGAAGGGCACGTCTGTGTTCACCTGGAAAGCTCAACAAGCTCCGCCACGCGGTCCACACAAGCTACACGTGTTGAAATGGCCTACAACCCGGAGTTCCTTCCCTTGCCAAAGCCGTACCCGAAGGGCACGTCTGGGTTCACCTGAGAAGCTCAACAAGCTCCGCCACGCGGTCCACACAAGCTACACGTGTTGAAATGGCCTACAACCTGGAGTTCCTTCACTTGCCAAAGCCGTGCCCGAAGGGCACGTCTGTGTTCACCTGGAAAGCTCAACATGCTCCGCCACAAAGACCAACCTAGCTAGACGAGTTGAAGTGGCCTACAACCCGGAGTTCCTTCACTTGCCAAAGCCGTGCCCGAAGGCACGTCTGTGTTCACCTGGAAAGCTCAACAAGCTCCGCCACGCGGTCCACACAAGCTACACGTGGTGAAGTGGCCTACAACCCGGAGTTCCTTCCCTTGCCAAAGCCGTGCCCGAAGGGCACGTCTGTGTTCACCTGGAAAGCTCAACATGCTCCGCCACAAAGACCAACCTAGCTAGACGTGTTGAAGTGGCCTACAACCCGGAGTTCCTTCACTTGCCAAAGCCGTGCCCGAAGGCACGTCTGTGTTCACCTGGGAAGCTCAACAAGCTCCGCCACAGAGACCAACTTAGCTACACGTGTTGAAATAGCCTACAACCCGGAGTTCCTTCCCTTGCCAAAGCCGTGCCTGAAGGGCACGTCTGGGTTCACCTGGGAAGCTCAACATCCTCCGCCACAGAGACCAACTTAGCTACACGTGTTGAAATGGCCTACAACCCGGAGTTCCTTCCCTTGCCAAAGCCGTACCCGAAGGGCACGTCTGGGTTCACCTGAGAAGCTCAACAAGCTCCGCCACGCGGTCCACACAAGCTACACGTGTTGAAATGGCCTACAACCCGGAGTTCCTTCCCTTGCCAAAGCCGTGCCCGAAGGGCACGTCTGGGTTCACCTGAGAAGCTCAACAAGCTCCGCCACGCGGTCCACACAAGCTACACGTGTTGAAATGGCCTACAACCCGGAGTTCCTTCCCTTGCCAAAGCCGTGCCCGAAGGGCACGTCTGTGTTCACCTCGAATGCTCAACAAGCTCCGCCATGCGGTCCACACAGGCTACACGTGTTGAAGTGGCCTACAACCCGGAGTTCCTTCCCTTGCCAAAGCCGTGCCCGAAGGGCACGTCTGTGTTCACCTGGAAAGCTCAACAAGCTCCGCCACGCGGTCCACACAAGCTACACGTGTTGAAATGGCCTACAACCCGGAGTTCCTTCCCTTGCCAAAGCCGTACCCGAAGGGCACGTCTGGGTTCACCTGAGAAGCTCAACAAGCTCCGCCACGCGGTCCACACAAGCTACACGTGTTGAAATGGCCTACAACCTGGAGTTCCTTCACTTGCCAAAGCCGTGCCCGAAGGGCACGTCTGTGTTCACCTGGAAAGCTCAACATGCTCCGCCACAAAGACCAACCTAGCTAGACGAGTTGAAGTGGCCTACAACCCGGAGTTCCTTCACTTGCCAAAGCCGTGCCCGAAGGCACGTCTGTGTTCACCTGGAAAGCTCAACAAGCTCCGCCACGCGGTCCACACAAGCTACACGTGGTGAAGTGGCCTACAACCCGGAGTTCCTTCCCTTGCCAAAGCCGTGCCCGAAGGGCACGTCTGTGTTCACCTGGAAAGCTCAACATGCTCCGCCACAAAGACCAACCTAGCTAGACGTGTTGAAGTGGCCTACAACCCGGAGTTCCTTCACTTGCCAAAGCCGTGCCCGAAGGCACGTCTGTGTTCACCTGGGAAGCTCAACAAGCTCCGCCACAGAGACCAACTTAGCTACACGTGTTGAAATAGCCTACAACCCGGAGTTCCTTCCCTTGCCAAAGCCGTGCCTGAAGGGCACGTCTGGGTTCACCTGGGAAGCTCAACATCCTCCGCCACAGAGACCAACTTAGCTACACGTGTTGAAATGGCCTACAACCCGGAGTTCCTTCCCTTGCCAAAGCCGTACCCGAAGGGCACGTCTGGGTTCACCTGAGAAGCTCAACAAGCTCCGCCACGCGGTCCACACAAGCTACACGTGTTGAAATGGCCTACAACCCGGAGTTCCTTCCCTTGCCAAAGCCGTGCCCGAAGGGCACGTCTGTGTTCACCTCGAAAGCTCAACAAGCTCCGCCATGCGGTCCACACAGGCTACACGTGTTGAAGTGGCCTACAACCCGGAGTTCCTTCCCTTGCCAAAGCCGTACCCGAAGGGCACGTCTGGGTTCACCTGAGAAGCTCAACAAGCTCCGCCACGCGGTCCACACAAGCTACACGTGTTGAAATGGCCTACAACCTGGAGTTCCTTCACTTGCCAAAGCCGTGCCCGAAGGCAAGTCTGTGTTCACCTGCTGGGAAGCTCAACAAGCTCCGCCACAGAGACCAACCTAGCTAGAGTGTTGAAGTGGCCTACAACCCGGAGTTCCTCCACTTGCCAAAGCCGTGCCCGAAGGCACGTCTGTGTTCACCTGGGAAGCTCAACAAGCTCCGCCACAGAGACCAACTTAGCTACACGTGTTGAAATAGCCTACAACCCGGAGTTCCTTCCCTTGCCAAAGCCGTGCCTGAAGGGCACGTCTGGGTTCACCTGGGAAGCTCAACATCCTCCGCCACAGAGACCAACTTAGCTACACGTGTTGAAATGGCCTACAACCCGGAGTTCCTTCCCTTGCCAAAGCCGTACCCGAAGGGCACGTCTGGGTTCACCTGAGAAGCTCAACAAGCTCCGCCACGCGGTCCACACAAGCTACACGTGTTGAAATGGCCTACAACCCGGAGTTCCTTCCCTTGCCAAAGCCGTGCCCCAAGGGCACGTCTGTGTTCACCTCGAAAGCTCAACAAGCTCCGCCATGCGGTCCACACAGGCTACACGTGTTGAAGTGGCCTACAACCCGGAGTTCCTTCCCTTGCCAAAGCCGTGCCCGAAGGGCACGTCTGTGTTCACCTGGAAAGCTCAACAAGCTCCGCCACGCGGTCCACACAAGCTACACGTGTTGAAATGGCCTACAACCCGGAGTTCCTTCCCTTGCCAAAGCCGTACCCGAAGGGCACGTCTGGGTTCACCTGAGAAGCTCAACAAGCTCCGCCACGCGGTCCACACAAGCTACACGTGTTGAAATGGCCTACAACCTGGAGTTCCTTCACTTGCCAAAGCCGTGCCCGAAGGCAAGTCTGTGTTCACCTGCTGGGAAGCTCAACAAGCTCCGCCACAGAGACCAACCTAGCTAGAGTGTTGAAGTGGCCTACAACCCGGAGTTCCTCCACTTGCCAAAGCCGTGCCCGAAGGCACGTCTGTGTTCACCTGGGAAGCTCAACAAGCTCCGCCACAGAGACCAACTTAGCTAGACGTGTTGAAGTGGCCTACAACCCGGAGTTCCTTCACTTGCCAAAGCCGTGCCCGAAGGCACGTCTGGGTTCACCTGAGAAGCTCAACAAGCTCCGCCACGCGGTCCACACAGGCTACACGTGTTGAAGTGGCCTACAACCCGGAGTTCCTTCCCTTGCCAAAGCCGTGCCCGAAGGGCACGTCTGTGTTCACCTGGAAAGCTCAACATGCTCCGCCACAAAGACCAACCTAGCTAGACGTGTTGAAGTGGCCTACAACCCGGAGTTCCTTCACTTGCCAAAGCCGTGCCCGAAGGCACGTCTGTGTTCACCTGGGAAGCTCAACAAGCTCCGCCATGCGGTCCACACAGGCTACACGTGTTGAAGTGGCCTACAACCCGGAGTTCCTTCCCTTGTCAAAGCCGTGCCCGAAGGGCACGTCTGTGTTCACCTGGAAAGCTCAACAAGCTCCGCCACGCGGTCCACACAAGCTACACGTGTTGAAATGGCCTACAACCCGGAGTTCCTTCCCTTGCCAAAGCCGTACCCGAAGGGCACGTCTGGGTTCACCTGAGAAGCTCAACAAGCTCCGCCACGCGGTCCACACAAGCTACACGTGTTGAAATGGCCTACAACCTGGAGTTCCTTCACTTGCCAAAGCCGTGCCCGAAGGCACGTCTGTGTTCACCTGGGAAGCTAAACAAGCTCCGCCATGCGGTCCACACAGGCTACACGTGTTGAAGTGGCCTACAACCCGGAGTTCCTTCCCTTGCCAAAGCCGTGCCCGAAGGGCACGTCTGTGTTCACCTGGAAAGCTCAACATGCTCCGCCACAAAGACCAACCTAGCTAGACGAGTTGAAGTGGCCTACAACCCGGAGTTCCTTCACTTGCCAAAGCCGTGCCCGAAGGCACGTCTGTGTTCACCTGGAAAGCTCAACAAGCTCCGCCACGCGGTCCACACAAGCTACACGTGGTGAAGTGGCCTACAACCCGGAGTTCCTTCCCTTGCCAAAGCCGTGCCCGAAGGGCACGTCTGTGTTCACCTGAGTAGCTCAACAAGCTCCGCCATGCGGTCCACACAGGCTACACGTGTTGAAGTGGCCTACAACCCGGAGTTCCTTCCCTTGCCAAAGCCGTGCCCGAAGGGCACGTCTGTGTTCACCTGGAAAGCTCAACAAGCTCCGCCACGCGGTCCACACAAGCTACACGTGTTGAAATGGCCTACAACCCGGAGTTCCTTCCCTTGCCAAAGCCGTACCCGAAGGGCACGTCTGGGTTCACCTGAGAAGCTCAACAAGCTCCGCCACGCGGTCCACACAAGCTACACGTGTTGAAATGGCCTACAACCCGGAGTTCCTTCCCTTGCCAAAGCCGTGCCCGAAGGCAAGTCTGTGTTCACCTGGGAAGCTCAACAAGCTCCGCCACGCGGTCCACACAGGCTACACGTGTTGAAGTGGCCTACAACCCGGAGTTCCTTCCCTTGCCAAAGCCGTGCCCGAAGGGCACGTCTGTGTTCACCTGGAAAGCTCAACATGCTCCGCCACAAAGACCAACCTAGCTAGACGTGTTGAAGTGGCCTACAACCCGGAGTTCCTTCACTTGCCAAAGCCGTGCCCGAAGGCACGTCTGTGTTCACCTGGGAAGCTCAACAAGCTCCGCCATGCGGTCCACACAGGCTACACGTGTTGAAGTGGCCTACAACCCGGAGTTCCTTCCCTTGTCAAAGCCGTGCCCGAAGGGCACGTCTGTGTTCACCTGGAAAGCTCAACAAGCTCCGCCACGCGGTCCACACAAGCTACACGTGTTGAAATGGCCTACAACCCGGAGTTCCTTCCCTTGCCAAAGCCGTACCCGAAGGGCACGTCTGGGTTCACCTGAGAAGCTCAACAAGCTCCGCCACGCGGTCCACACAAGCTACACGTGTTGAAATGGCCTACAACCTGGAGTTCCTTCACTTGCCAAAGCCGTGCCCGAAGGGCACGTCTGTGTTCACCTGAGTAGCTCAACAAGCTCCGCCATGCGGTCCACACAGGCTACACGTGTTGAAGTGGCCTACAACCCGGAGTTCCTTCCCTTGCCAAAGCCGTGCCCGAAATGCACGTCTGTGTTCACCTGGAAAGCTCAACAAGCTCCGCCACGCGGTCCACACAAGCTACACGTGTTGAAATGGCCTACAACCGCCACGCGGTCCACACAAGCTACACGTGTTGAAATGGCCTACAACCCGGAGTTCCTTCCCTTGCCAAAGCCGTACCCGAAGGGCACGTCTGGGTTCACCTGAGAAGCTCAACAAGCTCCGCCACGCGGTCCACACAAGCTACACGTGTTGAAGTGGCCTACAACCCGGAGTTCCTTCCCTTGCCAAAGCCGTGCCCGAAGGGCACGTCTGTGTTCATCTGAGTAGCTCAACAAGCTCCGCCATGCGGTCCACACAGGCTACACGTGTTGAAGTGGCCTACAACCCGGAGTTCCTTCCCTTGCCAAAGCCGTGCCCGAAGGGCACGTCTGTGTTCACCTGGAAAGCTCAACAAGCTCCGCCACGCGGTCCACACAAGCTACACGTGTTGAAATGGCCTACAACCCGGAGTTCCTTCCCTTGCCAAAGCCGTGCCCGAAGGGCACGTCTGTGTTCACCTGGAAAGCTCAACATGCTCCGCCACAAAGACCAACCTAGCTACACGTGTTGAAGTGGCCTACAACCCGGAGTTCCTTCCCTTGCCAAAGCCGTGCCCGAAGGGCACGTCTGTGTTCACCTGGAAAGCTCAACAAGCTCCGCCACGCGGTCCACACAAGCTACACGTGTTGAAATGGCCTACAACCCGGAGTTCCTTCCCTTGCCAAAGCCGTACCCGAAGGGCACGTCTGGGTTCACCTGAGAAGCTCAACAAGCTCCGCCACGCGGTCCACACAAGCTACACGTGTTGAAATGGCCTACAACCTGGAGTTCCTTCACTTGCCAAAGCCGTGCCCGAAGGGCACGTCTGTGTTCACCTGGAAAGCTCAACATGCTCCGCCACAAAGACCAACCTAGCTAGACGAGTTGAAGTGGCCTACAACCCGGAGTTCCTTCACTTGCCAAAGCCGTGCCCGAAGGCACGTCTGTGTTCACCTGGAAAGCTCAACAAGCTCCGCCACGCGGTCCACACAAGCTACACGTGTTGAAATGGCCTACAACCCGGAGTTCCTTCCCTTGCCAAAGCCGTACCCGAAGGGCACGTCTGGGTTCACCTGAGAAGCTCAACAAGCTCCGCCACGCGGTCCACACAAGCTACACGTGTTGAAATGGCCTACAACCTGGAGTTCCTTCACTTGCCAAAGCCGTGCCCGAAGGCAAGTCTGTGTTCACCTGCTGGGAAGCTCAACAAGCTCCGCCACAGAGACCAACCTAGCTAGAGTGTTGAAGTGGCCTACAACCCGGAGTTCCTCCACTTGCCAAAGCCGTGCCCGAAGGCACGTCTGTGTTCACCTGGGAAGCTCAACAAGCTCCGCCACAGAGACCAACTTAGCTAGACGTGTTGAAGTGGCCTACAACCCGGAGTTCCTTCACTTGCCAAAGCCGTGCCCGAAGGCACGTCTGGGTTCACCTGAGAAGCTCAACAAGCTCCGCCACGCGGTCCACACAGGCTACACGTGTTGAAGTGGCCTACAACCCGGAGTTCCTTCCCTTGCCAAAGCCGTGCCCGAAGGGCACGTCTGTGTTCACCTGGAAAGCTCAACATGCTCCGCCACAAAGACCAACCTAGCTAGACGTGTTGAAGTGGCCTACAACCCGGAGTTCCTTCACTTGCCAAAGCCGTGCCCGAAGGCACGTCTGTGTTCACCTGGGAAGCTCAACAAGCTCCGCCATGCGGTCCACACAGGCTACACGTGTTGAAGTGGCCTACAACCCGGAGTTCCTTCCCTTGCCAAAGCCGTGCCCAAAGGGCACGTCTGTGTTCACCTGGAAAGCTCAACATGCTCCGCCACAAAGACCAACCTAGCTACACGTGTTGAAGTGGCCTACAACCCGGAGTTCCTTCCCTTGCCAAAGCCGTGCCCGAAGGGCACGTCTGTGTTCACCTGGAAAGCTCAACAAGCTCCGCCACGCGGTCCACACAAGCTACACGTGTTGAAATGGCCTACAACCCGGAGTTCCTTCCCTTGCCAAAGCCGTACCCGAAGGGCACGTCTGGGATCACCTTGGAAACTCAACATCCTCCGCCACAGAGACCAACTTAGCTACACGTGTTGAAATGGCCTACAACCCGGAGTTCCTTCCCTTGCCAAAGCCGTACCCGAAGGGCACGTCTGGGTTCACCTGCTGGGAAGCTCAACAAGCTCCGCCACAGAGACCAACCTAGCTAGAGTGTTGAAGTGGCCTACAACCCGGAGTTCCTCCACTTGCCAAAGCCGTGCCCGAAGGCACGTCTGTGTTCACCTGGGAAGCTCAACAAGCTCCGCCACAGAGACCAACTTAGCTAGACGTGTTGAAGTGGCCTACAACCCGGAGTTCCTTCACTTGCCAAAGCCGTGCCCGAAGGCACGTCTGGGTTCACCTGAGAAGCTCAACAAGCTCCGCCACGCGGTCCACACAGGCTACACGTGTTGAAGTGGCCTACAACCCGGAGTTCCTTCCCTTGCCAAAGCCGTGCCCGAAGGGCACGTCTGTGTTCACCTGGAAAGCTCAACATGCTCCGCCACAAAAACCAACCTAGCTAGACGTGTTGAAGTGGCCTACAACCCGGAGTTCCTTCACTTGCCAAAGCCGTGCCCGAAGGCACGTCTGTGTTCACCTGGGAAGCTCAACAAGCTCCGCCACAGAGACCAACTTAGCTACACGTGTTGAAATAGCCTACAACCCGGAGTTCCTTCCCTTGCCAAAGCCGTGCCTGAAGGGCACGTCTGGGTTCACCTGGGAAGCTCAACATCCTCCGCCACAGAGACCAACTTAGCTACACGTGTTGAAATGGCCTACAACCCGGAGTTCCTTCCCTTGCCAAAGCCGTACCCGAAGGGCACGTCTGGGTTCACCTGAGAAGCTCAACAAGCTCCGCCACGCGGTCCACACAAGCTACACGTGTTGAAATGGCCTACAACCCGGAGTTCCTTCCCTTGCCAAAGCCGTGCCCGAAGGGCACGTCTGTGTTCACCTCGAAAGCTCAACAAGCTCCGCCATGCGGTCCACACAGGCTACACGTGTTGAAGTGGCCTACAACCCGGAGTTCCTTCCCTTGCCAAAGCCGTGCCCGAAGGGCACGTCTGTGTTCACCTGGAAAGCTCAACAAGCTCCGCCACAGAGACCAACTTAGCTACACGTGTTGAAATAGCCTACAACCCGGAGTTCCTTCCCTTGCCAAAGCCGTGCCTGAAGGGCACGTCTGGGTTCACCTGGGAAGCTCAACATCCTCCGCCACAGAGACCAACTTAGCTAGACGTGTTGAAGTGGCCTACAACCCGGAGTTCCTTCACTTGCCAAAGCCGTGCCCGAAGGCACGTCTGGGTTCACCTGAGAAGCTCAACAAGCTCCGCCACGCGGTCCACACAGGCTACACGTGTTGAAGTGGCCTACAACCCGGAGTTCCTTCCCTTGCCAAAGCCGTGCCCGAAGGGCACGTCTGTGTTCACCTGGAAAGCTCAACATGCTCCGCCACAAAAACCAACCTAGCTAGACGTGTTGAAGTGGCCTACAACCCGGAGTTCCTTCACTTGCCAAAGCCGTGCCCGAAGGCACGTCTGTGTTCACCTGGGAAGCTCAACAAGCTCCGCCACAGAGACCAACTTAGCTACACGTGTTGAAATAGCCTACAACCCGGAGTTCCTTCCCTTGCCAAAGCCGTGCCTGAAGGGCACGTCTGGGTTCACCTGGGAAGCTCAACATCCTCCGCCACAGAGACCAACTTAGCTACACGTGTTGAAATGGCCTACAACCCGGAGTTCCTTCCCTTGCCAAAGCCGTACCCGAAGGGCACGTCTGGGTTCACCTGAGAAGCTCAACAAGCTCCGCCACGCGGTCCACACAAGCTACACGTGTTGAAATGGCCTACAACCCGGAGTTCCTTCCCTTGCCAAAGCCGTGCCCGAAGGGCACGTCTGTGTTCACCTCGAAAGCTCAACAAGCTCCGCCATGCGGTCCACACAGGCTACACGTGTTGAAGTGGCCTACAACCCGGAGTTCCTTCCCTTGCCAAAGCCGTGCCCGAAGGGCACGTCTGTGTTCACCTGGAAAGCTCAACAAGCTCCGCCACAGAGACCAACTTAGCTACACGTGTTGAAATAGCCTACAACCCGGAGTTCCTTCCCTTGCCAAAGCCGTGCCTGAAGGGCACGTCTGGGTTCACCTGGGAAGCTCAACATCCTCCGCCACAGAGACCAACTTAGCTAGACGTGTTGAAGTGGCCTACAACCCGGAGTTCCTTCACTTGCCAAAGCCGTGCCCGAAGGCACGTCTGGGTTCACCTGAGAAGCTCAACAAGCTCCGCCACGCGGTCCACACAGGCTACACGTGTTGAAGTGGCCTACAACCCGGAGTTCCTTCCCTTGCCAAAGCCGTGCCCGAAGGCAAGTCTGTGTTCACCTGCTGGGAAGCTCAACAAGCTCCGCCACAGAGACCAACCTAGCTAGAGTGTTGAAGTGGCCTACAACCCGGAGTTCCTCCACTTGCCAAAGCCGTGCCCGAAGGCACGTCTGTGTTCACCTGGGAAGCTCAACAAGCTCCGCCACAGAGACCAACTTAGCTAGACGTGTTGAAGTGGCCTACAACCCGGAGTTCCTTCACTTGCCAAAGCCGTGCCCGAAGGCACGTCTGGGTTCACCTGAGAAGCTCAACAAGCTCCGCCACGCGGTCCACACAGGCTACACGTGTTGAAGTGGCCTACAACCCGGAGTTCCTTCCCTTGCCAAAGCCGTGCCCGAAGGGCACGTCTGTGTTCACCTGGAAAGCTCAACATGCTCCGCCACAAAGACCAACCTAGCTAGACGTGTTGAAGTGGCCTACAACCCGGAGTTCCTTCACTTGCCAAAGCCGTGCCCGAAGGCACGTCTGTGTTCACCTGGGAAGCTCAACATGCTCCGCCATGCGGTCCACACAGGCTACACGTGTTGAAGTGGCCTACAACCCGGAGTTCCTTCCCTTGTCAAAGCCGTGCCCGAAGGGCACGTCTGTGTTCACCTGGAAAGCTCAACAAGCTCCGCCACGCGGTCCACACAAGCTACACGTGTTGAAATGGCCTACAACCCGGAGTTCCTTCCCTTGCCAAAGCCGTACCCGAAGGGCACGTCTGGGTTCACCTGAGAAGCTCAACAAGCTCCGCCACGCGGTCCACACAAGCTACACGTGTTGAAATGGCCTACAACCTGGAGTTCCTTCACTTGCCAAAGCCGTGCCCGAAGGCACGTCTGTGTTCACCTGGGAAGCTAAACAAGCTCCGCCATGCGGTCCACACAGGCTACACGTGTTGAAGTGGCCTACAACCCGGAGTTCCTTCCCTTGCCAAAGCCGTGCCCGAAGGGCACGTCTGTGTTCACCTGGAAAGCTCAACATGCTCCGCCACAAAGACCAACCTAGCTACACGTGTTGAAGTGGCCTACAACCCGGAGTTCCTTCCCTTGCCAAAGCCGTGCCCGAAGGGCACGTCTGTGTTCACCTGGAAAGCTCAACAAGCTCCGCCACGCGGTCCACACAAGCTACACGTGTTGAAATGGCCTACAACCCGGAGTTCCTTCCCTTGCCAAAGCCGTACCCGAAGGGCACGTCTGGGTTCACCTGAGAAGCTCAACAAGCTCCGCCACGCGGTCCACACAAGCTACACGTGTTGAAATGGCCTACAACCTGGAGTTCCTTCACTTGCCAAAGCCGTGCCCGAAGGGCACGTCTGTGTTCACCTGGAAAGCTCAACATGCTCCGCCACAAAGACCAACCTAGCTAGACGAGTTGAAGTGGCCTACAACCCGGAGTTCCTTCACTTGCCAAAGCCGTGCCCGAAGGCACGTCTGTGTTCACCTGGAAAGCTCAACAAGCTCCGCCACGCGGTCCACACAAGCTACACGTGGTGAAGTGGCCTACAACCCGGAGTTCCTTCCCTTGCCAAAGCCGTGCCCGAAGGGCACGTCTGTGTTCACCTGGAAAGCTCAACATGCTCCGCCACAAAGACCAACCTAGCTAGACGTGTTGAAGTGGCCTACAACCCGGAGTTCCTTCACTTGCCAAAGCCGTGCCCGAAGGCACGTCTGTGTTCACCTGGGAAGCTCAACAAGCTCCGCCACAGAGACCAACTTAGCTACACGTGTTGAAATAGCCTACAACCCGGAGTTCCTTCCCTTGCCAAAGCCGTGCCTGAAGGGCACGTCTGGGTTCACCTGGGAAGCTCAACATCCTCCGCCACAGAGACCAACTTAGCTACACGTGTTGAAATGGCCTACAACCCGGAGTTCCTTCCCTTGCCAAAGCCGTACCCGAAGGGCACGTCTGGGTTCACCTGAGAAGCTCAACAAGCTCCGCCACGCGGTCCACACAAGCTACACGTGTTGAAATGGCCTACAACCCGGAGTTCCTTCCCTTGCCAAAGCCGTGCCCGAAGGGCACGTCTGTGTTCACCTCGAAAGCTCAACAAGCTCCGCCATGCGGTCCACACAGGCTACACGTGTTGAAGTGGCCTACAACCCGGAGTTCCTTCCCTTGCCAAAGCCGTGCCCGAAGGGCACGTCTGTGTTCACCTGGAAAGCTCAACAAGCTCCGCCACGCGGTCCACACAAGCTACACGTGTTGAAATGGCCTACAACCCGGAGTTCCTTCCCTTGCCAAAGCCGTACCCGAAGGGCACGTCTGGGTTCACCTGAGAAGCTCAACAAGCTCCGCCACGCGGTCCACACAAGCTACACGTGTTGAAATGGCCTACAACCTGGAGTTCCTTCACTTGCCAAAGCCGTGCCCGAAGGCAAGTCTGTGTTCACCTGCTGGGAAGCTCAACAAGCTCCGCCACAGAGACCAACCTAGCTAGAGTGTTGAAGTGGCCTACAACCCGGAGTTCCTCCACTTGCCAAAGCCGTGCCCGAAGGCACGTCTGTGTTCACCTGGGAAGCTCAACAAGCTCCGCCACAGAGACCAACTTAGCTAGACGTGTTGAAGTGGCCTACAACCCGGAGTTCCTTCACTTGCCAAAGCCGTGCCCGAAGGCACGTCTGGGTTCACCTGAGAAGCTCAACAAGCTCCGCCACGCGGTCCACACAGGCTACACGTGTTGAAGTGGCCTACAACCCGGAGTTCCTTCCCTTGCCAAAGCCGTGCCCGAAGGGCACGTCTGTGTTGACCTGGAAAGCTCAACATGCTCCGCCACAAAGACCAACCTAGCTAGACGTGTTGAAGTGGCCTACAACCCGGAGTTCCTTCACTTGCCAAAGCCGTGCCCGAAGGCACGTCTGTGTTCACCTGGGAAGCTCAACAAGCTCCGCCATGCGGTCCACACAGGCTACACGTGTTGAAGTGGCCTACAACCCGGAGTTCCTTCCCTTGTCAAAGCCGTGCCCGAAGGGCACGTCTGTGTTCACCTGGAAAGCTCAACAAGCTCCGCCACGCGGTCCACACAAGCTACACGTGTTGAAATGGCCTACAACCCGGAGTTCCTTCCCTTGCCAAAGCCGTACCCGAAGGGCACGTCTGGGTTCACCTGAGAAGCTCAACAAGCTCCGCCACGCGGTCCACACAAGCTACACGTGTTGAAATGGCCTACAACCTGGAGTTCCTTCACTTGCCAAAGCCGTGCCCGAAGGCACGTCTGTGTTCACCTGGGAAGCTAAACAAGCTCCGCCATGCGGTCCACACAGGCTACACGTGTTGAAGTGGCCTACAACCCGGAGTTCCTTCCCTTGCCAAAGCCGTGCCCGAAGGGCACGTCTGTGTTCACCTGGAAAGCTCAACAAGCTCCGCCACAGAGACCAACTTAGCTAGACGTGTTGAAGTGGCCTACAACCCGGAGTTCCTTCACTTGCCAAAGCCGTACCCGAAGGGCACGTATGGGTTCACCTGAGAAGCTCAACAAGCTCCGCCACGCGGTCCACACAAGCTACACGTGTTGAAATGGCCTACAACCTGGAGTTCCTTCACTTGCCAAAGCCGTGCCCGAAGGCACGTCTGTGTTCACCTGGGAAGCTCAACAAGCTCCGCCATGCGGTCCACACAGGCTACACGTGTTGAAGTGGCCTACAACCCGGAGTTCCTTCCCTTGCCAAAGCCGTGCCCGAAGGCACGTCTGGGTTCACCTGAGAAGCTCAACAAGCTCCGCCACGCGGTCCACACAGGCTACACGTGTTGAAGTGGCCTACAACCCGGAGTTCCTTCCCTTGCCAAAGCCGTGCCCGAAGGGCACGTCTGGGTTCACCTGGGAAGCTCAACATCCTCCGCCACGCGGTCCACACAAGCTACACGTGTTGAAATGGCCTACAACCCGGAGTTCCTTCCCTTGCCAAAGCCGTGCCCGAAGGGCACGTCTGTGTTCACCTCGAAAGCTCAACAAGCTCCGCCATGCGGTCCACACAGGCTACACGTGTTGAAGTGGCCTACAACCCGGAGTTCCTTCCCTTGCCAAAGCCGTGCCCGAAGGGCACGTCTGTGTTCACCTGGAAAGCTCAACAAGCTCCGCCACGCGGTCCACACAAGCTACACGTGTTGAAATGGCCTACAACCCGGAGTTCCTTCCCTTGCCAAAGCCGTACCCGAAGGGCACGTCTGGGTTCACCTGAGAAGCTCAACAAGCTCCGCCACGCGGTCCACACAAGCTACACGTGTTGAAATGGCCTACAACCTGGAGTTCCTTCACTTGCCAAAGCCGTGCCCGAAGGCAAGTCTGTGTTCACCTGGGAAGCTCAACAAGCTCCGCCACAGAGACCAACCTAGCTAGACGTGTTGAAGTGGCCTACAACCCGGAGTTCCTCCACTTGCCAAAGCCGTGCCCGAAGGCACGTCTGTGTTCACCTGGGAAGCTCAACAAGCTCCGCCACAGAGACCAACTTAGCTAGACGTGTTGAAGTGGCCTACAACCCGGAGTTCCTTCACTTGCCAAAGCCGTGCCCGAAGGCACGTCTGGGTTCACCTGAGAAGCTCAACAAGCTCCGCCACGCGGTCCACACAGGCTACACGTGTTGAAGTGGCCTACAACCCGTAGTTCCTTCCCTTGCCAAAGCCGTGCCCGAAGGGCACGTCTGTGTTCACCTGGAAAGCTCAACATGCTCCGCCACAAAGACCAACCTAGCTAGACGTGTTGAAGTGGCCTACAACCCGGAGTTCCTTCACTTGCCAAAGCCGTGCCCGAAGGCACGTCTGTGTTCACCTGGGAAGCTCAACAAGCTCCGCCATGCGGTCCACACAGTCTACACGTGTTGAAGTGGCCTACAACCCGGAGTTCCTTCCCTTGTCAAAGCCGTGCCCGAAGGGCACGTCTGTGTTCACCTGGAAAGCTCAACAAGCTCCGCCACGCGGTCCACACAAGCTACACGTGTTGAAGTGGCCTACAACCCGGAGTTCCTTCCCTTGCCAAAGCCGTGCCCGAAGGGCACGTCTGTGTTCACCTGGAAAGCTCAACAAGCTCCGCCACAGAGACCAACTTAGCTAGACGTGTTGAAGTGGCCTACAACCCGGAGTTCCTTCACTTGCCAAAGCCGTACCCGAAGGGCACGTCTGGGTTCACCTGAGAAGCTCAACAAGCTCCGCCACGCGGTCCACACAAGCTACACGTGTTGAAATGGCCTACAACCTGGAGTTCCTTCACTTGCCAAAGCCGTGCCCGAAGGCACGTCTGTGTTCACCTGGGAAGCTCAACAAGCTCCGCCATGCGGTCCACACAGGCTACACGTGTTGAAGTGGCCTACAACCCGGAGTTCCTTCCCTTGCCAAAGCCGTGCCCGAAGGGCACGTCTGTGTTCACCTGGAAAGCTCAACAAGCTCCGCCACAGAGACCAACTTAGCTAGACGTGTTGAAGTGGCCTACAACCCGGAGTTCCTTCACTTGCCAAAGCCGTGCCCGAAGGCACGTCTGGGTTCACCTGAGAAGCTCAACAAGCTCCGCCACGCGGTCCACACAGGCTACACGTGTTGAAGTGGCCTACAACCCGGAGTTCCTTCCCTTGCCAAAGCCGTGCCCGAAGGGCACGTCTGGGTTCACCTGGGAAGCTCAACATCCTCCGCCACAGAGACCAACTTAGCTACACGTGTTGAAATGGCCTACAACCCGGAGTTCCTTCCCTTGCCAAAGCCGTACCCGAAGGGCACGTCTGGGTTCACCTGAGAAGCTCAACAAGCTCCGCCACGCGGTCCACACAAGCTACACGTGTTGAAATGGCCTACAACCCGGAGTTCCTTCCCTTGCCAAAGCCGTGCCCGAAGGGCACGTCTGTGTTCACCTCGAAAGCTCAACAAGCTCCGCCATGCGGTCCACACAGGCTACACGTGTTGAAGTGGCCTACAACCCGGAGTTCCTTCCCTTGCCAAAGCCGTGCCCGAAGGCACGTCTGTGTTCACCTGGGAAGCTCAACAAGCTCCGCCATGCGGTCCACACAGGCTACACGTGTTGAAGTGGCCTACAACCCGGAGTTCCTTCCCTTGTCAAAGCCGTGCCCGAAGGGCACGTCTGTGTTCACCTGGAAAGCTCAACAAGCTCCGCCACGCGGTCCACACAAGCTACACGTGTTGAAATGGCCTACAACCCGGAGTTCCTTCCCTTGCCAAAGCCGTACCCGAAGGGCACGTCTGGGTTCACCTGAGAAGCTCAACAAGCTCCGCCACGCGGTCCACACAAGCTACACGTGTTGAAATGGCCTACAACCCGGAGTTCCTTCCCTTGCCAAAGCCGTACCCGAAGGGCACGTCTGGGTTCACCTGAGAAGCTCAACAAGCTCCGCCACGCGGTCCACACAAGCTACACGTGTTGAAATGGCCTACAACCTGGAGTTCCTTCACTTGCCAAAGCCGTGCCCGAAGGCAAGTCTGTGTTCACCTGGGAAGCTCAACAAGCTCCGCCACAGAGACCAACCTAGCTAGACGTGTTGAAGTGGCCTACAACCCGGAGTTCCTCCACTTGCCAAAGCCGTGCCCGAAGGCACGTCTGTGTTCACCTGGGAAGCTCAACAAGCTCCGCCACAGAGACCAACTTAGCTAGACGTGTTGAAGTGGCCTACAACCCGGAGTTCCTTCACTTGCCAAAGCCGTGCCCGAAGGCACGTCTGGGTTCACCTGAGAAGCTCAACAAGCTCCGCCACGCGGTCCACACAGGCTACACGTGTTGAAGTGGCCTACAACCCGGAGTTCCTTCCCTTGCCAAAGCCGTGCCCGAAGGGCACGTCTGTGTTCACCTGGAAAGCTCAACATGCTCCGCCACAAAGACCAACCCAGCTAGACGTGTTGAAGTGGCCTACAACCCGGAGTTCCTTCACTTGCCAAAGCCGTGCCCGAAGGCACGTCTGTGTTCACCTGGGAAGCTCAACAAGCTCCGCCATGCGGTCCACACAGGCTACACGTGTTGAAGTGTCCTACAACCCGGAGTTCCTTCCCTTGTCAAAGCCGTGCCCGAAGGGCACGTCTGTGTTCACCTGGAAAGCTCAACAAGCTCCGCCACGCGGTCCACACAAGCTACACGTGTTGAAATGGCCTACAACCCGGAGTTCCTTCCCTTGCCAAAGCCGTACCCGAAGGGCACGTCTGGGTTCACCTGAGAAGCTCAACAAGCTCCGCCACGCGGTCCACACAAGCTACACGTGTTGAAATGGCCTACAACCTGGAGTTCCTTCACTTGCCAAAGCCGTGCCCGAAGGCACGTCTGTGTTCACCTGGGAAGCTCAACAAGCTCCGCCATGCGGTCCACACAGGCTACACGTGTTGAAGTGGCCTACAACCCGGAGTTCCTTCCCTTGCCAAAGCCGTGCCCGAAGGGCACGTCTGTGTTCACCTCGAAAGCTCAACAAGCTCCGCCATGCGGTCCACACAGGCTACACGTGTTGAAGTGGCCTACAACCCGGAGTTCCTTCCCTTGCCAAAGCCGTGCCCGAAGGGCACGTCTGTGTTCACCTGGAAAGCTCAACAAGCTCCGCCACGCGGTCCACACAAGCTACACGTGTTGAAATGGCCTACAACCCGGAGTTCCTTCCCTTGCCAAAGCCGTACCCGAAGGGCACGTCTGGGTTCACCTGAGAAGCTCAACAAGCTCCGCCACGCGGTCCACACAAGCTACACGTGTTGAAATGGCCTACAACCTGGAGTTCCTTCACTTGCCAAAGCCGTGCCCGAAGGCACGTCTGTGTTAACCTGGGAAGCTCAACAAGCTCCGCCATGCGGTCCACACAGGCTACACGTGTTGAAGTGGCCTACAACCCGGAGTTCCTTCCCTTGCCAAAGCCGTGCCCGAAGGGCACGTCTGTGTTCACCTGGAAAGCTCAACAAGCTCCGCCACAGAGACCAACTTAGCTAGACGTGTTGAAGTGGCCTACAACCCGGAGTTCCTTCACTTGCCAAAGCCGTGCCCGAAGGCACGTCTGGGTTCACCTGAGAAGCTCAACAAGCTCCGCCACGCGGTCCACACAGGCTACACGTGTTGAAGTGGCCTACAACCCGGAGTTCCTTCCCTTGCCAAAGCCGTGCCCGAAGGGCACGTCTGTGTTCACCTGGAAAGCTCAACAAGCTCCGCCACAGAGACCAACTTAGCTAGACGTGTTGAAGTGGCCTACAACCCGGAGTTCCTTCACTTGCCAAAGCCGTGCCCGAAGGCACGTCTGGGTTCACCTGAGAAGCTCAACAAGCTCCGCCACGCGGTCCACACAGGCTACACGTGTTGAAGTGGCCTACAACCCGGAGTTCCTTCCCTTGCCAAAGCCGTGCCCGAAGGGCACGTCTGGGTTCACCTGGGAAGCTCAACATCCTCCGCCACAGAGACCAACTTAGCTACACGTGTTGAAATGGCCTACAACCCGGAGTTCCTTCCCTTGCCAAAGCCGTACCCGAAGGGCACGTCTGGGTTCACCTGAGAAGCTCAACAAGCTCCGCCACGCGGTCCACACAAGCTACACGTGTTGAAATGGCCTACAACCCGGAGTTCCTTCCCTTGCCAAAGCCGTGCCCGAAGGGCACGTCTGTGTTCACCTCGAAAGCTCAACAAGCTCCGCCATGCGGTCCACACAGGCTACACGTGTTGAAGTGGCCTACAACCCGGAGTTCCTTCCCTTGCCAAAGCCGTGCCCGAAGGCACGTCTGTGTTCACCTGGGAAGCTCAACAAGCTCCGCCATGCGGTCCACACAGGCTACACGTGTTGAAGTGGCCTACAACCCGGAGTTCCTTCCCTTGTCAAAGCCGTGCCCGAAGGGCACGTCTGTGTTCACCTGGAAAGCTCAACAAGCTCCGCCACGCGGTCCACACAAGCTACACGCGTTGAAATGGCCTACAACCCGGAGTTCCTTCCCTTGCCAAAGCCGTACCCGAAGGGCACGTCTGGGTTCACCTGAGAAGCTCAACAAGCTCCGCCACGCGGTCCACACAAGCTACACGTGTTGAAATGGCCTACAACCCGGAGTTCCTTCCCTTGCCAAAGCCGTACCCGAAGGGCACGTCTGGGTTCACCTGAGAAGCTCAACAAGCTCCGCCACGCGGTCCACACAAGCTACACGTGTTGAAATGGCCTACAACCTGGAGTTCCTTCACTTGCCAAAGCCGTGCCCGAAGGCAAGTCTGTGTTCACCTGGGAAGCTCAACAAGCTCCGCCACAGAGACCAACCTAGCTAGACGTGTTGAAGTGGCCTACAACCCGGAGTTCCTCCACTTGCCAAAGCCGTGCCCGAAGGCACGTCTGTGTTCACCTGGGAAGCTCAACAAGCTCCGCCACAGAGACCAACTTAGCTAGACGTGTTGAAGTGGCCTACAACCCGGAGTTCCTTCACTTGCCAAAGCCGTGCCCGAAGGCACGTCTGGGTTCACCTGAGAAGCTCAACAAGCTCCGCCACGCGGTCCACACAGGCTACACGTGTTGAAGTGGCCTACAACCCGGAGTTCCTTCCCTTGCCAAAGCCGTGCCCGAAGGGCACGTCTGTGTTCACCTGGAAAGCTCAACATGCTCCGCCACAAAGACCAACCCAGCTAGACGTGTTGAAGTGGCCTACAACCCGGAGTTCCTTCACTTGCCAAAGCCGTGCCCGAAGGCACGTCTGTGTTCACCTGGGAAGCTCAACAAGCTCCGCCATGCGGTCCACACAGGCTACACGTGTTGAAGTGGCCTACAACCCGGAGTTCCTTCCCTTGTCAAAGCCGTGCCCGAAGGGCACGTCTGTGTTCACCTGGAAAGCTCAACAAGCTCCGCCACGCGGTCCACACAAGCTACACGTGTTGAAATGGCCTACAACCCGGAGTTCCTTCCCTTGCCAAAGCCGTACCCGAAGGGCACGTCTGGGTTCACCTGAGAAGCTCAACAAGCTCCGCCACGCGGTCCACACAAGCTACACGTGTTGAAATGGCCTACAACCTGGAGTTCCTTCACTTGCCAAAGCCGTGCCCGAAGGCACGTCTGTGTTCACCTGGGAAGCTCAACAAGCTCCGCCATGCGGTCCACACAGGCTACACGTGTTGAAGTGGCCTACAACCCGGAGTTCCTTCCCTTGCCAAAGCCGTGCCCGAAGGGCACGTCTGTGTTCACCTCGAAAGCTCAACAAGCTCCGCCATGCGGTCCACACAGGCTACACGTGTTGAAGTGGCCTACAACCCGGAGTTCCTTCCCTTGCCAAAGCCGTGCCCGAAGGGCACGTCTGTGTTCACCTGGAAAGCTCAACAAGCTCCGCCACGCGGTCCACACAAGCTACACGTGTTGAAATGGCCTACAACCCGGAGTTCCTTCCCTTGCCAAAGCCGTACCCGAAGGGCACGTCTGGGTTCACCTGAGAAGCTCAACAAGCTCCGCCACGCGGTCCACACAAGCTACACGTGTTGAAATGGCCTACAACCCGGAGTTCCTTCCCTTGCCAAAGCCGTGCCCGAAGGCACGTCTGGGTTCACCTGAGAAGCTCAACAAGCTCCGCCACGCGGTCCACACAGGCTACACGTGTTGAAGTGGCCTACAACCCGGAGTTCCTTCCCTTGCCAAAGCCGTGCCCGAAGGGCACGTCTGTGTTCACCTGGAAAGCTCAACAAGCTCCGCCACAGAGACCAACTTAGCTAGACGTGTTGAAGTGGCCTACAACCCGGAGTTCCTTCACTTGCCAAAGCCGTGCCCGAAGGCACGTCTGGGTTCACCTGAGAAGCTCAACAAGCTCCGCCACGCGGTCCAAACAGGCTACACGTGTTGAAGTGGCCTACAACCCGGAGTTCCTTCCCTTGCCAAAGCCGTGCCCGAAGGGCACGTCTGTGTTCACCTGGAAAGCTCATCATGCTCCGCCACAAAGACCAACCTAGCTAGACGTGTTGAAGTGGCCTACAACCCGGAGTTCCTTCACTTGCCAAAGCCGTGCCCGAAGGGCACGTCTGTGTTCACCTGGAAAGCTCAACATGCTCCGCCACAAAGACCAACCTAGCTAGACGTGTTGAAGTGGCCTACAACCCGGAGTTCCTTCACTTGCCAAAGCCGTGCCCGAAGGGCACCTCTGTGTTCACCTGGAAAGCTCAACAAGCTCCGCCACAGAGACCAACTTAGCTAGACGTGTTGAAGTGGCCTACAACCCGGAGTTCCTTCACTTGCCAAAGCCGTGCCCGAAGGGCACGTCTGTGTTCACCTGAGAAGCTCAACAAGCTCCGCCACGCGGTCCACACAGGCTACACGTGTTGAAGTGGCCTACAACCCGGAGTTCCTTCCCTTGCCAAAGCCGTGCCCGAAGGGCACGTCTGTGTTCACCTCGAAAGCTCAACAAGCTCCGCCATGCGGTCCACACAGGCTACACGTGTTGAAGTGGCCTACAACCCGGAGTTCCTTCCCTTGCCAAAGCCGTGCCCGAAGGGCACGTCTGTGTTCACCTGGAAAGCTCAACATGCTCCGCCACAAAGACCAACCTAGCTAGACGTGTTAAAGTGGCCTACAACCCGGAGTTCCTTCCCTTGTCAAAGCCGTGCCCGAAGGGCACGTCTGTGTTCACCTCGAAAGCTCAACAAGCTCCGCCATGCGGTCCACACAGGCTACACGTGTTGAAGTGGCCTACAACCCGGAGTTCCTTCCCTTGCCAAAGCCGTGCCCGAAGGGCACGTCTGTGTTCACCTCGAAAGCTCAACAAGCTCCGCCATGCGGTCCACACAGGCTACACGTGTTGAAGTGGCCTACAACCCGGAGTTCCTTCCCTTGCCAAAGCCGTGCCCGAAGGGCACGTCTGTGTTCACCTGGAAAGCTCAACAAGCTCCGCCACGCGGTCCACACAAGCTACACGTGTTGAAATGGCCTACAACCCGGAGTTCCTTCCCTTGCCAAAGCCGTACCCGAAGGGCACGTCTGGGTTCACCTGAGAAGCTCAACAAGCTCCGCCACGCGGTCCACACAAGCTACACGTGTTGAAATGGCCTACAACCTGGAGTTCCTTCACTTGCCAAAGCCGTGCCCGAAGGCACGTCTGTGTTCACCTGGGAAGCTCAACAAGCTCCGCCATGCGGTCCACACAGGCTACACGTGTTGAAGTGGCCTACAACCCGGAGTTCCTTCCCTTGCCAAAGCCGTGCCCGAAGGGCACGTCTGTGTTCACCTGGAAAGCTCAACAAGCTCCGCCACAGAGACCAACTTAGCTAGACGTGTTGAAGTGGCCTACAACCCGGAGTTCCTTCACTTGCCAAAGCCGTGCCCGAAGGCACGTCTGGGTTCACCTGAGAAGCTCAACAAGCTCCGCCACGCGGTCCACACAGGCTACACGTGTTGAAGTGGCCTACAACCCGGAGTTCCTTCCCTTGCCAAAGCCGTGCCCGAAGGGCACGTCTGTGTTCACCTGGAAAGCTCAACAAGCTCCGCCACAGAGACCAACTTAGCTAGACGTGTTGAAGTGGCCTACAACCCGGAGTTCCTTCACTTGCCAAAGCCGTGCCCGAAGGCACGTCTGGGTTCACCTGAGAAGCTCAACAAGCTCCGCCACGCGGTCCACACAGGCTACACGTGTTGAAGTGGCCTACAACCCGGAGTTCCTTCCCTTGCCAAAGCCGTGCCCGAAGGGCACGTCTGTGTTCACCTGGAAAGCTCATCATGCTCCGCCACAAAGACCAACCTAGCTAGACGTGTTGAAGTGGCCTACAACCCGGAGTTCCTTCACTTGCCAAAGCCGTGCCCGAAGGGCACGTCTGTGTTCACCTGGAAAGCTCAACATGCTCCGCCACAAAGACCAACCTAGCTAGACGTGTTGAAGTGGCCTACAACCCGGAGTTCCTTCACTTGCCAAAGCCGTGCCCGAAGGGCACCTCTGTGTTCACCTGGAAAGCTCAACAAGCTCCGCCACAGAGACCAACTTAGCTAGACGTGTTGAAGTGGCCTACAACCCGGAGTTCCTTCACTTGCCAAAGCCGTGCCCGAAGGGCACGTCTGTGTTCACCTGAGAAGCTCAACAAGCTCCGCCACGCGGTCCACACAAGCTACACGTGTTGAAATGGCCTACAACCTGGAGTTCCTTCACTTGCCAAAGCCGTGCCCGAAGGCAAGTCTGTGTTCACCTGGGAAGCTCAACAAGCTCCGCCACAGAGACCAACCTAGCTAGACGTGTTGAAGTGGCCTACAACCCGGAGTTCCTCCACTTGCCAAAGCCGTGCCCGAAGGCACGTCTGTGTTCACCTGGGAAGCTCAACAAGCTCCGCCACAGAGACCAACTTAGCTAGACGTGTTGAAGTGGCCTACAACCCGGAGTTCCTTCACTTGCCAAAGCCGTGCCCGAAGGCACGTCTAGGTTCACCTGAGAAGCTCAACAAGCTCCGCCACGCGGTCCACACAGGCTACACGTGTTGAAGTGGCCTACAACCCGGAGTTCCTTCCCTTGCCAAAGCCGTGCCCGAAGGGCACGTCTGTGTTCACCTGGAAAGCTCAACATGCTCCGCCACAAAGACCAACCTAGCTAGACGTGTTAAAGTGGCCTACAACCCGGAGTTCCTTCCCTTGTCAAAGCCGTGCCCGAAGGGCACGTCTGTGTTCACCTGGAAAGCTCAACAAGCTCCGCCACGCGGTCCACACAAGCTACACGTGTTGAAATGGCCTACAACCCGGAGTTCCTTCCCTTGCCAAAGCCGTACCCGAAGGGCTCGTCTGGGTTCACCTGAGAAGCTCAACAAGCTCCGCCACGCGGTCCACACAAGCTACACGTGTTGAAGTGGCCTACAACCCGGAGTTCCTTCCCTTGCCAAAGCCGTGCCCGAAGGGCACGTCTGTGTTCACCTGGAAAGCTCAACATGCTCCGCCACAAAGACCAACCTAGCTAGACGTGTTAAAGTGGCCTACAACCCGGAGTTCCTTCCCTTGTCAAAGCCGTGCCCGAAGGGCACGTCTGTGTTCACCTGGAAAGCTCAACAAGCTCCGCCACGCGGTCCACACAAGCTACACGTGTTGAAATGGCCTACAACCCGGAGTTCCTTCCCTTGCCAAAGCCGTACCCGAAGGGCTCGTCTGGGTTCACCTGAGAAGCTCAACAAGCTCCGCCACGCGGTCCACACAAGCTACACGTGTTGAAATGGCCTACAACCTGGAGTTCCTTCACTTGCCAAAGCCGTGCCCGAAGGCACGTCTGTGTTCACCTGGGAAGCTCAACAAGCTCCGCCATGCGGTCCACACAGGCTACACGTGTTGAAGTGGCCTACAACCCGGAGTTCCTTCCCTTGCCAAAGCCGTGCCCGAAGGGCACCTCTGTGTTCACCTGGAAAGCTCAACAAGCTCCGCCACAGAGACCAACTTAGCTAGACGTGTTGAAGTGGCCTACAACCCGGAGTTCCTTCACTTGCCAAAGCCGTGCCCGAAGGCACGTCTGGGTTCACCTGGAAAGCTCAACATGCTCCGCCACAAAGACCAACCTAGCTAGACGTGTTGAAATGGCCTACAACCCGGAGTTCCTTCCCTTGCCAGAGCCGTGCCCGAAGGGCACGTCTGTGTTCACCTGGGAAGCTCAACAAGCTCCGCCACGCGGTCCACACAAGCTACACGTGTTGAAATGGCCTACAACCCGGAGTTCCTTCCCTTGCCAAAGCCGTGCCCGAAGGGCACGTCTGTGTTCACCTCGAAAGCTCAACAAGCTCCGCCACAAAGACCAAGTAAGCTACACGTGTTGAAATGGCCTACAACCCGGAGTTCCTTCCCTTGCCAAAGCCGTGCCCGAAGGGCACGTCTGTGTTCACCTGGAAAGCTCAACATGCTCCGCCACAAAGACCAACCTAGCTAGACGTGTTGAAGTGGCCTACAACCCGGAGTTCCTCCACTTGCCAAAGCCGTGCCCGAAGGCACGTCTGTGTTCACCTGGGAAGCTCAACAAGCTCCGCCACGCGGTCCACACAAGCTACACGTGTTGAAGTGGCCTACAACCCGGAGTTCCTTCCCTTGCCAAAGCCGTGCCCGAAGGGCACGTCTGTGTTCACCTGGAAAGCTCAACAAGCTCCGCCACGCGGTCCACACAAGCTACACGTGTTGAAATGGCCTACAACCTGGAGTTCCTTCACTTGCCAAAGCCGTGCCCGAAGGCAAGTCTGTGTTCACCTGGGAAGCTCAACAAGCTCCGCCACAGAGACCAACCTAGCTAGACGTGTTGAAGTGGCCTACAACCCGGAGTTCCTCCACTTGCCAAAGCCGTGCCCGAAGGCACGTCTGTGTTCACCTGGGAAGCTCAACAAGCTCCGCCACAGAGACCAACTTAGCTAGACGTGTTGAAGTGGCCTACAACCCGGAGTTCCTTCACTTGCCAAAGCCGTGCCCGAAGGCACGTCTAGGTTCACCTGAGAAGCTCAACAAGCTCCGCCACGCGGTCCACACAGGCTACACGTGTTGAAGTGGCCTACAACCCGGAGTTCCTTCCCTTGCCAAAGCCGTGCCCGAAGGGCACGTCTGTGTTCACCTGGAAAGCTCAACATGCTCCGCCACAAAGACCAACCTAGCTAGACGTGTTAAAGTGGCCTACAACCCGGAGTTCCTTCCCTTGTCAAAGCCGTGCCCGAAGGGCACGTCTGTGTTCACCTGGAAAGCTCAACAAGCTCCGCCACGCGGTCCACACAAGCTACACGTGTTGAAATGGCCTACAACCCGGAGTTCCTTCCCTTGCCAAAGCCGTACCCGAAGGGCTCGTCTGGGTTCACCTGGGAAGCTCAACAAGCTCCGCCACGCGGTCCACACAAGCTACACGTGTTGAAATGGCCTACAACCCGGAGTTCCTTCCCTTGCCAAAGCCGTGCCCGAAGGGCACGTCTGTGTTCACCTGGAAAGCTCAACATGCTCCGCCACAAAGACCAACCTAGCTAAACGTGTTGAAGTGGCCTACAACCCGGAGTTCCTCCACTTGCCAAAGCCGTGCCCGAAGGCACGTCTGTGTTCACCTGGGAAGCTCAACAAGCTCCGCCACGCGGTCCACACAAGCTACACGTGTTGAAATGGCCTACAACCCGGAGTTCCTTCCCTTGCCAAAGCCGTGCCCGAAGGGCACGTCTGTGTTCACCTCGAAAGCTCAACAAGCTCCGCCACAAAGACCAAGTAAGCTACACGTGTTGAAATGGCCTACAACCCGGAGTTCCTCCACTTGCCAAAGCCGTGCCCGAAGGCACGTCTGTGTTCACCTGGGAAGCTCAACAAGCTCCGCCACAGAGACCAACTTAGCTACACGTGTTGAAATGGCCTACAACCCGGAGTTCCTTCCCTTGCCAGAGCCGTGCCCGAAGGCACGTCTGTGTTCACCGGGGAAGCTCAACAAGCTCCGCCACAGAGACCAACTTAGCTACACGTGTTGAAATGGCCTACAACCCGGAGTTCCTTCCCTTGCCAAAGCCGTGCCCGAAGGGCACGTCTGGGTTCACTTGGGAAGCTCAACAACCTCCGCCACAGAGACCAACTTAGCTACACGTGTTGAAATGGCCCACAACCCGGAGTTCCTTCCCTTGCCAAAGCCGTACCCGAAGGGCACGTCTGGGTTCACCTGAGAAGCTCAACAAGCTCCGCCACGCGGTCCACACAGGCTACACGTGTTGAAGTGGCCTACAACCCGGAGTTCCTTCCCTTGCCAAAGCCGTGCCCGAAGGGCACGTCTGGGTTCACCTGGAAAGCTCAACATGCTCCGCCACAAAGACCAACCTAGCTAGACGTGTTAAAGTGGCCTACAACCCGGAGTTCCTTCCCTTGTCAAAGCCGTGCCCGAAGGGCACGTCTGTGTTCACCTGGAAAGCTCAACAAGCTCCGCCACGCGGTCCACACAAGCTACACGTGTTGAAATGGCCTACAACCCGGAGTTCCTTCCCTTGCCAAAGCCGTACCCGAAGGGCTCGTCTGGGTTCACCTGGGAAGCTCAACAAGCTCCGCCACGCGGTCCACACAAGCTACACGTGTTGAAATGGCCTACAACCCGGAGTTCCTTCCCTTGCCAAAGCCGTGCCCGAAGGGCACGTCTGTGTTCACCTGGAAAGCTCAACATGCTCCGCCACAAAGACCAACCTAGCTAAACGTGTTGAAGTGGCCTACAACCCGGAGTTCCTCCACTTGCCAAAGCCGTGCCCGAAGGCACGTCTGTGTTCACCTGGGAAGCTCAACAAGCTCCGCCACGCGGTCCACACAAGCTACACGTGTTGAAATGGCCTACAACCCGGAGTTCCTTCCCTTGCCAAAGCCGTGCCCGAAGGGCACGTCTGTGTTCACCTCGAAAGCTCAACAAGCTCCGCCACAAAGACCAAGTAAGCTACACGTGTTGAAATGGCCTACAACCCGGAGTTCCTCCACTTGCCAAAGCCGTGCCCGAAGGCACGTCTGTGTTCACCTGGGAAGCTCAACAAGCTCCGCCACAGAGACCAACTTAGCTACACGTGTTGAAATGGCCTACAACCCGGAGTTCCTTCCCTTGCCAGAGCCGTGCCCGAAGGCACGTCTGTGTTCACCGGGGAAGCTCAACAAGCTCCGCCACAGAGACCAACTTAGCTACACGTGTTGAAATGGCCTACAACCCGGAGTTCCTTCCCTTGCCAAAGCCGTGCCCGAAGGGCACGTCTGGGTTCACTTGGGAAGCTCAACAACCTCCGCCACAGAGACCAACTTAGCTACACGTGTTGAAATGGCCCACAACCCGGAGTTCCTTCCCTTGCCAAAGCCGTACCCGAAGGGCACGTCTGGGTTCACCTGAGAAGCTCAACAAGCTCCGCCACGCGGTCCACACAGGCTACACGTGTTGAAGTGGCCTACAACCCGGAGTTCCTTCCCTTGCCAAAGCCGTGCCCGAAGGGCACGTCTGGGTTCACCTGGAAAGCTCAACATGCTCCGCCACAAAGACCAACCTAGCTAGACGTGTTAAAGTGGCCTACAACCCGGAGTTCCTTCCCTTGTTAAAGCCGTGCCCGAAGGGCACGTCTGTGTTCACCTGGAAAGCTCAACAAGCTCCGCCACGCGGTCCACACAAGCTACACGTGTTGAAATGGCCTACAACCCGGAGTTCCTTCCCTTGCCAAAGCCGTACCCGAAGGGCTCGTCTGGGTTCACCTGGGAAGCTCAACAAGCTCCGCCACGCGGTCCACACAAGCTACACGTGTTGAAATGGCCTACAACCCGGAGTTCCTTCCCTTGCCAAAGCCGTGCCCGAAGGGCACGTCTGTGTTCACCTGGAAAGCTCAACATGCTCCGCCACAAAGACCAACCTAGCTAAACGTGTTGAAGTGGCCTACAACCCGGAGTTCCTCCACTTGCCAAAGCCGTGCCCGAAGGCACGTCTGTGTTCACCTGGGAAGCTCAACAAGCTCCGCCACGCGGTCCACACAAGCTACACGTGTTGAAATGGCCTACAACCCGGAGTTCCTTCCCTTGCCAAAGCCGTGCCCGAAGGGCACGTCTGTGTTCACCTCGAAAGCTCAACAAGCTCCGCCACAAAGACCAAGTAAGCTACACGTGTTGAAATGGCCTACAACCCGGAGTTCCTCCACTTGCCAAAGCCGTGCCCGAAGGCACGTCTGTGTTCACCTGGGAAGCTCAACAAGCTCCGCCACAGAGACCAACTTAGCTACACGTGTTGAAATGGCCTACAACCCGGAGTTCCTTCCCTTGCCAGAGCCGTGCCCGAAGGCACGTCTGGGTTCACTTGGGAAGCTCAACAACCTCCGCCACAGAGACCAACTTAGCTACACGTGTTGAAATGGCCCACAACCCGGAGTTCCTTCCCTTGCCAAAGCCGTACCCGAAGGGCACGTCTGGGTTCACCTGAGAAGCTCAACAAGCTCCGCCACGCGGTCCACACAGGCTACACGTGTTGAAGTGGCCTACAACCCGGAGTTCCTTCCCTTGCCAAAGCCGTGCCCGAAGGGCACGTCTGGGTTCACCTGGGAAGCTCAACATCCTCCGCCACAGAGACCAACTTAGCTACACGTGTTGAAATGGCCTACAACCCGGAGTTCCTTCCCTTGCCAAAGCCGTGCCCGAAGGGCACGTCTGTGTTCACCTCGAAAGCTCAACAAGCTCCGCCACAAAGACCAAGTAAGCTACACGTGTTGAAATGGCCTACAACCCGGAGTTCCTCCACTTGCCAAAGCCGTGCCCGAAGGCACGTCTGTGTTCACCTGGGAAGCTCAACAAGCTCCGCCACAGAGACCAACTTAGCTACACGTGTTGAAATGGCCTACAACCCGGAGTTCCTTCCCTTGCCAAAGCCGTGCCCGAAGGGCACGTCTGGGTTCACTTGGGAAGCTCAACAACCTCCGCCACAGAGACCAACTTAGCTACACGTGTTGAAATGGCCCACAACCCGGAGTTCCTTCCCTTGCCAAAGCCGTACCCGAAGGGCACGTCTGGGTTCACCTGAGAAGCTCAACAAGCTCCGCCACGCGGTCCACACAAGCTACACGTGTTGAAATGGCCTACAACCTGGAGTTCCTTCACTTGCCAAAGCCGTGCCCGAAGGCAAGTCTGTGTTCACCTGGGAAGCTCAACAAGCTCCGCCACAGAGACCAACCTAGCTAGACGTGTTGAAGTGGCCTACAACCCGGAGTTCCTCCACTTGCCAAAGCCGTGCCCGAAGGCACGTCTGTGTTCACCTGGGAAGCTCAACAAGCTCCGCCACAGAGACCAACTTAGCTACACGTGTTGAAATAGCCTACAACCCGGAGTTCCTTCCCTTGCCAAAGCCGTGCCCGAAGGGCACGTCTGTGTTCACCTCGAAAGCTCAACAAGCTCCGCCACAAAGACCAAGTAAGCTACACGTGTTGAAATGGCCTACAACCCGGAGTTCCTTCCCTTGCCAAAGCCGTGCCCGAAGGCACGTCTGTGTTCACCTGGGAAGCTCAACAAGCTCCGCCACAGTGACCAACTTAGCTACACGTGTTGAAATGGCCTACAACCCGGAGTTCCTTCCCTTGCCAAAGCCGTGCCCGAAGGGCACGTCTGGGTTCACTTGGGAAGCTCAACAACCTCCGCCACAGAGACCAACTTAGCTACACGTGTTGAAATGGCCCACAACCCGGAGTTCTTCCCTTGCCAAAGCCGTACCCAAAGGGCACGTCTGGGTTCACCTGAGAAGCTCAACAAGCTCCGCCACGCGGTCCACACAAGCTACACGTGTTGAAATGGCCTACAACCCGGAGTTCCTTCCCTTGCCAAAGCCGTGCCCGAAGGGCACGTCTGTGTTCACCTCGCAAGCTCAACAAGCTCCGCCACGCGGTCCACACAGGCTACACGTGTTGAAGTGGCCTACAACCCGGAGTTCCTTCCCTTGCCAAAGCCGTGCCCGAAGGGCACGTCTGTGTTCACCTGGAAAGCTCAACATGCTCCGCCACAAAGACCAACCTAGCTAGACGAGTTGAAGTGGCCTACAACCCGGAGTTCCTTCACTTGCCAAAGCCGTGCCCGAAGGCACGTCTGTGTTCACCTGGGAAGCTCAACAAGCTCCGCCACGCGGTCCACACAAGCTACACGTGTTGAAATGGCCTACAACCCGGAGTTCCTTCCCTTGCCAAAGCCGTACCCGAAGGGCACGTCTGGGTTCACCTGAGAAGCTCAACAAGCTCCGCCACGCGGTCCGCACAAGCTACACGTGTTGAAATGGCCTACAACCTGGAGTTCCTTCACTTGCCAAAGCCGTGCCTGAAGGGCACGTCTGGGTTCACCTGGGAAGCTCAACATCCTCCGCCACAGAGACCAACTTAGCTACACGTGTTGAAATGGCCTACAACCCGGAGTTCCTTCCCTTGCCAAAGCCGTGCCTGAAGGGCACGTCTGGGTTCACCTGGGAAGCTCAACATCCTCCGCCACAGAGACCAACTTAGCTACACGTGTTGAAATAGCCTACAACCCGGAGTTCCTTCCCTTGCCAAAGCCGTGCCTGAAGGGCACGTCTGGGTTCACCTGGGAAGCTCAACATCCTCCGCCACAGAGACCAACTTAGCTACACGTGTTGAAATGGCCTACAACCCGGAGTTCCTTCCCTTGCCAAAGCCGTGCCCGAAGGCACGTCTGTGTTCACCTGGGAAGCTCAACAAGCTCCGGCACAGAGATCAACTTAGCTACACGTGTTGAAATAGCCTACGACCCGGAGTTCCTTCCCTTGCCAAAGCCGTGCCTGAAGGGCACGTCTGGGTTCACCTGGGAAGCTCAACATCCTCCGCCACAGAGACCAACTTAGCTACACGTGTTGAAATGGCCTACAACCCGGAGTTCCTTCCCTTGCCAAAGCCGTACCCGAAGGGCACGTCTGGGTTCACCTGAGAAGCTCAACAAGCTCCGCCACGCGGTCCACACAAGCTACACGTGTTGAAATGGCCTACAACCCGGAGTTCCTTCCCTTGCCAAAGCCGTGCCCGAAGGGCACGTCTGTGTTCACCTCGAAAGCTCAACAAGCTCCGCCACAAAGACCAAGTAAGCTACACGTGTTGAAAGGGCCTACAACCCGGAGTTCCTTCCCTTGCCAAAGCCGTGCCCGAAGGCACGTCTGTGTTCACCTGGGAAGCTCAACAAGCTCCGCCATAGTGACCAACTTAGCTACACGTGTTGAAATAGCCTACAACCCGGAGTTCCTTCCCTTGCCAAAGCCGTGCCTGAAGGGCACGTCTGGGTTCACCTGGGAAGCTCAACATCCTCCGCCACAGAGACCAACTTAGCTACACGTGTTGAAATGGCCTACAACCCGGAGTTCCTTCCCTTGCCAAAGCCGTACCCGAAGGGCACGTCTGGGTTCACCTGAGAAGCTCAACAAGCTCCGCCACAGTGACCAACTTAGCTACACGTGTTGAAATAGCCTACAACCCGGAGTTCCTTCCCTTGCCAAAGCCGTGCCTGAAGGGCACGTCTGGGTTCACCTGGGAAGCTCAACATCCTCCGCCACAGAGACCAACTTAGCTACACGTGTTGAAATGGCCTACAACCCGGAGTTCCTTCCCTTGCCAAAGCCGTACCCGAAGGGCACGTCTGGGTTCACCTGAGAAGCTCAACAAGCTCCGCCACGCGGTCCACACAGGCTACACGTGTTGAAGTGGCCTACAACCCGGAGTTCCTTCCCTTGCCAAAGCCGTGCCCGAAGGGCACGTCTGTGTTCACCTGGAAAGCTCAACATGCTCCGCCACAAAGACCAACCTAGCTAGACGAGTTGAAGTGGCCTACAACCCGGAGTTCCTTCACTTGCCAAAGCCGTGCCCGAAGGCACGTCTGTGTTCACCTGGGAAGCTCAACAAGCTCCGCCACGCGGTCCACACAAGCTACACGTGTTGAAATGGCCTACAACCCGGAGTTCCTTCCCTTGCCAAAGCCGTACCCGAAGGGCACGTCTGGGTTCACCTGAGAAGCTCAACAAGCTCCGCCACGCGGTCCGCACAAGCTACACGTGTTGAAATGGCCTACAACCTGGAGTTCCTTCACTTGCCAAAGCCGTGCCTGAAGGGCACGTCTGGGTTCACCTGGGAAGCTCAACATCCTCCGCCACAGAGACCAACTTAGCTACACGTGTTGAAATGGCCTACAACCCGGAGTTCCTTCCCTTGCCAAAGCCGTGCCTGAAGGGCACGTCTGGGTTCACCTGGGAAGCTCAACATCCTCCGCCACAGAGACCAACTTAGCTACACGTGTTGAAATAGCCTACAACCCGGAGTTCCTTCCCTTGCCAAAGCCGTGCCTGAAGGGCACGTCTGGGTTCACCTGGGAAGCTCAACATCCTCCGCCACAGAGACCAACTTAGCTACACGTGTTGAAATGGCCTACAACCCGGAGTTCCTTCCCTTGCCAAAGCCGTGCCCGAAGGCACGTCTGCGTTCACCTGGGAAGCTCAACAAGCTCCGCCACAGAGATCAACTTAGCTACACGTGTTGAAATAGCCTACAACCCGGAGTTCCTTCCCTTGCCAAAGCCGTGCCTGAAGGGCACGTCTGGGTTCACCTGGGAAGCTCAACATCCTCCGCCACAGAGACCAACTTAGCTACACGTGTTGAAATGGCCTACAACCCGGAGTTCCTTCCCTTGCCAAAGCCGTACCCGAAGGGCACGTCTGGGTTCACCTGAGAAGCTCAACAAGCTCCGCCACGCGGTCCACACAAGCTACACGTGTTGAAATGGCCTACAACCCGGAGTTCCTTCCCTTGCCAAAGCCGTGCCCGAAGGGCACGTCTGTGTTCACCTCGAAAGCTCAACAAGCTCCGCCACAAAGACCAAGTAAGCTACACGTGTTGAAATGGCCTACAACCCGGAGTTCCTTCCCTTGCCAAAGCCGTGCCCGAAGGCACGTCTGTGTTCACCTGGGAAGCTCAACAAGCTCCGCCATAGTGACCAACTTAGCTACACGTGTTGAAATAGCCTACAACCCGGAGTTCCTTCCCTTGCCAAAGCCGTGCCTGAAGGGCACGTCTGGGTTCACCTGGGAAGCTCAACATCCTCCGCCACAGAGACCAACTTAGCTACACGTGTTGAAATGGCCTACAACCCGGAGTTCCTTCCCTTGCCAAAGCCGTACCCGAAGGGCACGTCTGGGTTCACCTGAGAAGCTCAACAAGCTCCGCCACAGTGACCAACTTAGCTACACGTGTTGAAATAGCCTACAACCCGGAGTTCCTTCCCTTGCCAAAGCCGTGCCTGAAGGGCACGTCTGGGTTCACCTGGGAAGCTCAACATCCTCCGCCACAGAGACCAACTTAGCTACACGTGTTGAAATGGCCTACAACCCGGAGTTCCTTCCCTTGCCAAAGCCGTACCCGAAGGGCACGTCTGGGTTCACCTGAGAAGCTCAACAAGCTCCGCCACGCGGTCCACACAAGCTACACGTGTTGAAATGGCCTACAACCTGGAGTTCCTTCACTTGCCAAAGCCGTGCCCGAAGGCACGTCTGTGTTCACCTGGGAAGCTCAACAAGCTCCGCCACAGAGACCAACCTAGCTAGACGTGTTGAAGTGGCCTACAACCCGGAGTTCCTCCACTTGCCAAAGCCGTGCCCGAAGGCACGTCTGTGTTCACCTGGGAAGCTCAACAAGCTCCGCCACAGAGACCAACTTAGCTACACGTGTTGAAATAGCCTACAACCCGGAGTTCCTTCCCTTGCCAAAGCCGTGCCTGAAGGGCACGTCTGGGTTCACCTGGGAAGCTCAACAAGCTCCGCCACAGAGACCAACTTAGCTACACGTGTTGAAATGGCCTACAACCCGGAGTTCCTTCCCTTGCCAAAGCCGTACCCGAAGGGCACGTCTGGGTTCACCTGAGAAGCTCAACAAGCTCCGCCACGCGGTCCACACAAGCTACACGTGTTGAAATGGCCTACAACCTGGAGTTCCTTCACTTGCCAAAGCCGTGCCCGAAGGGCACGTCTGGGTTCACCTGGGAAGCTCAACAAGCTCCGCCACAGAGACCAACTTAGCTACACGTGTTGAAATAGCCTACAACCCGGAGTTCCTTCCCTTGCCAAAGCCGTGCCTGAAGGGCACGTCTGCGTTCACCTGGGAAGCTCAACAAGCTCCGCCACAGAGACCAACTTAGCTACACGTGTTGAAATAGCCTACAACCCGGAGTTCCTTCCCTTGCCAAAGCCGTGCCTGAAGGGCACATCTGGGTTCACCTGGGAAGCTCAACAAGCTCCGCCACGCGGTCCACACAAGCTACACGTGTTGAAATGGCCTACAACCCGGAGTTCCTTCCCTTGCCAAAGCCGTGCCCGAAGGGCACGTCTGTGTTCACCTCGCAAGCTCAACAAGCTCCGCCACGCGGTCCACACAGGCTACACGTGTTGAAGTGGCCTACAACCCGGAGTTCCTTCCCTTGCCAAAGCCGTGCCCGAAGGGCACGTCTGTGTTCACCTGGAAAGCTCAACATGCTCCGCCACAAAGACCAACCTAGCTAGACGAGTTGAAGTGGCCTACAACCCGGAGTTCCTTCACTTGCCAAAGCCGTGCCCGAAGGCACGTCTGTGTTCACCTGGGAAGCTCAACAAGCTCCGCCACGCGGTCCACACAAGCTACACGTGTTGAAATGGCCTACAACCCGGAGTTCCTTCCCTTGCCAAAGCCGTACCCGAAGGGCACGTCTGGGTTCACCTGAGAAGCTCAACAAGCTCCGCCACGCGGTCCGCACAAGCTACACGTGTTGAAATGGCCTACAACCTGGAGTTCCTTCACTTGCCAAAGCCGTGCCCGAAGGCAAGTCTGTGTTCACCTGGGAAGCTCAACAAGCTCCGCCACGCGGTCCACACAAGCTACACGTGTTGAAATGGCCTACAACCCGGAGTTCCTTCCCTTGCCAAAGCCGTGCCCGAAGGGCACGTCTGTGTTCACCTCGCAAGCTCAACAAGCTCCGCCACGCGGTCCACACAGGCTACACGTGTTGAAGTGGCCTACAACCCGGAGTTCCTTCCCTTGCCAAAGCCGTACCCGAAGGGCACGTCTGGGTTCACCTGAGAAGCTCAACAAGCTCCGCCACGCGGTCCACACAAGCTACACGTGTTGAAATGGCCTACAACCCGGAGTTCCTTCCCTTGCCAAAGCCGTGCCCGAAGGGCACGTCTGTGTTCACCTCGAAAGCTCAACAAGCTCCGCCACAAAGACCAAGTAAGCTACACGTGTTGAAATGGCCTACAACCCGGAGTTCCTTCCCTTGCCAAAGCCGTGCCCGAAGGCACGTCTGTGTTCACCTGGGAAGCTCAACAAGCTCCGCCATAGTGACCAACTTAGCTACACGTGTTGAAATAGCCTACAACCCGGAGTTCCTTCCCTTGCCAAAGCCGTGCCTGAAGGGCACGTCTGGGTTCACCTGGGAAGCTCAACATCCTCCGCCACAGAGACCAACTTAGCTACACGTGTTGAAATGGCCTACAACCCGGAGTTCCTTCCCTTGCCAAAGCCGTACCCGAAGGGCACGTCTGGGTTCACCTGAGAAGCTCAACAAGCTCCGCCACAGTGACCAACTTAGCTACACGTGTTGAAATAGCCTACAACCCGGAGTTCCTTCCCTTGCCAAAGCCGTGCCTGAAGGGCACGTCTGGGTTCACCTGGGAAGCTCAACATCCTCCGCCACAGAGACCAACTTAGCTACACGTGTTGAAATGGCCTACAACCCGGAGTTCCTTCCCTTGCCAAAGCCGTACCCGAAGGGCACGTCTGGGTTCACCTGAGAAGCTCAACAAGCTCCGCCACGCGGTCCACACAAGCTACACGTGTTGAAATGGCCTACAACCTGGAGTTCCTTCACTTGCCAAAGCCGTGCCCGAAGGCACGTCTGTGTTCACCTGGGAAGCTCAACAAGCTCCGCCACAGAGACCAACCTAGCTAGACGTGTTGAAGTGGCCTACAACCCGGAGTTCCTCCACTTGCCAAAGCCGTGCCCGAAGGCACGTCTGTGTTCACCTGGGAAGCTCAACAAGCTCCGCCACAGAGACCAACTTAGCTACACGTGTTGAAATAGCCTACAACCCGGAGTTCCTTCCCTTGCCAAAGCCGTGCCTGAAGGGCACGTCTGGGTTCACCTGGGAAGCTCAACAAGCTCCGCCACAGAGACCAACTTAGCTACACGTGTTGAAATGGCCTACAACCCGGAGTTCCTTCCCTTGCCAAAGCCGTACCCGAAGGGCACGTCTGGGTTCACCTGAGAAGCTCAACAAGCTCCGCCACGCGGTCCACACAAGCTACACGTGTTGAAATGGCCTACAACCTGGAGTTCCTTCACTTGCCAAAGCCGTGCCCGAAGGGCACGTCTGGGTTCACCTGGGAAGCTCAACAAGCTCCGCCACAGAGACCAACTTAGCTACACGTGTTGAAATAGCCTACAACCCGGAGTTCCTTCCCTTGCCAAAGCCGTGCCTGAAGGGCACGTCTGCGTTCACCTGGGAAGCTCAACAAGCTCCGCCACAGAGACCAACTTAGCTACACGTGTTGAAATAGCCTACAACCCGGAGTTCCTTCCCTTGCCAAAGCCGTGCCTGAAGGGCACGTCTGGGTTCACCTGGGAAGCTCAACAAGCTCCGCCACGCGGTCCACACAAGCTACACGTGTTGAAATGGCCTACAACCCGGAGTTCCTTCCCTTGCCAAAGCCGTGCCCGAAGGGCACGTCTGTGTTCACCTCGCAAGCTCAACAAGCTCCGCCACGCGGTCCACACAGGCTACACGTGTTGAAGTGGCCTACAACCCGGAGTTCCTTCCCTTGCCAAAGCCGTGCCCGAAGGGCACGTCTGTGTTCACCTGGAAAGCTCAACATGCTCCGCCACAAAGACCAACCTAGCTAGACGAGTTGAAGTGGCCTACAACCCGGAGTTCCTTCACTTGCCAAAGCCGTGCCCGAAGGCACGTCTGTGTTCACCTGGGAAGCTCAACAAGCTCCGCCACGCGGTCCACACAAGCTACACGTGTTGAAATGGCCTACAACCCGGAGTTCCTTCCCTTGCCAAAGCCGTACCCGAAGGGCACGTCTGGGTTCACCTGAGAAGCTCAACAAGCTCCGCCACGCGGTCCGCACAAGCTACACGTGTTGAAATGGCCTACAACCTGGAGTTCCTTCACTTGCCAAAGCCGTGCCCGAAGGCAAGTCTGTGTTCACCTGGGAAGCTCAACAAGCTCCGCCACAGAGACCAACCTAGCTAGACGTGTTGAAGTGGCCTACAACCCGGAGTTCCTCCACTTGCCAAAGCCGTGCCCGAAGGCACGTCTGTGTTCACCTGGGAAGCTCAACAAGCTCCGCCACAGAGATCAACTTAGCTACACGTGTTGAAATAGCCTACAACCCGGAGTTCCTTCCCTTGCCAAAGCCGTGCCTGAAGGGCACGTCTGGGTTCACCTGGGAAGCTCAACATCCTCCGCCACAGAGACCAACTTAGCTACACGTGTTGAAATGGCCTACAACCCGGAGTTCCTTCCCTTGCCAAAGCCGTACCCGAAGGGCACGTCTGGGTTCACCTGAGAAGCTCAACAAGCTCCGCCACGCGGTCCACACAAGCTACACGTGTTGAAATGGCCTACAACCCGGAGTTCCTTCCCTTGCCAAAGCCGTGCCCGAAGGGCACGTCTGTGTTCACCTCGAAAGCTCAACAAGCTCCGCCACAAAGACCAAGTAAGCTACACGTGTTGAAATGGCCTACAACCCGGAGTTCCTTCCCTTGCCAAAGCCGTGCCCGAAGGCACGTCTGTGTTCACCTGGGAAGCTCAACAAGCTCCGCCATAGTGACCAACTTAGCTACACGTGTTGAAATAGCCTACAACCCGGAGTTCCTTCCCTTGCCAAAGCCGTGCCTGAAGGGCACGTCTGGGTTCACCTGGGAAGCTCAACAAGCTCCGCCACAGAGACCAACTTAGCTACACGTGTTGAAATGGCCTACAACCCGGAGTTCCTTCCCTTGCCAAAGCCGTACCCGAAGGGCACGTCTGGGTTCACCTGAGAAGCTCAACAAGCTCCGCCACGCGGTCCACACAAGCTACACGTGTTGAAATGGCCTACAACCTGGAGTTCCTTCACTTGCCAAAGCCGTGCCCGAAGGGCACGTCTGGGTTCACCTGGGAAGCTCAACAAGCTCCGCCACAGAGACCAACTTAGCTACACGTGTTGAAATAGCCTACAACCCGGAGTTCCTTCCCTTGCCAAAGCCGTGCCTGAAGGGCACGTCTGCGTTCACCTGGGAAGCTCAACAAGCTCCGCCACAGAGACCAAATTAGCTACACGTGTTGAAATAGCCTACAACCCGGAGTTCCTTCCCTTGCCAAAGCCGTGTCTGAAGGGCACGTCTGGGTTCACCTGGGAAGCTCAACATCCTCCGCCACAGAGACCAACTTAGCTACACGTGTTGAAATGGCCTACAACCCGGAGTTCCTTCCCTTGCCAAAGCCGTGCCCGAAGGGCACGTCTGGGTTCACTTGGGAAGCTCAACAACCTCCGCCACAGAGACCAACTTAGCTACACGTGTTGAAATGGCCCACAACCCGGAGTTCCTTCCCTTGCCAAAGCCGTACCCGAAGGGCACGTCTGGGTTCAACTGAGAAGCTCAACAAGCTCCGCCACGCGGTCCACACAAGCTACACGTGTTGAAATGGCCTACAACCCGGAGTTCCTTCCCTTGCCAAAGCCGTACCCGAAGGGCACGTCTGGGTTCACCTTAGAAGCTCAACAAGCTCCGCCACGCGGTCCACACAAGCTACACGTGTTGAAATGGCCTACAACCTGGAGTTCCTTCACTTGCCAAAGCCGTGCCCGAAGGCAAGTCTGTGTTCACCTGGGAAGCTCAACAAGCTCCGCCACAGAGACCAACCTAGCTAGACGTGTTGAAGTGGCCTACAACCCGGAGTTCCTCCACTTGCCAAAGCCGTGCCCGAAGGCACGTCTGTGTTCACCTGGGAAGCTCAACAAGCTCCGCCACAGAGACCAACTTAGCTACACGTGTTGAAATAGCCTACAACCCGGAGTTCCTTCCCTTGCCAAAGCCGTGCCCGAAGGGCACGTCTGTGTTCACCTCGAAAGCTCAACAAGCTCCGCCACAAAGACCAAGTAAGCTACACGTGTTGAAATGGCCTACAACCCGGAGTTCCTTCCCTTGCCAAAGCCGTGCCCGAAGGCACGTCTGTGTTCACCTGGGAAGCTCAACAAGCTCCGCCACAGTGACCAACTTAGCTACACGTGTTGAAATGGCCTACAACCCGGAGTTCCTTCCCTTGCCAAAGCCGTGCCCGAAGGGCACGTCTGGGTTCACTTGGAAAGCTCAACAACCTCCGCCACAGAGACCAACTTAGCTACACGTGTTGAAATGGCCCACAACCCGGAGTTCCTTCCCTTGCCAAAGCCGTACCCGAAGGGCACGTCTGGGTTCACCTGAGAAGCTCAACAAGCTCCGCCACGCGGTCCACACAAGCTACACGTGTTGAAATGGCCTACAACCCGGAGTTCCTTCCCTTGCCAAAGCCGTGCCCGAAGGGCACGTCTGTGTTCACCTCGAAAGCTCAACAAGCTCCGCCACAAAGACCAACCTAGCTAGACGAGTTGAAGTGGCCTACAACCCGGAGTTCCTTCACTTGCCAAAGCCGTGCCCGAAGGCACGTCTGTGTTCACCTGGGAAGCTCAACAAGCTCCGCCACGCGGTCCACACAAGCTACACGTGTTGAAATGGCCTACAACCCGGAGTTCCTTCCCTTGCCAAAGCCGTGCCCGAAGGGCACGTCTGTGTTCACCTCGAAAGCTCAACAAGCTCCGCCACAAAGACCAAGTAAGCTACACGTGTTGAAATGGCCTACAACCCGGAGTTCCTTCCCTTGCCAAAGCCGTGCCCGAAGGCACGTCTGTGTTCACCTGGGAAGCTCAACAAGCTCCGCCATAGTGACCAACTTAGCTACACGTGTTGAAATAGCCTACAACCCGGAGTTCCTTCCCTTGCCAAAGCCGTGCCTGAAGGGCACGTCTGGGTTCACCTGGGAAGCTCAACATCCTCCGCCACAGAGACCAACTTAGCTACACGTGTTGAAATGGCCTACAACCCGGAGTTCCTTCCCTTGCCAAAGCCGTACCCGAAGGGCACGTCTGGGTTCACCTGAGAAGCTCAACAAGCTCCGCCACAGTGACCAACTTAGCTACACGTGTTGAAATAGCCTACAACCCGGAGTTCCTTCCCTTGCCAAAGCCGTGCCTGAAGGGCACGTCTGGGTTCACCTGGGAAGCTCAACATCCTCCGCCACAGAGACCAACTTAGCTACACGTGTTGAAATGGCCTACAACCCGGAGTTCCTTCCCTTGCCAAAGCCGTACCCGAAGGGCACGTCTGGGTTCACCTGAGAAGCTCAACAAGCTCCGCCACGCGGTCCACACAAGCTACACGTGTTGAAATGGCCTACAACCTGGAGTTCCTTCACTTGCCAAAGCCGTGCCCGAAGGCACGTCTGTGTTCACCTGGGAAGCTCAACAAGCTCCGCCACAGAGACCAACCTAGCTAGACGTGTTGAAGTGGCCTACAACCCGGAGTTCCTCCACTTGCCAAAGCCGTGCCCGAAGGCACGTCTGTGTTCACCTGGGAAGCTCAACAAGCTCCGCCACAGAGACCAACTTAGCTACACGTGTTGAAATAGCCTACAACCCGGAGTTCCTTCCCTTGCCAAAGCCGTGCCTGAAGGGCACGTCTGGGTTCACCTGGGAAGCTCAACAAGCTCCGCCACAGAGACCAACTTAGCTACACGTGTTGAAATGGCCTACAACCCGGAGTTCCTTCCCTTGCCAAAGCCGTACCCGAAGGGCACGTCTGGGTTCACCTGAGAAGCTCAACAAGCTCCGCCACGCGGTCCACACAAGCTACACGTGTTGAAATGGCCTACAACCTGGAGTTCCTTCACTTGCCAAAGCCGTGCCCGAAGGGCACGTCTGGGTTCACCTGGGAAGCTCAACAAGCTCCGCCACAGAGACCAACTTAGCTACACGTGTTGAAATAGCCTACAACCCGGAGTTCCTTCCCTTGCCAAAGCCGTGCCTGAAGGGCACGTCTGCGTTCACCTGGGAAGCTCAACAAGCTCCGCCACAGAGACCAAATTAGCTACACGTGTTGAAATAGCCTACAACCCGGAGTTCCTTCCCTTGCCAAAGCCGTGCCTGAAGGGCACGTCTGGGTTCACCTGGGAAGCTCAACATCCTCCGCCACAGAGACCAACTTAGCTACACGTGTTGAAATGGCCTACAACCCGGAGTTCCTTCCCTTGCCAAAGCCGTGCCCGAAGGGCACGTCTGGGTTCACTTGGGAAGCTCAACAACCTCCGCCACAGAGACCAACTTAGCTACACGTGTTGAAATGGCCCACAACCCGGAGTTCCTTCCCTTGCCAAAGCCGTACCCGAAGGGCACGTCTGGGTTCAACTGAGAAGCTCAACAAGCTCCGCCACGCGGTCCACACAAGCTACACGTGTTGAAATGGCCTACAACCCGGAGTTCCTTCCCTTGCCAAAGCCGTACCCGAAGGGCACGTCTGGGTTCACCTTAGAAGCTCAACAAGCTCCGCCACGCGGTCCACACAAGCTACACGTGTTGAAATGGCCTACAACCTGGAGTTCCTTCACTTGCCAAAGCCGTGCCCGAAGGCAAGTCTGTGTTCACCTGGGAAGCTCAACAAGCTCCGCCACAGAGACCAACCTAGCTAGACGTGTTGAAGTGGCCTACAACCCGGAGTTCCTCCACTTGCCAAAGCCGTGCCCGAAGGCACGTCTGTGTTCACCTGGGAAGCTCAACAAGCTCCGCCACAGAGACCAACTTAGCTACACGTGTTGAAATAGCCTACAACCCGGAGTTCCTTCCCTTGCCAAAGCCGTGCCCGAAGGGCACGTCTGTGTTCACCTCGAAAGCTCAACAAGCTCCGCCACAAAGACCAAGTAAGCTACACGTGTTGAAATGGCCTACAACCCGGAGTTCCTTCCCTTGCCAAAGCCGTGCCCGAAGGCACGTCTGTGTTCACCTGGGAAGCTCAACAAGCTCCGCCACAGTGACCAACTTAGCTACACGTGTTGAAATGGCCTACAACCCGGAGTTCCTTCCCTTGCCAAAGCCGTGCCCGAAGGGCACGTCTGGGTTCACTTGGAAAGCTCAACAACCTCCGCCACAGAGACCAACTTAGCTACACGTGTTGAAATGGCCCACAACCCGGAGTTCCTTCCCTTGCCAAAGCCGTACCCGAAGGGCACGTCTGGGTTCACCTGAGAAGCTCAACAAGCTCCGCCACGCGGTCCACACAAGCTACACGTGTTGAAATGGCCTACAACCCGGAGTTCCTTCCCTTGCCAAAGCCGTGCCCGAAGGGCACGTCTGTGTTCACCTCGAAAGCTCAACAAGCTCCGCCACAAAGACCAACCTAGCTAGACGAGTTGAAGTGGCCTACAACCCGGAGTTCCTTCACTTGCCAAAGCCGTGCCCGAAGGCACGTCTGTGTTCACCTGGGAAGCTCAACAAGCTCCGCCACGCGGTCCACACAAGCTACACGTGTTGAAATGGCCTACAACCCGGAGTTCCTTCCCTTGCCAAAGCCGTGCCCGAAGGGCACGTCTGTGTTCACCTCGAAAGCTCAACAAGCTCCGCCACAAAGACCAAGTAAGCTACACGTGTTGAAATGGCCTACAACCCGGAGTTCCTTCCTTTCCAAAGCCGTGCCCGAAGGCACGTCTGTGTTCACCTGGGAAGCTCAACAAGCTCCGCCATAGTGACCAACTTAGCTACACGTGTTGAAATAGCCTACAACCCGGAGTTCCTTCCCTTGCCAAAGCCGTGCCTGAAGGGCACGTCTGGGTTCACCTGGGAAGCTCAACATCCTCCGCCACAGAGACCAACTTAGCTACACGTGTTGAAATGGCCTACAACCCGGAGTTCCTTCCCTTGCCAAAGCCGTACCCGAAGGGCACGTCTGGGTTCACCTGAGAAGCTCAACAAGCTCCGCCACAGTGACCAACTTAGCTACACGTGTTGAAATAGCCTACAACCCGGAGTTCCTTCCCTTGCCAAAGCCGTGCCTGAAGGGCACGTCTGGGTTCACCTGGGAAGCTCAACATCCTCCGCCACAGAGACCAACTTAGCTACACGTGTTGAAATGGCCTACAACCCGGAGTTCCTTCCCTTGCCAAAGCCGTACCCGAAGGGCACGTCTGGGTTCACCTGAGAAGCTCAACAAGCTCCGCCACGCGGTCCACACAAGCTACACGTGTTGAAATGGCCTACAACCTGGAGTTCCTTCACTTGCCAAAGCCGTGCCCGAAGGCACGTCTGTGTTCACCTGGGAAGCTCAACAAGCTCCGCCACAGAGACCAACCTAGCTAGACGTGTTGAAGTGGCCTACAACCCGGAGTTCCTCCACTTGCCAAAGCCGTGCCCGAAGGCACGTCTGTGTTCACCTGGGAAGCTCAACAAGCTCCGCCACAGAGACCAACTTATCTACACGTGTTGAAATAGCCTACAACCCGGAGTTCCTTCCCTTGCCAAAGCCGTGCCTGAAGGGCACGTCTGGGTTCACCTGGGAAGCTCAACAAGCTCCGCCACAGAGACCAACTTAGCTACACGTGTTGAAATGGCCTACAACCCGGAGTTCCTTCCCTTGCCAAAGCCGTACCCGAAGGGCACGTCTGGGTTCACCTGAGAAGCTCAACAAGCTCCGCCACGCGGTCCACACAAGCTACACGTGTTGAAATGGCCTACAACCTGGAGTTCCTTCACTTGCCAAAGCCGTGCCCGAAGGGCATGTCTGGGTTCACCTGGGAAGCTCAACAAGCTCCGCCACAGAGACCAACTTAGCTACACGTGTTGAAATAGCCTACAACCCGGAGTTCCTTCCCTTGCCAAAGCCGTGCCTGAAGGGCACGTCTGCGTTCACCTGGGAAGCTCAACAAGCTCCGCCACAGAGACCAACTTAGCTACACGTGTTGAAATAGCCTACAACCCGGAGTTCCTTCCCTTGCCAAAGCCGTGCCTGAAGGGCACGTCTGGGTTCACCTGGGAAGCTCAACATCCTCCGCCACAGAGACCAACTAAGCTACACGTGTTGAAATGGCCTACAACCCGGAGTTCCTTCCCTTGCCAAAGCCGTGCCCGAAGGGCACGTCTGGGTTCACTTGGGAAGCTCAACAACCTCCGCCACAGAGACCAACTTAGCTACACGTGTTGAAATGGCCCACAACCCGGAGTTCCTTCCCTTGCCAAAGCCGTACCCGAAGGGCACGTCTGGGTTCACCTGAGAAGCTCAACAAGCTCCGCCACGCGGTCCACACAAGCTACACGTGTTGAAATGGCCTACAACCCGGAGTTCCTTCCCTTGCCAAAGCCGTGCCTGAAGGGCACGTCTGGGTTCACCTGGGAAGCTCAACAAGCTCCGCCACGCGGTCCACACAAGCTACACGTGTTGAAATGGCCTACAACCTGGAGTTCCTTCACTTGCCAAAGCCGTGCCCGAAGGCAAGTCTGTGTTCACCTGGGAAGCTCAACAAGCTCCGCCACAGTGACCAACTTAGCTACACGTGTTGAAATGGCCTACAACCCGGAGTTCCTTCCCTTGCCAAAGCCGTGCCCGAAGGGCACGTCTGGGTTCACTTGGGAAGCTCAACAACCTCCGCCACAGAGACCAACTTAGCTACACGTGTTGAAATGGCCCACAATCCGGAGTTCCTTCCCTTGCCAAAGCCGTACCCGAAGGGCACGTCTGGGTTCACCTGAGAAGCTCAACAAGCTCCGCCACGCGGTCCACACAAGCTACACGTGTTGAAATGGCCTACAACCCGGAGTTCCTTCCCTTGCCAAAGCCGTGCCTGAAGGGCACGTCTGGGTTCACCTGGGAAGCTCAACATCCTCCGCCACAGAGACCAACTTAGCTACACGTGTTGAAATGGCCTACAACCCGGAGTTCCTTCCCTTGCCAAAGCCGTACCCGAAGGGCACGTCTGGGTTCACCTGAGAAGCTCAACAAGCTCCGCCACAGTGACCAACTTAGCTACACGTGTTGAAATAGCCTACAACCCGGAGTTCCTTCCCTTGCCAAAGCCGTGCCTGAAGGGCACGTCTGGGTTCACCTGGGAAGCTCAACATCCTCCGCCACAGAGACCAACTTAGCTACACGTGTTGAAATAGCCTACAACCCGGAGTTCCTTCCCTTGCCAAAGCCGTACCCGAAGGGCACGTCTGGGTTCACCTGAGAAGCTCAACAAGCTCCGCCACGCGGTCCACACAAGCTACACGTGTTGAAATGGCCTACAACCTGGAGTTCCTTCACTTGCCAAAGCCGTGCCCGAAGGCACGTCTGTGTTCACCTGGGAAGCTCAACAAGCTCCGCCACAGAGACCAACCTAGCTAGACGTGTTGAAGTGGCCTACAACCCGGAGTTCCTCCACTTGCCAAAGCCGTGCCCGAAGGCACGTCTGTGTTCACCTGGGAAGCTCAACAAGCTCCGCCACAGAGACCAACTTAGCTACACGTGTTGAAATAGCCTACAACCCGGAGTTCCTTCCCTTGCCAAAGCCGTGCCTGAAGGGCACGTCTGGGTTCACCTGGGAAGCTCAACAAGCTCCGCCACAGAGACCAACTTAGCTACACGTGTTGAAATGGCCTACAACCCGGAGTTCCTTCCCTTGCCAAAGCCGTACCCGAAGGGCACGTCTGGGTTCACCTGAGAAGCTCAACAAGCTCCGCCACGCGGTCCACACAAGCTACACGTGTTGAAATGGCCTACAACCTGGAGTTCCTTCACTTGCCAAAGCCGTGCCCGAAGGGCACGTCTGGGTTCACCTGGGAAGCTCAACAAGCTCCGCCACAGAGACCAACTTAGCTACACGTGTTGAAATAGCCTACAACCCGGAGTTCCTTCCCTTGCCAAAGCCGTGCCTGAAGGGCACGTCTGCGTTCACCTGGGAAGCTCAACAAGCTCCGCCACAGAGACCAACTTAGCTACACGTGTTGAAATAGCCTACAACCCGGAGTTCCTTCCCTTGCCAAAGCCGTGCCCGAAGGGCACGTCTGTGTTCACCTCGAAAGCTCAACAAGCTCCGCCACAAAGACCAAGTAAGCTACACGTGTTGAAATGGCCTACAACCCGGAGTTCCTTCCCTTGCCAAAGCCGTGCCCGAAGGCACGTCTGTGTTCACCTGGGAAGCTCAACAAGCTCCGCCACAGTGACCAACTTAGCTACACGTGTTGAAATGGCCTACAACCCGGAGTTCCTTCCCTTGCCAAAGCCGTGCCCGAAGGGCACGTCTGGGTTCACTTGGGAAGCTCAACAACCTCCGCCACAGAGACCAACTTAGCTACACGTGTTGAAATGGCCCACAATCCGGAGTTCCTTCCCTTGCCAAAGCCGTACCCGAAGGGCACGTCTGGGTTCACCTGAGAAGCTCAACAAGCTCCGCCACCCGGTCCACACAAGCTACACGTGTTGAAATGGCCTACAACCCGGAGTTCCTTCCCTTGCCAAAGCCGTGCCTGAAGGGCACGTCTGGGTTCACCTGGGAAGCTCAACATCCTCCGCCACAGAGACCAACTTAGCTACACGTGTTGAAATGGCCTACAACCCGGAGTTCCTTCCCTTGCCAAAGCCGTACCCGAAGGGCACGTCTGGGTTCACCTGAGAAGCTCAACAAGCTCCGCCACAGTGACCAACTTAGCTACACGTGTTGAAATAGCCTACAACCCGGAGTTCCTTCCCTTGCCAAAGCCGTGCCTGAAGGGCACGTCTGGGTTCACCTGGGAAGCTCAACATCCTCCGCCACAGAGACCAACTTAGCTACACGTGTTGAAATGGCCTACAACCCGGAGTTCCTTCCCTTGACAAAGCCGTACCCGAAGGGCACGTCTGGGTTCACCTGAGAAGCTCAACAAGCTCCGCCACGCGGTCCACACAAACTACACGTGTTGAAATGGCCTACAACCTGGAGTTCCTTCACTTGCCAAAGCCGTGCCTGAAGGGCACGTCTGTGTTCACCTGGGAAGCTCAACAAGCTCCGCCACAGAGACCAACCTAGCTAGACGTGTTGAAGTGGCCTACAACCCGGAGTTCCTCCACTTGCCAAAGCCGTGCCCGAAGGCACGTCTGTGTTCACCTGGGAAGCTCAACAAGCTCCGCCACAGAGACCAACTTAGCTACACGTGTTGAAATAGCCTACAACCCGGAGTTCCTTCCCTTGCCAAAGCCGTGCCTGAAGGGCACGTCTGGGTTCACCTGGGAAGCTCAACAAGCTCCGCCACAGAGACCAACTTAGCTACACGTGTTGAAATGGCCTACAACCCGGAGTTCCTCCCCTTGCCAAAGCCGTACCCGAAGGGCACGTCTGGGTTCACCTGAGAAGCTCAACAAGCTCCGCCACGCGGTCCACACAAGCTACACGTGTTGAAATGGCCTACAACCCGGAGTTCCTTCCCTTGCCAAAGCCGTACCCGAAGGGCACGTCTGGGTTCACCTGAGAAGCTCAACAAGCTCCGCCACGCGGTCCACACAAGCTACACGTGTTGAAATGGCCTACAACCTGGAGTTCCTTCACTTGCCAAAGCCGTACCCGAAGGGCACGTCTGGGTTCACCTGAGAAGCTCAACAAGCTCCGCCACAGTGACCAACTTAGCTACACGTGTTGAAATGGCCTACAACCCGGAGTTCCTTCCCTTGCCAAAGCCGTACCCGAAGGGCACGTCTGGGTTCACCTGAGAAGCTCAACAAGCTCCGCCACAGTGACCAACTTAGCTACACGTGTTGAAATAGCCTACAACCCGGAGTTCCTTCCCTTGCCAAAGCCGTGCCTGAAGGGCACGTCTGGGTTCACCTGGGAAGCTCAACATCCTCCGCCACAGAGACCAACTTAGCTACACGTGTTGAAATGGCCTACAACCCGGAGTTCCTTCCCTTGCCAAAGCCGTACCCGAAGGGCACGTCTGGGTTCACCTGAGAAGCTCAACAAGCTCCGCCACGCGGTCCACACAAGCTACACGTGTTGAAATGGCCTACAACCTGGAGTTCCTCCACTTGCCAAAGCCGTGCCCGAAGGCACGTCTGTGTTCACCTGGGAAGCTCAACAAGCTCCGCCACAGAGACCAACTTAGCTACACGTGTTGAAATAGCCTACAACCCGGAGTTCCTTCCCTTGCCAAAGCCGTGCCTGAAGGGCACGTCTGGGTTCACCTGGGAAGCTCAACAAGCTCCGCCACAGAGACCAACTTAGCTACACGTGTTGAAATAGCCTACAACCCGGAGTTCCTTCCCTTGCCAAAGCCGTGCCCGAAGGGCACGTCTGTGTTCACCTCGAAAGCTCAACAAGCTCCGCCACAAAGACCAAGTAAGCTACACGTGTTGAAATGGCCTACAACCCGGAGTTCCTTCCCTTGCCAAAGCCGTGCCCGAAGGCACGTCTGTGTTCACCTGGGAAGCTCAACAAGCTCCGCCACAGTGACCAACTTAGCTACACGTGTTGAAATGGCCTACAACCCGGAGTTCCTTCCCTTGCCAAAGCCGTGCCCGAAGGGCACGTCTGGGTTCACTTGGGAAGCTCAACAACCTCCGCCACAGAGACCAACTTAGCTACACGTGTTGAAATGGCCCACAACCCGGAGTTCCTTCCCTTGCCAAAGCCGTACCCGAAGGGCACGTCTGGGTTCACCTGAGAAGCCCAACAAGCTCCGCCACGCGGTCCACACAAGCTACACGTGTTGAAATGGCCTACAACCCGGAGTTCCTTCCCTTGCCAAAGCCGTGCCCGAAGGGCACGTCTGTGTTCACCTCGAAAGCTCAACAAGCTCCGCCACAAAGACCAACCTAGCTAGACGAGTTGAAGTGGCCTACAACCCGGAGTTCCTTCACTTGCCAAAGCCGTGCCCGAAGGCACGTCTGTGTTCACCTGGGAAGCTCAACAAGCTCCGCCACGCGGTCCACACAAGCTACACGTGTTGAAATGGCCTACAACCCGGAGTTCCTTCCCTTGCCAAAGCCGTGCCCGAAGGGCACGTCTGTGTTCACCTCGAAAGCTCAACAAGCTCCGCCACAAAGACCAAGTAAGCTACACGTGTTGAAATGGCCTACAACCCGGAGTTCCTTCCCTTGCCAAAGCCGTGCCCGAAGGCACGTCTGTGTTCACCTGGGAAGCTCAACAAGCTCCGCCATAGTGACCAACTTAGCTACACGTGTTGAAATAGCCTACAACCCGGAGTTCCTTCCCTTGCCAAAGCCGTGCCTGAAGGGCACGTCTGGGTTCACCTGGGAAGCTCAACATCCTCCGCCACAGAGACCAACTTAGCTACACGTGTTGAAATGGCCTACAACCCGGAGTTCCTTCCCTTGCCAAAGCCGTACCCGAAGGGCACGTCTGGGTTCACCTGAGAAGCTCAACAAGCTCCGCCACGCGGTCCACACAAGCTACACGTGTTGAAATGGCCTACAACCTGGAGTTCCTTCACTTGCCAAAGCCGTGCCCGAAGGCACGTCTGTGTTCACCTGGGAAGCTCAACAAGCTCCGCCACAGAGACCAACCTAGCTAGACGTGTTGAAGTGGCCTACAACCCGGAGTTCCTCCACTTGCCAAAGCCGTGCCCGAAGGCACGTCTGTGTTCACCTGGGAAGCTCAACAAGCTCCGCCACAGAGACCAACTTATCTACACGTGTTGAAATAGCCTACAACCCGGAGTTCCTTCCCTTGCCAAAGCCGTGCCTGAAGGGCACGTCTGGGTTCACCTGGGAAGCTCAACAAGCTCCGCCACAGAGACCAACTTAGCTACACGTGTTGAAATGGCCTACAACCCGGAGTTCCTTCCCTTGCCAAAGCCGTACCCGAAGGGCACGTCTGGGTTCACCTGAGAAGCTCAACAAGCTCCGCCACGCGGTCCACACAAGCTACACGTGTTGAAATGGCCTACAACCTGGAGTTCCTTCACTTGCCAAAGCCGTGCCCGAAGGGCATGTCTGGGTTCACCTGGGAAGCTCAACAAGCTCCGCCACAGAGACCAACTTAGCTACACGTGTTGAAATAGCCTACAACCCGGAGTTCCTTCCCTTGCCAAAGCCGTGCCTGAAGGGCACGTCTGCGTTCACCTGGGAAGCTCAACAAGCTCCGCCACAAAGACCAAGTAAGCTACACGTGTTGAAATGGCCTACAACCCGGAGTTCCTTCCCTTGCCAAAGCCGTGCCCGAAGGCACGTCTGTGTTCACCTGGGAAGCTCAACAAGCTCCGCCACAGTGACCAACTTAGCTACACGTGTTGAAATGGCCTACAACCCGGAGTTCCTTCCCTTGCCAAAGCCGTGCCCGAAGGGCACGTCTGGGTTCACTTGGGAAGCTCAACAACCTCCGCCACAGAGACCAACTTAGCTACACGTGTTGAAATGGCCCACAATCCGGAGTTCCTTCCCTTGCCAAAGCCGTACCCGAAGGGCACGTCTGGGTTCACCTGAGAAGCTCAACAAGCTCCGCCACGCGGTCCACACAAGCTACACGTGTTGAAATGGCCTACAACCTGGAGTTCCTTCACTTGCCAAAGCCGTGCCCGAAGGCACGTCTGTGTTCACCTGGGAAGCTCAACAAGCTCCGCCACAGAGACCAACCTAGCTAGACGTGTTGAAGTGGCCTACAACCCGGAGTTCCTCCACTTGCCAAAGCCGTGCCCGAAGGCACGTCTGTGTTCACCTGGGAAGCTCAACAAGCTCCGCCACAGAGACCAACTTATCTACACGTGTTGAAATAGCCTACAACCCGGAGTTCCTTCCCTTGCCAAAGCCGTGCCTGAAGGGCACGTCTGGGTTCACCTGGGAAGCTCAACAAGCTCCGCCACAGAGACCAACTTAGCTACACGTGTTGAAATGGCCTACAACCCGGAGTTCCTTCCCTTGCCAAAGCCGTACCCGAAGGGCACGTCTGGGTTCACCTGAGAAGCTCAACAAGCTCCGCCACGCGGTCCACACAAGCTACACGTGTTGAAATGGCCTACAACCTGGAGTTCCTTCACTTGCCAAAGCCGTGCCCGAAGGGCATGTCTGGGTTCACCTGGGAAGCTCAACAAGCTCCGCCACAGAGACCAACTTAGCTACACGTGTTGAAATAGCCTACAACCCGGAGTTCCTTCCCTTGCCAAAGCCGTGCCTGAAGGGCACGTCTGCGTTCACCTGGGAAGCTCAACAAGCTCCGCCACAGAGACCAACTTAGCTACACGTGTTGAAATAGCCTACAACCCGGAGTTCCTTCCCTTGCCAAAGCCGTGCCCGAAGGGCACGTCTGTGTTCACCTCGAAAGCTCAACAAGCTCCGCCACAAAGACCAAGTAAGCTACACGTGTTGAAATGGCCTACAACCCGGAGTTCCTTCCCTTGCCAAAGCCGTGCCCGAAGGCACGTCTGTGTTCACCTGGGAAGCTCAACAAGCTCCGCCACAGTGACCAACTTAGCTACACGTGTTGAAATGGCCTACAACCCGGAGTTCCTTCCCTTGCCAAAGCCGTGCCCGAAGGGCACGTCTGGGTTCACTTGGGAAGCTCAACAACCTCCGCCACAGAGACCAACTTAGCTACACGTGTTGAAATGGCCCACAATCCGGAGTTCCTTCCCTTGCCAAAGCCGTACCCGAAGGGCACGTCTGGGTTCACCTGAGAAGCTCAACAAGCTCCGCCACGCGGTCCACACAAGCTACACGTGTTGAAATGGCCTACAACCCGGAGTTCCTTCCCTTGCCAAAGCCGTGCCTGAAGGGCACGTCTGGGTTCACCTGGGAAGCTCAACATCCTCCGCCACAGAGACCAACTTAGCTACACGTGTTGAAATGGCCCACAATCCGGAGTTCCTTCCCTTGCCAAAGCCGTACCCGAAGGGCACGTCTGGGTTCACCTGAGAAGCTCAACAAGCTCCGCCACGCGGTCCACACAAGCTACACGTGTTGAAATGGCCTACAACCTGGAGTTCCTTCACTTGCCAAAGCCGTGCCCGAAGGCACGTCTGTGTTCACCTGGGAAGCTCAACAAGCTCCGCCACAGAGACCAACCTAGCTAGACGTGTTGAAGTGGCCTACAACCCGGAGTTCCTCCACTTGCCAAAGCCGTGCCCGAAGGCACGTCTGTGTTCACCTGGGAAGCTCAACAAGCTCCGCCACAGAGACCAACTTATCTACACGTGTTGAAATAGCCTACAACCCGGAGTTCCTTCCCTTGCCAAAGCCGTGCCTGAAGGGCACGTCTGGGTTCACCTGGGAAGCTCAACAAGCTCCGCCACAGAGACCAACTTAGCTACACGTGTTGAAATGGCCTACAACCCGGAGTTCCTTCCCTTGCCAAAGCCGTACCCGAAGGGCACGTCTGGGTTCACCTGAGAAGCTCAACAAGCTCCGCCACGCGGTCCACACAAGCTACACGTGTTGAAATGGCCTACAACCTGGAGTTCCTTCACTTGCCAAAGCCGTGCCCGAAGGGCATGTCTGGGTTCACCTGGGAAGCTCAACAAGCTCCGCCACAGAGACCAACTTAGCTACACGTGTTGAAATAGCCTACAACCCGGAGTTCCTTCCCTTGCCAAAGCCGTGCCTGAAGGGCACGTCTGCGTTCACCTGGGAAGCTCAACAAGCTCCGCCACAGAGACCAACTTAGCTACACGTGTTGAAATAGCCTACAACCCGGAGTTCCTTCCCTTGCCAAAGCCGTGCCCGAAGGGCACGTCTGTGTTCACCTCGAAAGCTCAACAAGCTCCGCCACAAAGACCAAGTAAGCTACACGTGTTGAAATGGCCTACAACCCGGAGTTCCTTCCCTTGCCAAAGCCGTGCCCGAAGGCACGTCTGTGTTCACCTGGGAAGCTCAACAAGCTCCGCCACAGTGACCAACTTAGCTACACGTGTTGAAATGGCATACAACCCGGAGTTCCTTCCCTTGCCAAAGCCGTGCCCGAAGGGCACGTCTGGGTTCACTTGGGAAGCTCAACAACCTCCGCCACAGAGACCAACTTAGCTACACGTGTTGAAATGGCCCACAATCCGGAGTTCCTTCCCTTGCCAAAGCCGTACCCGAAGGGCACGTCTGGGTTCACCTGAGAAGCTCAACAAGCTCCGCCACGCGGTCCACACAAGCTACACGTGTTGAAATGGCCTACAACCCGGAGTTCCTTCCCTTGCCAAAGCCGTGCCTGAAGGGCACGTCTGGGTTCACCTGGGAAGCTCAACATCCTCCGCCACAGAGACCAACTTAGCTACACGTGTTGAAATGGCCTACAACCCGGAGTTCCTTCCCTTGCCAAAGCCGTACCCGAAGGGCACGTCTGGGTTCACCTGAGAAGCTCAACAAGCTCCGCCACAGTGACCAACTTAGCTACACGTGTTGAAATAGCCTACAACCCGGAGTTCCTTCCCTTGCCAAAGCCGTGCCTGAAGGGCACGTCTGGGTTCACCTGGGAAGCTCAACATCCTCCGCCACAGAGACCAACTTAGCTACACGTGTTGAAATGGCCTACAACCCGGAGTTCCTTCCCTTGCCAAAGCCGTACCCGAACGGCACGTCTGGGTTCACCTGAGAAGCTCAACAAGCTCCGCCACGCGGTCCACACAAGCTACACGTGTTGAAATGGCCTACAACCTGGAGTTCCTTCACTTGCCAAAGCCGTGCCCGAAGGCACGTCTGTGTTCACCTGGGAAGCTCAACAAGCTCCGCCACAGAGACCAACCTAGCTAGACGTGTTGAAGTGGCCTACAACCCGGAGTTCCTCCACTTGCCAAAGCCGTGCCCGAAGGCACGTCTGTGTTCACCTGGGAAGCTCAGCAAGCTCCGCCACAGAGACCAACTTAGCTACACGTGTTGAAATAGCCTACAACCCGGAGTTCCTTCCCTTGCCAAAGCCGTGCCTGAAGGGCACGTCTGGGTTCACCTGGGAAGCTCAACAAGCTCCGCCACAGAGACCAACTTAGCTACACGTGTTGAAATGGCCTACAACCCGGAGTTCCCTCCCTTGCCAAAGCCGTACCCGAAGGGCACGTCTGGGTTCACCTGAGAAGCTCAACAAGCTCCGCCACGCGGTCCACACAAGCTACACGTGTTGAAATGGCCTACAACCTGGAGTTCCTTCACTTGCCAAAGCCGTGCCCGAAGGGCACGTCTGGGTTCACCTGGGAAGCTCAACAAGCTCCGCCACAGAGACCAACTTAGCTACACGTGTTGAAATAGCCTACAACCCGGAGTTCCTTCCCTTGCCAAAGCCGTGCCTGAAGGGCACGTCTGCGTTCACCTGGGAAGCTCAACAAGCTCCGCCACAGAGACCAACTTAGCTACACGTGTTGAAATAGACTACAACCCGGAGTTCCTTCCCTTGCCAAAGCCGTGCCTGAAGGGCACGTCTGGGTTCACCTGGGAAGCTCAACATCCTCCGCCACAGAGACCAACTTAGCTACACGTGTTGAAATGGCCTACAACCCGGAGTTCCTTCCCTTGCCAAAGCCGTGCCCGAAGGGCACGTCTGGGATCACTTGGGAAGCTCAACAACCTCCGCCACAGAGACCAACTTAGCTACACGTGTTGAAATGGCCCACAACCCGGAGTTCCTTCCCTTGCCAAAGCCGTACCCGAAGGGCACGTCTGGGTTCACCTGAGAAGCTCAACAAGCTCCGCCACGCGGTCCACACAAGCTTCACGTGTTGAAATGGCCTACAACCTGGAGTTCCTTCACTTGCCAAAGCCGTGCCTGAAGGGCACGTCTGCGTTCACCTGGGAAGCTCAACAAGCTCCGCCACAGAGACCAACCTAGCTAGACGTGTTGAAGTGGCCTACAACCCGGAGTTCCTCCACTTGCCAAAGCCGTGCCTGAAGGGCACGTCTGGGTTCACCTGGGAAGCTCAACATCCTCCGCCACAGAGACCAACTTAGCTACACGTGTTGAAATGGCCTACAACCCGGAGTTCCTTCCCTTGCCAAAGCCGTGCCCGAAGGGCACGTCTGGGTTCACTTGGGAAGCTCAACAACCTCCGCCACAGAGACCAACTTAGCTACACGTGTTGAAATGGCCCACAACCCGGAGTTCCTTCCCTTGCCAAAGCCGTACCCGAAGGGCACGTCTGGGTTCACCTGAGAAGCTCAACATGCTCCGCCACGCGGTCCACACAAGCTACACGTGTTGAAATGGCCTACAACCTGGAGTTCCTTCACTTGCCAAAGCCGTGCCTGAAGGGCACGTCTGCGTTCACCTGGGAAGCTCAACAAGCTCCGCCACAGAGACCAACCTAGCTAGACGTGTTGAAGTGGCCTACAACCCGGAGTTCCTCCACTTGCCAAAGCCGTGCCCGAAGGCACGTCTGTGTTCACCTGGGAAGCTCAACAAGCTCCGCCACAGAGACCAACTTAGCTACACGTGTTGAAATAGCCTACAACCCGGAGTTCCTTCCCTTGCCAAAGCCGTGCCCGAAGGGCACGTCTGTGTTCACCTCGAAAGCTCAACAAGCTCCGCCACAAAGACCAAGTAAGCTACACGTGTTGAAATGGCCTACAACCCGGAGTTCCTTCCCTTGCCAAAGCCGTACCCGAAGGGCACGTCTGGGTTCACCTGAGAAGCTCAACAAGCTCCGCCACGCGGTCCACACAAGCTACACGTGTTGAAATGGCCTACAACCCGGAGTTCTTTCCCTTGCCAAAGCCGTACCCGAAGGGCACGTCTGGGTTCACCTGAGAAGCTCAACAAGCTCCGCCACGCGGTCCACACAAGCTACACGTGTTGAAATGGCCTACAACCTGGAGTTCCTTCACTTGCCAAAGCCGTGCCTGAAGGGCACGTCTGCGTTCACCTGGGAAGCTCAACAACCTCCGCCACAGAGACCAACTTAGCTACACGTGTTGAAATGGCCCACAACCCGGAGTTCCTTCCCTTGCCAATGCCGTACCCGAAGGGCACGTCTGGGTTCACCTGAGAAGCTCAACAAGCTCCGCCACGCGGTCCACACAAGCTACACGTGTTGAAATGGCCTACAACCCGGAGTTCCTTCCCTTGCCAAAGCCGTGCCCGAAGGGCACGTCTGTGTTCACCTCGAAAGCTCAACAAGCTCCGCCACAAAGACCAACCTAGCTAGACGAGTTGAAGTGGCCTACAACCCGGAGTTCCTTCACTTGCCAAAGCCGTGCCCGAAGGGCACGTCTGGGTTCACCTGGGAAGCTCAACAAGCTCCGCCACAGAGACCAACTTAGCTACACGTGTTGAAATAGCCTACAACCCGGAGTTCCTTCCCTTGCCAAAGCCGTGCCTGAAGGGCACGTCTGCGTTCACCTGGGAAGCTCAACAAGCTCCGCCACAGAGACCAACTTAGCTACACGTGTTGAAATAGACTACAACCCGGAGTTCCTTCACTTGCCAAAGCCGTGCCCGAAGGGCACGTCTGGGTTCACCTGGGAAGCTCAACAAGCTCCGCCACAGAGACCAACTTAGCTACACGTGTTGAAATAGCCTACAACCCGGAGTTCCTTCCCTTGCCAAAGCCGTACCCGAAGGGCACGTCTGGGTTCACCTGAGAAGCTCAACAAGCTCCGCCACGCGGTCCACACAAGCTACACGTGTTGAAATGGCCTACAACCTGGAGTTCCTTCACTTGCCAAAGCCGTGCCCGAAGGGCACGTCTGGGTTCACCTGGGAAGCTCAACAAGCTCCGCCACAGAGACCAACTTAGCTACACGTGTTGAAATAGCCTACAACCCGGAGTTCCTTCCCTTGCCAAAGCCGTGCCTGAAGGGCACGTCTGCGTTCACCTGGGAAGCTCAACAAGCTCCGCCACAGAGACCAACTTAGCTACACGTGTTGAAATAGACTACAACCCGGAGTTCCTTCCCTTGCCAAAGCCGTGCCTGAAGGGCACGTCTGGGTTCACCTGGGAAGCTCAACATCCTCCGCCACAGAGACCAACTTAGCTACACGTGTTGAAATGGCCTACAACCCGGAGTTCCTTCCCTTGCCAAAGCCGTGCCCGAAGGGCACGTCTGGGTTCACTTGGGAAGCTCAACAACCTCCGCCACAGAGACCAACTTAGCTACACGTGTTGAAATGGCCCACAACCCGGAGTTCCTTCCCTTGCCAAAGCCGTACCCGAAGGGCACGTCTGGGTTCACCTGAGAAGCTCAACAAGCTCCGCCACGCGGTCCACACAAGCTACACGTGTTGAAATGGCCTACAACCTGGAGTTCCTTCACTTGCCAAAGCCGTGCCTGAAGGGCACGTCTGCGTTCACCTGGGAAGCTCAACAAGCTCCGCCACAGAGACCAACCTAGCTAGACGTGTTGAAGTGGCCTACAACCCGGAGTTCCTCCACTTGCCAAAGCCGTGCCCGAAGGCACGTCTGTGTTCACCTGGGAAGCTCAACAAGCTCCGCCACAGAGACCAACTTAGCTACACGTGTTGAAATAGCCTACAACCCGGAGTTCCTTCCCTTGCCAAAGCCGTGCCCGAAGGGCACGTCTGTGTTCACCTCGAAAGCTCAACAAGCTCCGCCACAAAGACCAAGTAAGCTACACGTGTTGAAATGGCCTACAACCCGGAGTTCCTTCCCTTGCCAAAGCCGTACCCGAAGGGCACGTCTGGGTTCACCTGAGAAGCTCAACAAGCTCCGCCACGCGGTCCACACAAGCTACACGTGTTGAAATGGCCTACAACCCGGAGTTCTTTCCCTTGCCAAAGCCGTACCCGAAGGGCACGTCTGGGTTCACCTGAGAAGCTCAACAAGCTCCGCCACGCGGTCCACACAAGCTACACGTGTTGAAATGGCCTACAACCTGGAGTTCCTTCACTTGCCAAAGCCGTGCCCGAAGGCAAGTCTGTGTTCACCTGGGAAGCTCAACAAGCTCCGCCACAGAGACCAACCTAGCTAGACGTGTTGAAGTGGCCTACAACCCGGAGTTCCTCCACTTGCCAAAGCCGTGCCCGAAGGCACGTCTGTGTTCACCTGGGAAGCTCAACAAGCTCCGCCACAGAGATCAACTTAGCTACACGTGTTGAAATAGCCTACAACCCGGAGTTCCTTCCCTTGCCAAAGCCGTGCCTGAAGGGCACGTCTGGGTTCACCTGGGAAGCTCAACATCCTCCGCCACAGAGACCAACTTAGCTACACGTGTTGAAATGGCCTACAACCCGGAGTTCCTTCCCTTGCCAAAGCCGTACCCGAAGGGCACGTCTGGGTTCACCTGAGAAGCTCAACAAGCTCCGCCACGCGGTCCACACAAGCTACACGTGTTGAAATGGCCTAGAACCCGGAGTTCCTTCCCTTGCCAAAGCCGTGCCCGAAGGGCACGTCTGTGTTTACCTCGAAAGCTCAACAAGCTCCGCCACAAAGACCAAGTAAGCTACACGTGTTGAAATGGCCTACAACCCGGAGTTCCTTCCCTTGCCAAAGCCGTGCCCGAAGGCACGTCTGTGTTCACCTGGGAAGCTCAACAAGCTCCGCCACAGTGACCAACTTAGCTACACGTGTTGAAATAGCCTACAACCCGTAGTTCCTTCCCTTGCCAAAGCCGTGCCTGAAGGGCACGTCTGGGTTCACCTGGGAAGCTCAACATCCTCCGCCACAGAGACCAACTTAGCTACACGTGTTGAAATGGCCTACAACCCGGAGTTCCTTCCCTTGCCAAAGCCGTACCCGAAGGGCACGTCTGTGTTCACCTGGGAAGCTCAACAAGCTCCGCCACAGTGACCAACTTAGCTACACGTGTTGAAATAGCCTACAACCCGGAGTTCCTTCCCTTGCCAAAGCCGTGCCTGAAGGGCACGTCTGGGTTCACCTGGGAAGCTCAACATCCTCCGCCACAGAGACCAACTTAGCTACACGTGTTGAAATGGCCTACAACCCGGAGTTCCTTCCCTTGCCAAAGCCGTACCCGAAGGGCACGTCTGGGTTCACCTGAGAAGCTCAACAAGCTCCGCCACGCGGTCCACACAAGCTACACGTGTTGAAATGGCCTACAACCTGGAGTTCCTTCACTTGCCAAAGCCGTGCCCGAAGGCAAGTCTGTGTTCACCTGGGAAGCTCAACAAGCTCCGCCACAGAGACCAACCTAGCTAGACGTGTTGAAGTGGCCTACAACCCGGAGTTCCTCCACTTGCCAAAGCCGTGCCCGAAGGCACGTCTGTGTTCACCTGGGAAGCTCAACAAGCTCCGCCACAGAGACCAACTTAGCTACACGTGTTGAAATAGCCTACAACCCGGAGTTCCTTCCCTTGCCAAAGCCGTGCCTGAAGGGCACGTCTGGGTTCACCTGGGAAGCTCAACAAGCTCCGCCACAGAGACCAACTTAGCTACACGTGTTGAAATGGCCTACAACCCGGAGTTCCTTCCCTTGCCAAAGCCGTACCCGAAGGGCACGTCTGGGTTCACCTGAGAAGCTCAACAAGCTCCGCCACGCGGTCCACACAAGCTACACGTGTTGAAATGGCCTACAACCTGGAGTTCCTTCACTTGCCAAAGCCGTGCCCGAAGGGCACGTCTGGGTTCACCTGGGAAGCTCAACAAGCTCCGCCACAGAGACCAACTTAGCTACACGTGTTGAAATAGCCTACAACCCGGAGTTCCTTCCCTTGCCAAAGCCGTGCCTGAAGGGCACGTCTGCGTTCACCTGGGAAGCTCAACAAGCTCCGCCACAGAGACCAACTTAGCTACACGTGTTGAAATGGCCTACAACCCGGAGTTCCTTCCCTTGCCAAAGCCGTACCCGAAGGCAAGTCTGTGTTCACCTGGGAAGCTCAACAAGCTCCGCCACAGAGACCAACTTAGCTACACGTGTTGAAATGGCCCACAACCCGGAGTTCCTTCCCTTGCCAAAGCCGTACCCGAAGGGCACGTCTGGGTTCACCTGAGAAGCTCAACAAGCTCCGCAACGCGGTCCACACAAGCTACACGTGTTGAAATGGCCTACAACCCGGAGTTCCTTCCCTTGCCAAAGCCGTGCCTGAAGGGCACGTCTGCGTTCACCTGGGAAGCTCAACAAGCTCCGCCACAGAGACCAACTTAGCTACACGTGTTGAAATAGCCTACAACCCGGAGTTCCTTCCCTTGCCAAAGCCGTGCCTGAAGGGCACGTCTGGGTTCACCTGGGAAGCTCAACATCCTCCGCCACAGAGACCAACTTAGCTACACGTGTTGAAATGGCCTACAACCCGGAGTTCCTTCCCTTGCCAAAGCCGTGCCCGAAGGCAAGTCTGTGTTCACCTGGGAAGCTCAACAAGCTCCGCCACAGAGACCAACTTAGCTACACGTGTTGAAATGGCCCACAACCCGGAGTTCCTTCCCTTGCCAAAGCCGTACCCGAAGGGCACGTCTGGGTTCACCTGAGAAGCTCAACAAGCTCCGCAACGCGGTCCACACAAGCTACACGTGTTGAAATGGCCTACAACCCGGAGTTCCTTCCCTTGCCAAAGCCGTACCCGAAGGGCACGTCTGGGTTCACCTGAGAAGCTCAACAAGCTCCGCCACGCGGTCCACACAAGCTACACGTGTTGAAATGGCCTACAACCTGGAGTTCCTTCACTTGCCAAAGCCGTGCCCGAAGGCAAGTCTGTGTTCACCTGGGAAGCTCAACAAGCTCCGCCACAGAGACCAACCTAGCTAGACGTGTTGAAGTGGCCTACAACCCGGAGTTCCTCCACTTGCCAAAGCCGTGCCCGAAGGCACGTCTGTGTTCACCTGGGAAGCTCAACAAGCTCCGCCACAGAGACCAACTTAGCTACACGTTTTGAAATAGCCTACAACCCGGAGTTCCTTCCCTTGCCAAAGCCGTGCCCGAAGGGCACGTCTGTGTTCACCTCGAAAGCTCAACAAGCTCCGCCACAAAGACCAAGTAAGCTACACGTGTTGAAATGGCCTACAACCCGGAGTTCCTTCCCTTGCCAAAGCCGTGCCCGAAGGCACGTCTGTGTTCACCTGGGAAGCTCAACAAGCTCCGCCACAGTGACCAACTTAGCTACACGTGTTGAAATGGCCTACAACCCGGAGTTCCTTCCCTTGCCAAAGCCGTGCCCGAAGGGCACGTCTGGGTTCACTTGGGAAGCTCAACAACCTCCGCCACAGAGACCAACTTAGCTACACGTGTTGAAATGGCCTACAACCCGGAGTTCCTTCCCTTGCCAAAGCCGTACCCGAAGGGCACGTCTGGGTTCACCTGAGAAGCTCAACAAGCTCCGCCACGCGGTCCACACAAGCTACACGTGTTGAAATGGCCTACAACCCGGAGTTCCTTCCCTTGCCAAAGCCGTGCCCGAAGGGCACGTCTGTGTTTACCTCGAAAGCTCAACAAGCTCCGCCACAAAGGCTAAGTAAGCTACACGTGTTGAAATGGCCTACAACCCGGAGTTCCTTCCCTTGCCAAAGCCGTGCCCGAAGGCACGTCTGTGTTCACCTGGGAAGCTCAACAAGCTCCGCCACAGTGACCAACTTAGCTACACGTGTTGAAATAGCCTACAACCCGGAGTTCCTTCCCTTGCCAAAGCCGTGCCTGAAGGGCACGTCTGGGTTCACCTGGGAAGCTCAACATCCTCCGCCACAGAGACCAACTTAGCTACACGTGTTGAAATGGCCTACAACCCGGAGTTCCTTCCCTTGCCAAAGCCGTACCCGAAGGGCACGTCTGTGTTCACCTGGGAAGCTCAACAAGCTCCGCCACAGTGACCAACTTAGCTACACGTGTTGAAATAGCCTACAACCCGGAGTTCCTTCCCTTGCCAAAGCCGTGCCTGAAGGGCACGTCTGGGTTCACCTGGGAAGCTCAACATCCTCCGCCACAGAGACCAACTTAGCTACACGTGTTGAAATGGCCTACAACCCGGAGTTCCTTCCCTTGCCAAAGCCGTACCCGAAGGGCACGTCTGGGTTCACCTGAGAAGCTCAACAAGCTCCGCCACGCGGTCCACACAAGCTACACGTGTTGAAATGGCCTACAACCTGGAGTTCCTTCACTTGCCAAAGCCGTGCCCGAAGGCAAGTCTGTGTTCACCTGGGAAGCTCAACAAGCTCCGCCACAGAGACCAACCTAGCTAGACGTGTTGAAGTGGCCTACAACCCGGAGTTCCTCCACTTGCCAAAGCCGTGCCCGAAGGCACGTCTGTGTTCACCTGGGAAGCTCAACAAGCTCCGCCACAGAGACCAACTTAGCTACACGTGTTGAAATAGCCTACAACCCGGAGTTCCTTCCCTTGCCAAAGCCGTGCCTGAAGGGCACGTCTGGGTTCACCTGGGAAGCTCAACAAGCTCCGCCACAGAGACCAACTTAGCTACACGTGTTGAAATGGCCTACAACCCGGAGTTCCTTCCCTTGCCAAAGCCGTACCCGAAGGGCACGTCTGGGTTCACCTGAGAAGCTCAACAAGCTCCGCCACGCGGTCCACACAAGCTACACGTGTTGAAATGGCCTACAACCTGGAGTTCCTTCACTTGCCAAAGCCGTGCCCGAAGGGCACGTCTGGGTTCACCTGGGAAGCTCAACAAGCTCCGCCACAGAGACCAACTTAGCTACACGTGTTGAAATAGCCTACAACCCGGAGTTCCTTCCCTTGCCAAAGCCGTGCCTGAAGGGCACGTCTGCGTTCACCTGGGAAGCTCAACAAGCTCCGCCACAGAGACCAACTTAGCTACACGTGTTGAAATAGCCTACAACCCGGAGTTCCTTCCCTTGCCAAAGCCGTGCCTGAAGGGCACGTCTGGGTTCACCTGGGAAGCTCAACATCCTCCGCCACAGAGACCAACTTAGCTACACGTGTTGAAATGGCCTACAACCCGGAGTTCCTTCCCTTGCCAAAGCCGTGCCCGAAGGCAAGTCTGTGTTCACCTGGGAAGCTCAACAAGCTCCGCCACAGAGACCAACTTAGCTACACGTGTTGAAATAGCCTACAACCCGGAGTTCCTTCCCTTGCCAAAGCCGTGCCTGAAGGGCACGTCTGGGTTCACCTGGGAAGCTCAACAAGCTCCGCCACAGAGACCAACTTAGCTACACGTGTTGAAATGGCCTACAACCCGGAGTTCCTTCCCTTGCCAAAGCCGTACCCGAAGGGCACGTCTGGGTTCACCTGAGAAGCTCAACAAGCTCCGCCACGCGGTCCACACAAGCTACACGTGTTGAAATGGCCTACAACCTGGAGTTCCTTCACTTGCCAAAGCCGTGCCCGAAGGGCACGTCTGGGTTCACCTGGGAAGCTCAACAAGCTCCGCCACAGAGACCAACTTAGCTACACGTGTTGAAATAGCCTACAACCCGGAGTTCCTTCCCTTGCCAAAGCCGTGCCTGAAGGGCACGTCTGCGTTCACCTGGGAAGCTCAACAAGCTCCGCCACAGAGACCAACTTAGCTACACGTGTTGAAATAGCCTACAACCCGGAGTTCCTTCCCTTGCCAAAGCCGTGCCTGAAGGGCACGTCTGGGTTCACCTGGGAAGCTCAACATCCTCCGCCACAGAGACCAACTTAGCTACACGTGTTGAAATGGCCTACAACCCGGAGTTCCTTCCCTTGCCAAAGCCGTGCCCGAAGGCAAGTCTGTGTTCACCTGGGAAGCTCAACAAGCTCCGCCACAGAGACCAACTTAGCTACACGTGTTGAAATGGCCCACAACCCGGAGTTCCTTCCCTTGCCAAAGCCGTACCCGAAGGGCACGTCTGGGTTCACCTGAGAAGCTCAACAAGCTCCGCAACGCGGTCCACACAAGCTACACGTGTTGAAATGGCCTACAACCCGGAGTTCCTTCCCTTGCCAAAGCCGTGCCTGAAGGGCACGTCTGCGTTCACCTGGGAAGCTCAACAAGCTCCGCCACAGAGACCAACTTAGCTACACGTGTTGAAATAGCCTACAACCCGGAGTTCCTTCCCTTGCCAAAGCCGTGCCTGAAGGGCACGTCTGGGTTCACCTGGGAAGCTCAACATCCTCCGCCACAGAGACCAACTTAGCTACACGTGTTGAAATGGCCTACAACCCGGAGTTCCTTCCCTTGCCAAAGCCGTGCCCGAAGGCAAGTCTGTGTTCACCTGGGAAGCTCAACAAGCTCCGCCACAGAGACCAACTTAGCTACACGTGTTGAAATGGCCCACAACCCGGAGTTCCTTCCCTTGCCAAAGCCGTACCCGAAGGGCACGTCTGGGTTCACCTGAGAAGCTCAACAAGCTCCGCAACGCGGTCCACACAAGCTACACGTGTTGAAATGGCCTACAACCCGGAGTTCCTTCCCTTGCCAAAGCCGTACCCGAAGGGCACGTCTGGGTTCACCTGAGAAGCTCAACAAGCTCCGCCACGCGGTCCACACAAGCTACACGTGTTGAAATGGCCTACAACCTGGAGTTCCTTCACTTGCCAAAGCCGTGCCCGAAGGCAAGTCTGTGTTCACCTGGGAAGCTCAACAAGCTCCGCCACAGAGACCAACCTAGCTAGACGTGTTGAAGTGGCCTACAACCCGGAGTTCCTCCACTTGCCAAAGCCGTGCCCGAAGGCACGTCTGTGTTCACCTGGGAAGCTCAACAAGCTCCGCCACAGAGACCAACTTAGCTACACGTGTTGAAATAGCCTACAACCCGGAGTTCCTTCCCTTGCCAAAGCCGTGCCCGAAGGGCACGTCTGTGTTCACCTCGAAAGCTCAACAAGCTCCGCCACAAAGACCAAGTAAGCTACACGTGTTGAAATGGCCTACAACCCGGAGTTCCTTCCCTTGCCAAAGCCGTGCCCGAAGGCACGTCTGTGTTCACCTGGGAAGCTCAACAAGCTCCGCCACAGTGACCAACTTAGCTACACGTGTTGAAATGGCCTACAACCCGGAGTTCCTTCCCTTGCCAAAGCCGTGCCCGAAGGGCACGTCTGGGTTCACTTGGGAAGCTCAACAACCTCCGCCACAGAGACCAACTTAGCTACACGTGTTGAAATGGCCCACAACCCGGAGTTCCTTCCCTTGCCAAAGCCGTACCCGAAGGGCACGTCTGGGTTCACCTGAGAAGCTCAACAAGCTCCGCCACGCGGTCCACACAAGCTACACGTGTTGAAATGGCCTACAACCCGGAGTTCCTTCCCTTGCCAAAGCCGTGCCCGAAGGGCACGTCTGTGTTCACCTCGAAAGCTCAACAAGCTCCGCCACAAAGACCAACCTAGCTAGACGAGTTGAAGTGGCCTACAACCCGGAGTTCCTTCACTTGCCAAAGCCGTGCCCGAAGGCACGTCTGTGTTCACCTGGGAAGCTCAACAAGCTCCGCCACGCGGTCCACACAAGCTACACGTGTTGAAATGGCCTACAACCCGGAGTTCCTTCCCTTGCCAAAGCCGTGCCCGAAGGGCACGTCTGTGTTCACCTCGAAAGCTCAACAAGCTCCGCCACAAAGACCAAGTAAGCTACACGTGTTGAAATGGCCTACAACCCGGAGTTCCTTCCATTGCCAAAGCCGTGCCCGAAGGCACGTCTGGGTTCACCTGGGAAGCTCAACATCCTCCGCCACAGAGACCAACTTAGCTACACGTGTTGAAATGGCCTACAACCCGGAGTTCCTTCCCTTGCCAAAGCCGTACCCGAAGGGCACGTCTGGGTTCACCTGAGAAGCTCAACAAGCTCCGCCACAGTGACCAACTTAGCTACACGTGTTGAAATAGCCTACAACCCGGAGTTCCTTCCCTTGCCAAAGCCGTGCCTGAAGGGCACGCCTGGGTTCACCTGGGAAGCTCAACATCCTCCGCCACAGAGATCAACTTAGCTACACGTGTTGAAATGGCCTACAACCCGGAGTTCCTTCCCTTGCCAAAGCCGTACCCGAAGGGCACGTCTGGGTTCACCTGAGAAGCTCAACAAGCTCCGCCACGCGGTCCACACAAGCTACACGTGTTGAAATGGCCTACAACCTGGAGTTCCTTCACTTGCCAAAGCCGTGCCCGAAGGCACGTCTGTGTTCACCTGGGAAGCTCAACAAGCTCCGCCACAGAGACCAACCTAGCTAGACGTGTTGAAGTGGCCTACAACCCGGAGTTCCTCCACTTGCCAAAGCCGTGCCCGAAGGCACGTCTGTGTTCACCTGGGAAGCTCAACAAGCTCCGCCACAGAGACCAACTTATCTACACGTGTTGAAATAGCCTACAACCCGGAGTTCCTTCCCTTGCCAAAGCCGTGCCTGAAGGGCACGTCTGGGTTCACCTGGGAAGCTCAACAACCTCTGCCACAGAGACCAACTTAGCTACACGTGTTGAAATGGCCTACAACCCGGAGTTCCTTCCCTTGCCAAAGCCGTACCCGAAGGGCACGTCTGGGTTCACCTGAGAAGCTCAACAAGCTCCGCCACGCGGTCCACACAAGCTACACGTGTTGAAATGGCCTACAACCTGGAGTTCCTTCACTTGCCAAAGCCGTGCCCGAAGGCACGTCTGTGTTCACCTGGGAAGCTCAACAAGCTCCGCCACAGAGACCAACTTAGCTACACGTGTTGAAATGGCCTACAACCCGGAGTTCCTTCCCTTGCCAAAGCCGTGCCCGAAGGCACGTCTGTGTTCACCTGGGAAGCTCAACAAGCTCCGCCACAGTGACCAACTTAGCTACACGTGTTGAAATAGCCTACAACCCGGAGTTCCTTCCCTTGCCAAAGCCGTGCCTGAAGGGCACGTCTGGGTTCACCTGGGAAGCTCAACATCCTCCGCCACAGAGACCAACTTAGCTACACGTGTTGAAATGGCCTACAACCCGGAGTTCCTTCCCTTCCAAAGCCGTACCCGAAGGGCATGTCTGGGTTCACCTGAGAAGCTCAACAAGCTCCGCCACGCGGTCCACACAAGCTACACGTGTTGAAATGGCCTACAACCTGGAGTTCCTTCACTTGCCAAAGCCGTGCCCGAAGGCACGTCTGTGTTCACCTGGGAAGCTCAACAAGCTCCGCCACAGAGACCAACCTAGCTAGACGTGTTGAAGTGGCCTACAACCCGGAGTTCCTCCACTTGCCAAAGCCGTGCCCGAAGGCACGTCTGTGTTCACCTGGGAAGCTCAACAAGCTCCGCCACAGAGACCAACTTAGCTACACGTGTTGAAATAGCCTACAACCCGGAGTTCCTTCCATTGCCAAAGCCGTGCCTGAAGGGCACGTCTGGGTTCACCTGGGAAGCTCAACAAGCTCCGCCACAGAGACCAACTTAGCTACACGTGTTGAAATGGCCTACAACCCGGAGTTCCTTCCCTTGCCAAAGCCGTACCCGAAGGGCACGTCTGGGTTCACCTGAGAAGCTCAACAAGCTCCGCCACAGAGACCAACTTATCTACACGTGTTGAAATAGCCTACAACCCGGAGTTCCTTCCCTTGCCAAAGCCGTGCCTGAAGGGCACGTCTGGGTTCACCTGGGAAGCTCAACAAGCTCTGCCACAGAGACCAACTTAGCTACACGTGTTGAAATGGCCTACAACCCGGAGTTCCTTCCCTTGCCAAAGCCGTACCCGAAGGGCACGTCTGGGTTCACCTGAGAAGCTCAACAAGCTCCGCCACGCGGTCCACACAAGCTACACGTGTTGAAATGGCCTACAACCTGGAGTTCCTTCACTTGCCAAAGCCGTGCCCGAAGGCACGTCTGTGTTCACCTGGGAAGCTCAACAAGCTCCGCCACAGAGACCAACTTAGCTACACGTGTTGAAATGGCCTACAACCCGGAGTTCCTTCCCTTGCCAAAGCCGTGCCCGAAGGCACGTCTGTGTTCACCTGGGAAGCTCAACAAGCTCCGCCACAGTGACCAACTTAGCTACACGTGTTGAAATAGCCTACAACCCGGAGTTCCTTCCCTTGCCAAAGCCGTGCCTGAAGGGCACGTCTGGGTTCACCTGGGAAGCTCAACATCCTCCGCCACAGAGACCAACTTAGCTACACGTGTTGAAATGGCCTACAACCCGGAGTTCCTTCCCTTCCAAAGCCGTACCCGAAGGGCATGTCTGGGTTCACCTGAGAAGCTCAACAAGCTCCGCCACGCGGTCCACACAAGCTACACGTGTTGAAATGGCCTACAACCTGGAGTTCCTTCACTTGCCAAAGCCGTGCCCGAAGGCACGTCTGTGTTCACCTGGGAAGCTCAACAAGCTCCGCCACAGAGACCAACCTAGCTAGACGTGTTGAAGTGGCCTACAACCCGGAGTTCCTCCACTTGCCAAAGCCGTGCCCGAAGGCACGTCTGTGTTCACCTGGGAAGCTCAACAAGCTCCGCCACAGAGACCAACTTAGCTACACGTGTTGAAATAGCCTACAACCCGGAGTTCCTTCCATTGCCAAAGCCGTGCTTGAAGGGCACGTCTGGGTTCACCTGGGAAGCTCAACAAGCTCCGCCACAGAGACCAACTTAGCTACACGTGTTGAAATGGCCTACAACCCGGAGTTCCTTCCCTTGCCAAAGCCGTACCCGAAGGGCACGTCTGGGTTCACCTGAGAAGCTCAACAAGCTCCGCCACAGTGACCAACTTAGCTACACGTGTTGAAATAGCCTACAACCCGGAGTTCCTTCCCTTGCCAAAGCCGTGCCTGAAGGGCACGTCTGGGTTCACCTGGGAAGCTCAACATCCTCCGCCACAGAGACCAACTTAGCTACACGTGTTGAAATGGCCTACAACCCGGAGTTCCTTCCCTTGCCAAAGCCGTACCCGAAGGGCACGTCTGGGTTCACCTGAGAAGCTCAACAAGCTCCGCCACGCGGTCCACACAAGCTACACGTGTTGAAATGGCCTACAACCTGGAGTTCCTTCACTTGCCAAAGCCGTGCCCGAAGGCACGTCTGTGTTCACCTGGGAAGCTCAACAAGCTCCGCCACAGAGACCAACCTAGCTAGACGTGTTGAAATGGCCTACAACCCGGAGTTCCTTCCCTTGCCAAAGCCGTACCCGAAGTGCACGTCTGTGTTCACCTGGGAAGCTCAACAAGCTCCGCCACAGTGACCAACTTAGCTACACGTGTTGAAATAGCCTACAACCCGGAGCTCCTTCCCTTGCCAAAGCCGTGCCTGAAGGGCACGTCTGGGTTCACCTGGGAAGCTCAACATCCTCCGCCACAGAGACCAACCTAGCTACACGTGTTGAAATGGCCTACAACCCGGAGTTCCTTCCCTTGCCAAAGCCGTACCCGAAGGGCACGTCTGGGTTCACCTGAGAAGCTCAACAAGCTCCGCCACGCGGTCCACACAAGCTACACGTGTTGAAATAGCCTACAACCCGGAGCTCCTTCCCTTGCCAAAGCCGTGCCTGAAGGGCACGTCTGGGTTCACCTGGGAAGCTCAACATCCTCCGCCACAGAGACCAACCTAGCTACACGTGTTGAAATGGCCTACAACCCGGAGTTCCTTCACTTGCCAAAGCCGTGCCCGAAGGCACGTCTGTGTTCACCTGGGAAGCTCAACAAGCTCCGCCACAGAGACCAACCTAGCTAGACGTGTTGAAGTGGCCTACAACCCGGAGTTCCTCCACTTGCCAAAGCCGTGCCCGAAGGCACGTCTGTGTTCACCTGGGAAGCTCAACAAGCTCCGCCACAGAGACCAACTTAGCTACACGTGTTGAAATAGCCTACAACCCGGAGTTCCTTCCCTTGCCAAAGCCGTGCCTGAAGGGCACGTCTGGGTTCACCTGGGAAGCTCAACAAGCTCCGCCACAGAGACCAACTTAGCTACACGTGTTGAAATGGCCTACAACCCGGAGTTCCTTCCCTTGCCAAAGCCGTACCCGAAGGGCACGTCTGGGTTCACCTGAGAAGCTCAACAAGCTCCGCCACAGTGACCAACTTAGCTACACGTGTTGAAATAGCCTACAACCCGGAGTTCCTTCCCTTGCCAAAGCCGTGCCTGAAGGGCACGTCTGCGTTCACCTGGGAAGCTCAACATCCTCCGCCACAGAGACCAACTTAGCTACACGTGTTGAAATGGCCTACAACCCGGAGTTCCTTCCCTTGCCAAAGCCGTACCCGAAGGGCACGTCTGGGTTCACCTGAGAAGCTCAACAAGCTCCGCCACGCGGTCCACACAAGCTACACGTGTTGAAATGGCCTACAACCTGGAGTTCCTTCACTTGCCAAAGCCGTGCCCGAAGGCACGTCTGTGTTCACCTGGGAAGCTCAACAAGCTCCGCCACAGTGACCAACTTAGCTACACGTGTTGAAATAGCCTACAACCCGGAGTTCCTTCCCTTGCCAAAGCCGTGCCTGAAGGGCACGTCTGGGTTCACCTGGGAAGCTCAACATCCTCCGCCACAGAGACCAACTTAGCTACACGTGTTGAAATGGCCTACAACCCGGAGTTCCTTCCCTTGCCAAAGCCGTACCCGAAGGGCACGTCTGGGTTCACCTGAGAAGCTCAACAAGCTCCGCCACGCGGTCCACACAAGCTACACGTGTTGAAATGGCCTACAACCTGGAGTTCCTTCACTTGCCAAAGCCGTGCCCGAAGGCACGTCTGTGTTCACCTGGGAAGCTCAACAAGCTCCGCCACAGAGACCAACCTAGCTAGACGTGTTGAAGTGGCCTACAACCCGGAGTTCCTCCACTTGCCAAAGCCGTGCCCGAAGGCACGTCTGTGTTCACCTGGGAAGCTCAACAAGCTCCGCCACAGAGACCAACTTAGCTACACGTGTTGAAATAGCCTACAACCCGGAGTTCCTTCCCTTGCCAAAGCCGTGCCTGAAGGGCACGTCTGGGTTCACCTGGGAAGCTCAACAAGCTCCGCCACAGAGACCAACTTAGCTACACGTGTTGAAATGGCCTACAACCCGGAGTTCCTTCCCTTGCCAAAGCCGTACCCGAAGGGCACGTCTGGGTTCACCTGAGAAGCTCAACAAGCTCCGCCACAGTGACCAACTTAGCTACACGTGTTGAAATGGCCTACAACCTGGAGTTCCTTCCCTTGCCAAAGCCGTGCCTGAAGGGCACGTCTGGGTTCACCTGGGAAGCTCAACAAGCTCCGCCACAGAGACCAACTTAGCTACACGTGTTGAAATGGCCTACAACCCGGAGTTCCTTCACTTGCCAAAGCCGTGCCCGAAGGCACGTCTGTGTTCACCTGGGAAGCTCAACAAGCTCCGCCACGCGGTCCACACAAGCTACACGTGTTGAAATGGCCTACAACCCGGAGTTCCTTCCCTTGCCAAAGCCGTACCCGAAGGGCACGTCTGGGTTCACCTGAGAAGCTCAACAAGCTCCGCCACGCGGTCCGCACAAGCTACACGTGTTGAAATGGCCTACAACCTGGAGTTCCTTCACTTGCCAAAGCCGTGCCCGAAGGCAAGTCTGTGTTCACCTGGGAAGCTCAACAAGCTCCGCCACAGAGACCAACCTAGCTACACGTGTTGAAATAGCCTACAACCCGGAGTTCCTTCCCTTGCCAAAGCCGTGCCTGAAGGGCACGTCTGGGTTCACCTGGGAAGCTCAACATCCTCCGCCACAGAGACCAACTTAGCTACACGTGTTGAAATGGCCTACAACCCGGAGTTCCTTCCCTTGCCAAAGCCGTGCCTGAAGGGCACGTCTGGGTTCACCTGGGAAGCTCAACATCCTCCGCCACAGAGACCAACTTAGCTACACGTGTTGAAATAGCCTACAACCCGGAGTTCCTTCCCTTGCCAAAGCCGTGCCTGAAGGGCACGTCTGGGTTCACCTGGGAAGCTCAACATCCTCCGCCACAAAGACCAAGTAAGCTACACGTGTTGAAATGGCCTACAACCCGGAGTTCCTTCCCTTGCCAAAGCCGTGCCCGAAGGCACGTCTGTGTTCACCTGGGAAGCTCAACAAGCTCCGCCACAGAGACCAACTTAGCTACACGTGTTGAAATGGCCTACAACCCGGAGTTCCTTCCCTTGCCAAAGCCGTACCCGAAGGGCACGTCTGGGTTCATCTGGGAAGCTCAACAAGCTCCGCCACAGAGACCAACTTAGCTACACGTGTTGAAATGGCCTACAACCCGGAGTTCCTTCCCTTGCCAAAGCCGTGCCCGAAGGGCACGTCTGGGTTCACCTGGGAAGCTCAACATCCTCCGCCACAGAGACCAACTTAGCTACACGTGTTGAAATGGCCTACAACCCGGAGTTCCTTCCCTTGCCAAAGCCGTACCCGAAGGGCACGTCTGGGTTCACCTGAGAAGCTCAACAAGCTCCGCCACAAAGACCAAGTAAGCTACACGTGTTGAAATGGCCTACAACCCGGAGTTCCTTCCCTTGCCAAAGCCGTGCCAGAAGGCACGTCTGTGTTCACCTGGGAAGCTCAACAAGCTCCGCCACAGTGACCAACTTAGCTACACGTGTTGAAATAGCCTACAACCCGGAGTTCCTTCCCTTGCCAAAGCCGTGCCTGAAGGGCACGTCTGGGTTCACCTGGGAAGCTCAACATCCTCCGCCACAGAGACCAACTTAGCTACACGTGTTGAAATGGCCTACAACCCGGAGTTCCTTCCCTTGCCAAAGCCGTACCCGAAGGGCACGTCTGGGTTCACCTGAGAAGCTCAACAAGCTCCGCCACGCGGTCCACACAAGCTACACGTGTTGAAATGGCCTACAACCCGGAGTTCCTTCCCTTGCCAAAGCCGTGCCCGAAGGGCACGTCTGTGTTCACCTCGAAAGCTCAACAAGCTCCGCCACAAAGTCCAAGTAAGTTACACGTGTTGAAATGGCCTACAACCCGGAGTTCCTTCCCTTGCCAAAGCCGTGCCCGAAGGCACGTCTGTGTTCACCTGGGAAGCTCAACAAGCTCCGCCACAGAGACCAACTTAGCTACACGTGTTGAAATAGCCTACAACCCGGAGTTCCTTCCCTTGCCAAAGCCGTGCCTGAAGGGCACGTCTGTGTTCACCTGGGAAGCTCAACAAGCTCCGCCACAGAGACCAACTTAGCTACACGTGTTGAAATAGCCTACAACCCGGAGTTCCTTCCCTTGCCAAAGCCGTGCCTGAAGGGCACGTCTGGGTTCACCTGGGAAGCTCAACAAGCTCCGCCACAGAGACCAACTTAGCTACACGTGTTGAAATGGCCTACAACCCGGAGTTCCTTCCCTTGCCAAAGCCGTGCCCGAAGGGCACGTCTGTGTTCACCTCGAAAGCTCAACAAGCTCCGCCACAAAGACCAAGTAAGCTACACGTGTTGAAATGGCCTACAACCCGGAGTTCCTTCCCTTGCCAAAGCCGTGCCCGAAGGGCACGTCTGTGTTCACCTCGAAAGCTCAACAAGCTCCGCCACAAAGACCAAGTAAGCTACACGTGTTGAAATGGCCTACAACCCGGAGTTCCTTCCCTTGCCAAAGCCGTGCCCGAAGGGCACGTCTGTGTTCACCTGGGAAGCTCAACAAGCTCCGCCACAGTGACCAACTTAGCTACACGTGTTGAAATAGCCTACAACCCGGAGTTCCTTCCCTTGCCAAAGCCGTGCCTGAAGGGCACGTCTGGGTTCACCTGGGAAGCTCAACATCCTCCGCCACAGAGACCAACTTAGCTACACGTGTTGAAATGGCCTACAACCCGGAGTTCCTTCCCTTGCCAAAGCCGTACCCGAAGGGCACGTCTGGGTTCACCTGAGAAGCTCAACAAGCTCCGCCACAAAGACCAAGTAAGCTACACGTGTTGAAATGGCCTACAACCCGGAGTTCCTTCCCTTGCCAAAGCCGTGCCAGAAGGCACGTCTGTGTTCACCTGGGAAGCTCAACAAGCTCCGCCACAGTGACCAACTTAGCTACACGTGTTGAAATAGCCTACAACCCGGAGTTCCTTCCCTTGCCAAAGCCGTGCCTGAAGGGCACGTCTAGGTTCACCTGGGAAGCTCAACATCCTCCGCCACAGAGACCAACTTAGCTACACGTGTTGAAATAGCCTACAACCCGGAGTTCCTTCCCTTGCCAAAGCCGTGCCTGAAGGGCACGTCTGTGTTCACCTGGGAAGCTCAACAAGCTCCGCCACAAAGACCAAGTAAGCTACACGTGTTGAAATGGCCTACAACCCGGAGTTCCTTCCCTTGCCAAAGCCGTACCCGAAGGGCACGTCTGGGTTCACCTGAGAAGCTCAACAAGCTCCGCCACAGTGACCAACTTAGCTACACGTGTTGAAATAGCCTACAACCCGGAGTTCCTTCCCTTGCCAAAGCCGTGCCTGAAGGGCACGTCTGGGTTCACCTGGGAAGCTCAACATCCTCCGCCACAGAGACCAACTTAGCTACACGCGTTGAAATGGCCTACAACCCGGAGTTCCTTCCCTTGCCAAAGCCGTACCCGAAGGGCACGTCTGGGTTCACCTGAGAAGCTCAACAAGCTCCGCCACGCGGTCCACACAAGCTACACGTGTTGAAATGGCCTACAACCTGGAGTTCCTTCACTTGCCAAAGCCGTGCCCGAAGGCACGTCTGTGTTCACCTGGGAAGCTCAACAAGCTCCGCCACAGAGACCAACCTAGCTAGACGTGTTGAAGTGGCCTACAACCCGGAGTTCCTCCACTTGCCAAAGCCGTGCCCGAAGGCACGTCTGTGTTCACCTGGGAAGCTCAACAAGCTCCGCCACAGAGACCAACTTAGCTACACGTGTTGAAATAGCCTACAACCCGGAGTTCCTTCCCTTGCCAAAGCCGTGCCTGAAGGGCACGTCTGGGTTCACCTGGGAAGCTCAACAAGCTCCGCCACAGAGAGGAACTTAGCTACACGTGTTGAAATGGCCTACAACCCGGAGTTCCTTCCCTTGCCAAAGCCGTACCCGAAGGGCACGTCTGGGTTCACCTGAGAAGCTCAACAAGCTCCGCCACGCGGTCCACACAAGCTACACGTGTTGAAATGGCCTACAACCTGGAGTTCCTTCACTAGCCAAAGCCGTGCCCGAAGGGCACGTCTGGGTTCACCTGAGAAGCTCAACAAGCTCCGCCACGCGGTCCACACAAGCTACACGTGTTGAAATGGCCTACAACCCGGAGTTCCTTCCCTTGCCAAAGCCGTGCCCGAAGGCAAGTCTGTGTTCACCTGGGAAGCTCAACAAGCTCCGCCACAGAGACCAACCTAGCTAGACGTGTTGAAATAGCCTACAACCCGGAGTTCCTTCACTTGCCAAAGCCGTGCCCGAAGGGCACGTCTGGGTTCACCTGAGAAGCTCAACAAGCTCCGCCACGCGGTCCACACAAGCTACACGTGTTGAAATGGCCTACAACCCGGAGTTCCTTCCCTTGCCAAAGCCGTACCCGAAGGGCACGTCTGGGTTCACCTGAGAAGCTCAACAAGCTCCGCCACGCGGTCCACACAAGCTACACGTGTTGAAGTGGCCTACAACCCGGAGTTCCTTCTCTTGCCAAAGCCGTGCCCGAAGGCACGTCTGTGTTCACCTCGAAAGCTCAACAAGCTCCGCCACAGAGACCAACCTAGCTAGACGTGTTGAAGTGGCCTACAACCCGGAGTTCCTCCACTTGCCAAAGCCGTACCCGAAGGGCACGTCTGGGTTCACCTGAGAAGCTCAACAAGCTCCGCCACGCGGTCCACACAAGCTACACGTGTTGAAATGGCCTACAACCTGGAGTTCCTTCACTTGCCAAAGCCGTGCCCGAAGGCACGTCTGTGTTCACCTGGGAAGCTCAACAAGCTCCGCCACAAAGACCAAGTAAGCTACACGTGTTGAAATGGCCTACAACCCGGAGTTCCTTCCCTTGCCAAAGCCGTGCCAGAAGGCACGTCTGTGTTCACCTGGGAAGCTCAACAAGCTCCGCCACAGTGACCAACTTAGCTACACGTGTTGAAATAGCCTACAACCCGGAGTTCCTTCCCTTGCCAAAGCCGTGCCTGAAGGGCACGTCTAGGTTCACCTGGGAAGCTCAACATCCTCCGCCACAGAGACCAACTTAGCTACACGTGTTGAAATAGCCTACAACCCGGAGTTCCTTCACTTGCCAAAGCCGTGCCCGAAGGGCACGTCTGGGTTCACCTGAGAAGCTCAACAAGCTCCGCCACGCGGTCCACACAAGCTACACGTGTTGAAGTGGCCTACAACCCGGAGTTCCTTCTCTTGCCAAAGCCGTGCCCGAAGGCACGTCTGTGTTCACCTCGAAAGCTCAACAAGCTCCGCCACAGAGACCAACCTAGCTAGACGTGTTGAAGTGGCCTACAACCCGGAGTTCCTCCACTTGCCAAAGCCGTGCCCGAAGGCACGTCTGTGTTCACCTGGGAAGCTCAACAAGCTCCGCCACAGAGACCAACTTAGCTACACGTGTTGAAATAGCCTACAACCCGGAGTTCCTTCCCTTGCCAAAGCCGTGCCTGAAGGGCACGTCTGGGTTCACCTGGGAAGCTCAACAAGCTCCGCCACAGAGACCAACTTAGCTACACGTGTTGAAATGGCCTACAACCCGGAGTTCCTTCCCTTGCCAAAGCCGTGCCTGAAGGGCACGTCTGGGTTCACCTGGGAAGCTCAACATCCTCCGCCACAGAGACCAACCTAGCTACACGTGTTGAAATGGCCTACAACCCGGAGTTCCTTCCCTTGCCAAAGCCGTACCCGAAGGGCACGTCTGGGTTCACCTGAGAAGCTCAACAAGCTCCGCCACGCGGTCCACACAAGCTACACGTGTTTAAATGGCCTACAACCTGGAGTTCCTTCACTTGCCAAAGCCGTGCCCGAAGGCACGTCTGTGTTCACCTGGGAAGCTCAACAAGCTCCGCCACAGAGACCAACCTAGCTAGACGTGTTGAAGTGGCCTACAACCCGGAGTTCCTCCACTTGCCAAAGCCGTGCCCGAAGGCACGTCTGTGTTCACCTGGGAAGCTCAACAAGCTCCGCCACAGAGACCAACTTAGCTACACGTGTTGAAATAGCCTACAACCCGGAGTTCCTTCCCTTGCCAAAGCCGTGCCTGAAGGGCACGTCTGGGTTCACCTGGGAAGCTCAACAAGCTCCGCCACAGAGACCAACTTAGCTACACGTGTTGAAATGGCCTACAACCCGGAGTTCCTTCCCTTGCCAAAGCCGTACCCGAAGGGCACGTCTGGGTTCACCTGAGAAGCTCAACAAGCTCCGCCACAGTGACCAACTTAGCTACACGTGTTGAAATAGCCTACAACCCGGAGTTCCTTCCCTTGCCAAAGCCGTGCCTGAAGGGCACGTCTGGGTTCACCTGGGAAGCTCAACATCCTCCGCCACAGAGACCAACTTAGCTACACGTGTTGAAATGGCCTACAACCCGGAGTTCCTTCCCTTGCCAAAGCCGTACCCGAAGGGCACGTCTGGGTTCACCTGAGAAGCTCAACAAGCTCCGCCACGCGGTCCACACAAGCTACACGTGTTGAAGTGGCCTACAACCCGGAGTTCCTTCTCTTGCCAAAGCCGTGCCCGAAGGCACGTCTGTGTTCACCTCGAAAGCTCAACAAGCTCCGCCACAGAGACCAACCTAGCTAGACGTGTTGAAGTGGCCTACAACCCGGAGTTCCTCCACTTGCCAAAGCCGTGCCCGAAGGCACGTCTGTGTTCACCTGGGAAGCTCAACAAGCTCCGCCACAGAGACCAACTTAGCTACACGTGTTGAAATAGCCTACAACCCGGAGTTCCTTCCCTTGCCAAAGCCGTGCCTGAAGGGCACGTCTGGGTTCACCTGGGAAGCTCAACAAGCTCCGCCACAGAGACCAACTTAGCTACACGTGTTGAAATGGCCTACAACCCGGAGTTCCTTCCCTTGCCAAAGCCGTGCCTGAAGGGCACGTCTGGGTTCACCTGGGAAGCTCAACATCCTCCGCCACAGAGACCAACCTAGCTACACGTGTTGAAATAGCCTACAACCCGGAGTTCCTTCACTTGCCAAAGCCGTGCCCGAAGGGCACGTCTGGGTTCACCTGAGAAGCTCAACAAGCTCCGCCACGCGGTCCACACAAGCTACACGTGTTGAAATGGCCTACAACCCGGAGTTCCTTCCCTTGCCAAAGCCGTACCCGAAGGGCACGTCTGGGTTCACCTGAGAAGCTCAACAAGCTCCGCCACGCGGTCCACACAAGCTACACGTGTTGAAGTGGCCTACAACCCGGAGTTCCTTCTCTTGCCAAAGCCGTGCCCGAAGGCACGTCTGTGTTCACCTCGAAAGCTCAACAAGCTCCGCCACAGAGACCAACCTAGCTAGACGTGTTGAAGTGGCCTACAACCCGGAGTTCCTCCACTTGCCAAAGCCGTGCCTGAAGGGCACGTCTGGGTTCACCTGGGAAGCTCAACATCCTCCGCCACAGAGACCAACCTAGCTACACGTGTTGAAATAGCCTACAACCCGGAGTTCCTTCACTTGCCAAAGCCGTGCCCGAAGGGCACGTCTGGGTTCACCTGAGAAGCTCAACAAGCTCCGCCACGCGGTCCACACAAGCTACACGTGTTGAAATGGCCTACAACCCGGAGTTCCTTCCCTTGCCAAAGCCGTACCCGAAGGGCACGTCTGGGTTCACCTGAGAAGCTCAACAAGCTCCGCCACGCGGTCCACACAAGCTACACGTGTTGAAGTGGCCTACAACCCGGAGTTCCTTCTCTTGCCAAAGCCGTGCCCGAAGGCACGTCTGTGTTCACCTCGAAAGCTCAACAAGCTCCGCCACAGAGACCAACCTAGCTAGACGTGTTGAAGTGGCCTACAACCCGGAGTTCCTCCACTTGCCAAAGCCGTGCCCGAAGGCACGTCTGTGTTCACCTGGGAAGCTCAACAAGCTCCGCCACAGAGACCAACTTAGCTACACGTGTTGAAATAGCCTACAACCCGGAGTTCCTTCCCTTGCCAAAGCCGTGCCTGAAGGGCACGTCTGGGTTCACCTGGGAAGCTCAACAAGCTCCGCCACAGAGACCAACTTAGCTACACGTGTTGAAATGGCCTACAACCCGGAGTTCCTTCCCTTGCCAAAGCCGTGCCTGAAGGGCACGTCTGGGTTCACCTGGGAAGCTCAACATCCTCCGCCACAGAGACCAACTTAGCTACACGTGTTGAAATGGCCTACAACCCGGAGTTCCTTCCCTTGCCAAAGCCGTACCCGAAGGGCACGTCTGGGTTCACCTGAGAAGCTCAACAAGCTCCGCCACAAAGACCAAGTAAGCTACACGTGTTGAAATGGCCTACAACCCGGAGTTCCTTCCCTTGCCAAAGCCGTGCCAGAAGGCACGTCTGTGTTCACCTGGGAAGCTCAACAAGCTCCGCCACAGTGACCAACTTAGCTACACGTGTTGAAATAGCCTACAATCCGGAGTTCCTTCCCTTGCCAAAGCCGTGCCTGAAGGGCACGTCTAGGTTCACCTGGGAAGCTCAACATCCTCCGCCACAGAGACCAACTTAGCTACACGTGTTGAAATAGCCTACAACCCGGAGTTCCTTCCCTTGCCAAAGCCGTGCCTGAAGGGCACGTCTGTGTTCACCTGGGAAGCTCAACAAGCTCCGCCACAAAGACCAAGTAAGCTACACGTGTTGAAATGGCCTACAACCCGGAGTTCCTTCCCTTGCCAAAGCCGTACCCGAAGGGCACGTCTGGGTTCACCTGAGAAGCTCAACAAGCTCCGCCACAGTGACCAACTTAGCTACACGTGTTGAAGTGGCCTACAACCCGGAGTTCCTTCTCTTGCCGAAGCCGTGCCCGAAGGCACGTCTGTGTTCACCTCGAAAGCTCAACAAGCTCCGCCACAGAGACCAACCTAGCTAGACGTGTTGAAGTGGCCTACAACCCGGAGTTCCTCCACTTGCCAAAGCCGTGCCCGAAGGCACGTCTGTGTTCACCTGGGAAGCTCAACAAGCTCCGCCACAGAGACCAACTTAGGTTGTAGACGTGCCCTTCAGGCACGGCTTTGGCAAGGGAAGGCGGTTGTAGGCTATTTCAACACTACACGTGTTGAAATAGCCTACAACCCGGAGTTCCTTCCCTTGCCAAAGCCGTGCCTGAAGGGCACGTCTGGGTTCACCTGGGAAGCTCAACATGCTCCGCCACAGAGACCAACTTAGCTACACGTGTTGAAATGGCCTACAACCCGGAGTTCCTTCCCTTGCCAAAGCCGTGCCTGAAGGGCACGTCTGGGTTCACCTGGGAAGCTCAACATCCTCCGCCACAGAGACCAACCTAGCTACACGTGTTGAAATAGCCTACAACCCGGAGTTCCTTCACTTGCCAAAGCCGTGCCCGAAGGGCACGTCTGGGTTCACCTGAGAAGCTCAACAAGCTCCGCCACGCGGTCCACACAAGCTACACGTGTTGAAATGGCCTACAACCCGGAGTTCCTTCCCTTGCCAAAGCCGTACCCGAAGGGCACGTCTGGGTTCACCTGAGAAGCTCAACAAGCTCCGCCACGCGGTCCACACAAGCTACACGTGTTGAAGTGGCCTACAACCCGGAGTTCCTTCTCTTGCCAAAGCCGTGCCCGAAGGCACGTCTGTGTTCACCTCGAAAGCTCAACAAGCTCCGCCACAGAGACCAACCTAGCTAGACGTGTTGAAGTGGCCTACAACCCGGAGTTCCTCCACTTGCCAAAGCCGTGCCCGAAGGCACGTCTGTGTTCACCTGGGAAGCTCAACAAGCTCCGCCACAGAGACCAACTTAGCTACACGTGTTGAAATAGCCTACAACCCGGAGTTCCTTCCCTTGCCAAAGCCGTGCCTGAAGGGCACGTCTGGGTTCACCTGGGAAGCTCAACAAGCTCCGCCACAGAGACCAACTTAGCTACACGTGTTGAAATGGCCTACAACCCGGAGTTCCTTCCCTTGCCAAAGCCGTGCCTGAAGGGCACGTCTGGGTTCACCTGGGAAGCTCAACATCCTCCGCCACAGAGACCAACTTAGCTACACGTGTTGAAATGGCCTACAACCCGGAGTTCCTTCCCTTGCCAAAGCCGTACCCGAAGGGCACGTCTGGGTTCACCTGAGAAGCTCAACAAGCTCCGCCACAAAGACCAAGTAAGCTACACGTGTTGAAATGGCCTACAACCCGGAGTTCCTTCCCTTGCCAAAGCCGTGCCAGAAGGCACGTCTGTGTTCACCTGGGAAGCTCAACAAGCTCCGCCACAGTGACCAACTTAGCTACACGTGTTGAAATAGCCTACAACCCGGAGTTCCTTCCCTTGCCAAAGCCGTGCCTGAAGGGCACGTCTAGGTTCACCTGGGAAGCTCAACATCCTCCGCCACAGAGACCAACTTAGCTACACGTGTTGAAATAGCCTACAACCCGGAGTTCCTTCCCTTGCCAAAGCCGTGCCTGAAGGGCACGTCTGTGTTCACCTGGGAAGCTCAACAAGCTCCGCCACAAAGACCAAGTAAGCTACACGTGTTGAAATGGCCTACAACCCGGAGTTCCTTCCCTTGCCAAAGCCGTACCCGAAGGGCACGTCTGGGTTCACCTGAGAAGCTCAACAAGCTCCGCCACAGTGACCAACTTAGCTACACGTGTTGAAATAGCCTACAACCCGGAGTTCCTTCCCTTGCCAAAGCCGTGCCTGAAGGGCACGTCTGGGTTCACCTGGGAAGCTCAACATCCTCCGCCACAGAGACCAACTTAGCTACACGCGTTGAAATGGCCTACAACCCGGAGTTCCTTCCCTTGCCAAAGCCGTACCCGAAGGGCACGTCTGGGTTCACCTGAGAAGCTCAACAAGCTCCGCCACGCGGTCCACACAAGCTACACGTGTTGAAATGGCCTACAACCTGGAGTTCCTTCACTTGCCAAAGCCGTGCCCGAAGGCACGTCTGTGTTCACCTGGGAAGCTCAACAAGCTCCGCCACAGAGACCAACCTAGCTAGACGTGTTGAAGTGGCCTACAACCCGGAGTTCCTCCACTTGCCAAAGCCGTGCCCGAAGGCACGTCTGTGTTCACCTGGGAAGCTCAACAAGCTCCGCCACAGAGACCAACTTAGCTACACGTGTTGAAATAGCCTACAACCCGGAGTTCCTTCCCTTGCCAAAGCCGTGCCTGAAGGGCACGTCTGGGTTCACCTGGGAAGCTCAACAAGCTCCGCCACAGAGAGGAACTTAGCTACACGTGTTGAAATGGCCTACAACCCGGAGTTCCTTCCCTTGCCAAAGCCGTACCCGAAGGGCACGTCTGGGTTCACCTGAGAAGCTCAACAAGCTCCGCCACGCGGTCCACACAAGCTACACGTGTTGAAATGGCCTACAACCTGGAGTTCCTTCACTAGCCAAAGCCGTGCCCGAAGGGCACGTCTGGGTTCACCTGAGAAGCTCAACAAGCTCCGCCACGCGGTCCACACAAGCTACACGTGTTGAAATGGCCTACAACCCGGAGTTCCTTCCCTTGCCAAAGCCGTGCCCGAAGGCAAGTCTGTGTTCACCTGGGAAGCTCAACAAGCTCCGCCACAGAGACCAACCTAGCTAGACGTGTTGAAATAGCCTACAACCCGGAGTTCCTTCACTTGCCAAAGCCGTGCCCGAAGGGCACGTCTGGGTTCACCTGAGAAGCTCAACAAGCTCCGCCACGCGGTCCACACAAGCTACACGTGTTGAAATGGCCTACAACCCGGAGTTCCTTCCCTTGCCAAAGCCGTACCCGAAGGGCACGTCTGGGTTCACCTGAGAAGCTCAACAAGCTCCGCCACGCGGTCCACACAAGCTACACGTGTTGAAGTGGCCTACAACCCGGAGTTCCTTCTCTTGCCAAAGCCGTGCCCGAAGGCACGTCTGTGTTCACCTCGAAAGCTCAACAAGCTCCGCCACAGAGACCAACCTAGCTAGACGTGTTGAAGTGGCCTACAACCCGGAGTTCCTCCACTTGCCAAAGCCGTACCCGAAGGGCACGTCTGGGTTCACCTGAGAAGCTCAACAAGCTCCGCCACGCGGTCCACACAAGCTACACGTGTTGAAATGGCCTACAACCTGGAGTTCCTTCACTTGCCAAAGCCGTGCCCGAAGGCACGTCTGTGTTCACCTGGGAAGCTCAACAAGCTCCGCCACAAAGACCAAGTAAGCTACACGTGTTGAAATGGCCTACAACCCGGAGTTCCTTCCCTTGCCAAAGCCGTGCCAGAAGGCACGTCTGTGTTCACCTGGGAAGCTCAACAAGCTCCGCCACAGTGACCAACTTAGCTACACGTGTTGAAATAGCCTACAACCCGGAGTTCCTTCCCTTGCCAAAGCCGTGCCTGAAGGGCACGTCTAGGTTCACCTGGGAAGCTCAACATCCTCCGCCACAGAGACCAACTTAGCTACACGTGTTGAAATAGCCTACAACCCGGAGTTCCTTCACTTGCCAAAGCCGTGCCCGAAGGGCACGTCTGGGTTCACCTGAGAAGCTCAACAAGCTCCGCCACGCGGTCCACACAAGCTACACGTGTTGAAGTGGCCTACAACCCGGAGTTCCTTCTCTTGCCAAAGCCGTGCCCGAAGGCACGTCTGTGTTCACCTCGAAAGCTCAACAAGCTCCGCCACAGAGACCAACCTAGCTAGACGTGTTGAAGTGGCCTACAACCCGGAGTTCCTCCACTTGCCAAAGCCGTGCCCGAAGGCACGTCTGTGTTCACCTGGGAAGCTCAACAAGCTCCGCCACAGAGACCAACTTAGCTACACGTGTTGAAATAGCCTACAACCCGGAGTTCCTTCCCTTGCCAAAGCCGTGCCTGAAGGGCACGTCTGGGTTCACCTGGGAAGCTCAACAAGCTCCGCCACAGAGACCAACTTAGCTACACGTGTTGAAATGGCCTACAACCCGGAGTTCCTTCCCTTGCCAAAGCCGTGCCTGAAGGGCACGTCTGGGTTCACCTGGGAAGCTCAACATCCTCCGCCACAGAGACCAACCTAGCTACACGTGTTGAAATGGCCTACAACCCGGAGTTCCTTCCCTTGCCAAAGCCGTACCCGAAGGGCACGTCTGGGTTCACCTGAGAAGCTCAACAAGCTCCGCCACGCGGTCCACACAAGCTACACGTGTTTAAATGGCCTACAACCTGGAGTTCCTTCACTTGCCAAAGCCGTGCCCGAAGGCACGTCTGTGTTCACCTGGGAAGCTCAACAAGCTCCGCCACAGAGACCAACCTAGCTAGACGTGTTGAAGTGGCCTACAACCCGGAGTTCCTCCACTTGCCAAAGCCGTGCCCGAAGGCACGTCTGTGTTCACCTGGGAAGCTCAACAAGCTCCGCCACAGAGACCAACTTAGCTACACGTGTTGAAATAGCCTACAACCCGGAGTTCCTTCCCTTGCCAAAGCCGTGCCTGAAGGGCACGTCTGGGTTCACCTGGGAAGCTCAACAAGCTCCGCCACAGAGACCAACTTAGCTACACGTGTTTAAATGGCCTACAACCCGGAGTTCCTTCCCTTGCCAAAGCCGTACCCGAAGGGCACGTCTGGGTTCACCTGAGAAGCTCAACAAGCTCCGCCACAGTGACCAACTTAGCTACACGTGTTGAAATAGCCTACAACCCGGAGTTCCTTCCCTTGCCAAAGCCGTGCCTGAAGGGCACGTCTGGGTTCACCTGGGAAGCTCAACATCCTCCGCCACAGAGACCAACTTAGCTACACGTGTTGAAATGGCCTACAACCCGGAGTTCCTTCCCTTGCCAAAGCCGTACCCGAAGGGCACGTCTGGGTTCACCTGAGAAGCTCAACAAGCTCCGCCACGCGGTCCACACAAGCTACACGTGTTGAAGTGGCCTACAACCCGGAGTTCCTTCTCTTGCCAAAGCCGTGCCCGAAGGCACGTCTGTGTTCACCTCGAAAGCTCAACAAGCTCCGCCACAGAGACCAACCTAGCTAGACGTGTTGAAGTGGCCTACAACCCGGAGTTCCTCCACTTGCCAAAGCCGTGCCCGAAGGCACGTCTGTGTTCACCTGGGAAGCTCAACAAGCTCCGCCACAGAGACCAACTTAGCTACACGTGTTGAAATAGCCTACAACCCGGAGTTCCTTCCCTTGCCAAAGCCGTGCCTGAAGGGCACGTCTGGGTTCACCTGGGAAGCTCAACAAGCTCCGCCACAGAGACCAACTTAGCTACACGTGTTGAAATGGCCTACAACCCGGAGTTCCTTCCCTTGCCAAAGCCGTGCCTGAAGGGCACGTCTGGGTTCACCTGGGAAGCTCAACATCCTCCGCCACAGAGACCAACCTAGCTACACGTGTTGAAATAGCCTACAACCCGGAGTTCCTTCACTTGCCAAAGCCGTGCCCGAAGGGCACGTCTGGGTTCACCTGAGAAGCTCAACAAGCTCCGCCACGCGGTCCACACAAGCTACACGTGTTGAAATGGCCTACAACCCGGAGTTCCTTCCCTTGCCAAAGCCGTACCCGAAGGGCACGTCTGGGTTCACCTGAGAAGCTCAACAAGCTCCGCCACGCGGTCCACACAAGCTACACGTGTTGAAGTGGCCTACAACCCGGAGTTCCTTCTCTTGCCAAAGCCGTGCCCGAAGGCACGTCTGTGTTCACCTCGAAAGCTCAACAAGCTCCGCCACAGAGACCAACCTAGCTAGACGTGTTGAAGTGGCCTACAACCCGGAGTTCCTCCACTTGCCAAAGCCGTGCCCGAAGGCACGTCTGTGTTCACCTGGGAAGCTCAACAAGCTCCGCCACAGAGACCAACTTAGCTACACGTGTTGAAATAGCCTACAACCCGGAGTTCCTTCCCTTGCCAAAGCCGTGCCTGAAGGGCACGTCTGGGTTCACCTGGGAAGCTCAACAAGCTCCGCCACAGAGACCAACTTAGCTACACGTGTTGAAATGGCCTACAACCCGGAGTTCCTTCCCTTGCCAAAGCCGTGCCTGAAGGGCACGTCTGGGTTCACCTGGGAAGCTCAACATCCTCCGCCACAGAGACCAACCTAGCTACACGTGTTGAAATGGCCTACAACCCGGAGTTCCTTCCCTTGCCAAAGCCGTACCCGAAGGGCACGTCTGGGTTCACCTGAGAAGCTCAACAAGCTCCGCCACGCGGTCCACACAAGCTACACGTGTTGAAGTGGCCTACAACCCGGAGTTCCTTCTCTTGCCGAAGCCGTGCCCGAAGGCACGTCTGTGTTCACCTCGAAAGCTCAACAAGCTCCGCCACAGAGACCAACCTAGCTAGACGTGTTGAAGTGGCCTACAACCCGGAGTTCCTCCACTTGCCAAAGCCGTGCCCGAAGGCACGTCTGTGTTCACCTGGGAAGCTCAACAAGCTCCGCCACAGAGACCAACTTAGGTTGTAGACGTGCCCTTCAGGCACGGCTTTGGCAAGGGAAGGCGGTTGTAGGCTATTTCAACACTACACGTGTTGAAATAGCCTACAACCCGGAGTTCCTTCCCTTGCCAAAGCCGTGCCTGAAGGGCACGTCTGGGTTCACCTGGGAAGCTCAACATGCTCCGCCACAGAGACCAACTTAGCTACACGTGTTGAAATGGCCTACAACCCGGAGTTCCTTCCCTTGCCAAAGCCGTGCCTGAAGGGCACGTCTGGGTTCACCTGGGAAGCTCAACATCCTCCGCCACAGAGACCAACCTAGCTACACGTGTTGAAATAGCCTACAACCCGGAGTTCCTTCACTTGCCAAAGCCGTGCCCGAAGGGCACGTCTGGGTTCACCTGAGAAGCTCAACAAGCTCCGCCACGCGGTCCACACAAGCTACACGTGTTGAAATGGCCTACAACCCGGAGTTCCTTCCCTTGCCAAAGCCGTACCCGAAGGGCACGTCTGGGTTCACCTGAGAAGCTCAACAAGCTCCGCCACGCGGTCCACACAAGCTACACGTGTTGAAGTGGCCTACAACCCGGAGTTCCTTCTCTTGCCAAAGCCGTGCCCGAAGGCACGTCTGTGTTCACCTCGAAAGCTCAACAAGCTCCGCCACAGAGACCAACCTAGCTAGACGTGTTGAAGTGGCCTACAACCCGGAGTTCCTCCACTTGCCAAAGCCGTGCCCGAAGGCACGTCTGTGTTCACCTGGGAAGCTCAACAAGCTCCGCCACAGAGACCAACTTAGCTACACGTGTTGAAATAGCCTACAACCCGGAGTTCCTTCCCTTGCCAAAGCCGTGCCTGAAGGGCACGTCTGGGTTCACCTGGGAAGCTCAACAAGCTCCGCCACAGAGACCAACTTAGCTACACGTGTTGAAATGGCCTACAACCCGGAGTTCCTTCCCTTGCCAAAGCCGTGCCTGAAGGGCACGTCTGGGTTCACCTGGGAAGCTCAACATCCTCCGCCACAGAGACCAACCTAGCTACACGTGTTGAAATGGCCTACAACCCGGAGTTCCTTCCCTTGCCAAAGCCGTACCCGAAGGGCACGTCTGGGTTCACCTGAGAAGCTCAACAAGCTCCGCCACGCGGTCCACACAAGCTACACGTGTTTAAATGGCCTACAACCTGGAGTTCCTTCACTTGCCAAAGCCGTGCCCGAAGGCACGTCTGTGTTCACCTGGGAAGCTCAACAAGCTCCGCCACAGAGACCAACCTAGCTAGACGTGTTGAAGTGGCCTACAACCCGGAGTTCCTCCACTTGCCAAAGCCGTGCCCGAAGGCACGTCTGTGTTCACCTGGGAAGCTCAACAAGCTCCGCCACAGAGACCAACTTAGCTACACGTGTTGAAATAGCCTACAACCCGGAGTTCCTTCCCTTGCCAAAGCCGTGCCTGAAGGGCACGTCTGGGTTCACCTGGGAAGCTCAACAAGCTCCGCCACAGAGACCAACTTAGCTACACGTGTTGAAATGGCCTACAACCCGGAGTTCCTTCCCTTGCCAAAGCCGTACCCGAAGGGCACGTCTGGGTTCACCTGAGAAGCTCAACAAGCTCCGCCACAGTGACCAACTTAGCTACACGTGTTGAAATGGCCTACAACCCGGAGTTCCTTCCCTTGCCAAAGCCGTACCCGAAGGGCACGTCTGGGTTCACCTGAGAAGCTCAACAAGCTCCGCCACGCGGTCCACACAAGCTACACGTGTTGAAATGGCCTACAACCTGGAGTTCCTTCACTTGCCAAAGCCGTGCCCGAAGGCACGTCTGTGTTCACCTGGGAAGCTCAACAAGCTCCGCCACAGAGACCAACCTAGCTAGACGTGTTGAAGTGGCCTACAACCCGGAGTTCCTCCACTTGCCAAAGCCGTGCCCGAAGGCACGTCTGTGTTCACCTGGGAAGCTCAACAAGCTCCGCCACAGAGACCAACTTAGCTACACGTGTTGAAATGGCCTACAACCCGGAGTTCCTTCCCTTGCCAAAGCCGTGCCCGAAGGCACGTCTGTGTTCACCTGGGAAGCTCAACAAGCTCCGCCACAGTGACCAACTTAGCTACACGTGTTGAAATAGCCTACAACCCGGAGTTCCTTCCCTTGCCAAAGCCGTGCCTGAAGGGCACGTCTGGGTTCACCTGGGAAGCTCAACATCCTCCGCCACAGAGACCAACTTAGCTACACGTGTTGAAATGGCCTACAACCCGGAGTTCCTTCCCTTGCCAAAGCCGTACCCGAAGGGCACGTCTGGGTTCACCTGAGAAGCTCAACAAGCTCCGCCACGCGGTCCACACAAGCTACACGTGTTGAAATGGCCTACAACCTGGAGTTCCTTCACTTGCCAAAGCCGTGCCCGAAGGCACGTCTGTGTTCACCTGGGAAGCTCAACAAGCTCCGCCACAGAGACCAACCTAGCTAGACGTGTTGAAGTGGCCTACAACCCGGAGTTCCTCCACTTGCCAAAGCCGTGCCCGAAGGCACGTCTGTGTTCACCTGGGAAGCTCAACAAGCTCCGCCACAGAGACCAACTTAGCTACACGTGTTGAAATAGCCTACAACCCGGAGTTCCTTCCCTTGCCAAAGCCGTGCCTGAAGGGCACGTCTGGGTTCACCTGGGAAGCTCAACAAGCTCCGCCACAGAGACCAACTTAGCTACACGTGTTGAAATGGCCTACAACCCGGAGTTCCTTCCCTTGCCAAAGCCGTACCCGAAGGGCACGTCTGGGTTCACCTGAGAAGCTCAACAAGCTCCGCCACAGTGACCAACTTAGCTACACGTGTTGAAATAGCCTACAACCCGGAGTTCCTTCCCTTGCCAAAGCCGTGCCTGAAGGGCACGTCTGGGTTCACCTGGGAAGCTCAACATCCTCCGCCACAGAGACCAACTTAGCTACACGTGTTGAAATGGCCTACAACCCGGAGTTCCTTCCCTTGCTAAAGCCGTACCCGAAGGGCACGTCTGGGTTCACCTGAGAAGCTCAACAAGCTCCGCCACGCGGTCCACACAAGCTACACGTGTTGAAATGGCCTACAACCTGGAGTTCCTTCACTTGCCAAAGCCGTGCCCGAAGGCACGTCTGTGTTCACCTGGGAAGCTCAACAAGCTCCGCCACAGAGACCAACTTAGCTACACGTGTTGAAATAGCCTACAACCCGGAGTTCCTTCACTTGCCAAAGCCGTGCCTGAAGGGCACGTCTGGGTTCACCTGGGAAGCTCAACAAGCTCCGCCACAGAGAGGAACTTAGCTACACGTGTTGAAATGGCCTACAACCCGGAGTTCCTTCCCTTGCCAAAGCCGTACCCGAAGGGCACGTCTGGGTTCACCTGAGAAGCTCAACAAGCTCCGCCACGCGGTCCACACAAGCTACACGTGTTGAAATGGCCTACAACCTGGAGTTCCTTCACTTGCCAAAGCCGTGCCCGAAGGGCACGTCTGGGTTCACCTGAGAAGCTCAACAAGCTCCGCCACGCGGTCCACACAAGCTACACGTGTTGAAATGGCCTACAACCCGGAGTTCCTTCCCTTGCCAAAGCCGTGCCCGAAGGCAAGTCTGTGTTCACCTGGGAAGCTCAACAAGCTCCGCCACAGAGACCAACCTAGCTAGACGTGTTGAAGTGGCCTACAACCCGGAGTTCCTCCACTTGCCAAAGCCGTGCCCGAAGGCACGTCTGTGTTCACCTGGGAAGCTCAACAAGCTCCGCCACAGAGACCAACTTAGCTACACGTGTTGAAATGGCCTACAACCCGGAGTTCCTTCCATTGCCAAAGCCGTGCCCGAAGGGCACGTCTGTGTTCACCTCGAAAGCTCAACAAGCTCCGCCACAAAGACCAAGTAAGCTACACGTGTTGAAATGGCCTACAACCCGGAGTTCCTTCCCTTGCCAAAGCCGTGCCCGAAGGCACGTCTGTGTTCACCTGGGAAGCTCAACAAGCTCCGCCACAGTGACCAACTTAGCTACACGTGTTGAAATAGCCTACAACCCGGAGTTCCTTCCCTTGCCAAAGCCGTGCCTGAAGGGCACGTCTGGGTTCACCTGGGAAGCTCAACATCCTCCGCCACAGAGACCAACTTAGCTACACGTGTTGAAATGGCCTACAACCCGGAGTTCCTTCCCTTGCCAAAGCCGTACCCGAAGGGCACGTCTGGGTTCACCTGAGAAGCTCAACAAGCTCCGCCACAAAGACCAAGTAAGCTACACGTGTTGAAATGGCCTACAACCCGGAGTTCCTTCCCTTGCCAAAGCCGTGCCAGAAGGCACGTCTGTGTTCACCTGGGAAGCTCAACAAGCTCCGCCACAGTGACCAACTTAGCTACACGTGTTGAAATAGCCTACAACCCGGAGTTCCTTCCCTTGCCAAAGCCGTGCCTGAAGGGCACGTCTGGGTTCACCTGGGAAGCTCAACATCCTCCGCCACAGAGACCAACTTAGCTACACGTGTTGAAATGGCCTACAACCCGGAGTTCCTTCCCTTGCCAAAGCCGTACCCGAAGGGCACGTCTGGGTTCACCTGAGAAGCTCAACAAGCTCCGCCACAAAGACCAAGTAAGCTACACGTGTTGAAATGGCCTACAACCCGGAGTTCCTTCCCTTGCCAAAGCCGTGCCAGAAGGCACGTCTGTGTTCACCTGGGAAGCTCAACAAGCTCCGCCACAGTGACCAACTTAGCTACACGTGTTGAAATAGCCTACAACCCGGAGTTCCTTCCCTTGCCAAAGCCGTGCCTGAAGGGCACGTCTGGGTTCACCTGGGAAGCTCAACATCCTCCGCCACAGAGACCAACTTAGCTACACGTGTTGAAATGGCCTACAACCCGGAGTTCCTTCCCTTGCCAAAGCCGTACCCGAAGGGCACGTCTGGGTTCACCTGAGAAGCTCAACAAGCTCCGCCACGCGGTCCACACAAGCTACACGTGTTGAAATGGCCTACAACCCGGAGTTCCTTCCCTTGCCAAAGCCGTGCCCGAAGGGCACGTCTGTGTTCACCTCGAAAGCTCAACAAGCTCCGCCACAAAGTCCAAGTAAGCTACACGTGTTGAAATGGCCTACAACCCGGAGTTCCTTCCCTTGCCAAAGCCGTGCCCGAAGGCACGTCTGTGTTCACCTGGGAAGCTCAACAAGCTCCGCCACAGAGACCAACTTAGCTATACGTGTTGAAGTAGCCTACAACCCGGAGTTCCTTCCCTTGCCAAAGCCGTGCCTGAAGGGCACGTCTGTGTTCACCTGGGAAGCTCAACAAGCTCCGCCACAGAGACCAACTTAGCTACACGTGTTGAAATAGCCTACAACCCGGAGTTCCTTCCCTTGCCAAAGCCGTGCCTGAAGGGCACGTCTGGGTTCACCTGGGAAGCTCAACAAGCTCCGCCACAGAGACCAACTTAGCTACGCGTGTTGAAATGGCCTACAACCCGGAGTTCCTTCACTTGCCAAAGCCGTGCCCGAAGGCACGTCTGTGTTCACCTGGGAAGCTCAACAAGCTCCGCCACGCGGTCCACACAAGCTACACGTGTTGAAATGGCCTACAACCCGGAGTTCCTTCCCTTGCCAAAGCCGTACCCGAAGGGCACGTCTGGGTTCACCTGAGAAGCTCAACAAGCTCCGCCACGCGGTCCGTAACAAGCTACACGTGTTGAAATGGCCTACAACCTGGAGTTCCTTCACTTGCCAAAGCCGTGCCCGAAGGCAAGTCTGTGTTCACCTGGGAAGCTCAACAAGCTCCGCCACAGAGACCAACCTAGCTACACGTGTTGAAATAGCCTACAACCCGGAGTTCCTTCCCTTGCCAAAGCCGTGCCTGAAGGGCACGTCTGGGTTCACCTGGGAAGCTCAACATCCTCCGCCACAGAGACCAACTTAGCTACACGTGTTGAAATGGCCTACAACCCGGAGTTCCTTCCCTTGCCAAAGCCGTGCCTGAAGGGCACGTCTGGGTTCACCTGGGAAGCTCAACATCCTCCGCCACAGAGACCAACTTAGCTACACGTGTTGAAATAGCCTACAACCCGGAGTTCCTTCCCTTGCCAAAGCCGTGCCTGAAGGGCACGTCTGGGTTCACCTGGGAAGCTCAACATCCTCCGCCACAAAGACCAAGTAAGCTACACGTGTTGAAATGGCCTACAACCCGGAGTTCCTTCCCTTGCCAAAGCCGTGCCCGAAGGCACGTCTGTGTTCACCTGGGAAGCTCAACAAGCTCCGCCACAGAGACCAACTTAGCTACACGTGTTGAAATGGCCTACAACCCGGAGTTCCTTCCCTTGCCAAAGCCGTACCCGAAGGGCACGTCTGGGTTCACCTGAGAAGATCAACAAGCTCCGCCACGCGGTCCACACAAGCTACACGTGTTGAAATGGCCTACAACCTGGAGTTCCTTCACTTGCCAAAGCCGTGCCCGAAGGGCACGTCTGGGTTCACCTGAGAAGCTCAACAAGCTCCGCCACGCGGTCCACACAAGCTACACGTGTTGAAATGGCCTACAACCCGGAGTTCCTTCCCTTGCCAAAGCCGTGCCCGAAGGCAAGTCTGTGTTCACCTGGGAAGCTCAACAAGCTCCGCCACAGAGACCAACCTAGCTAGACGTGTTGAAGTGGCCTACAACCCGGAGTTCCTCCACTTGCCAAAGCCGTGCCCGAAGGCACGTCTGTGTTCACCTGGGAAGCTCAACAAGCTCCGCCACAGAGACCAACTTAGCTACACGTGTTGAAATGGCCTACAACCCGGAGTTCCTTCCCTTGCCAAAGCCGTGCCCGAAGGGCACGTCTGGGTTCACCTGGGAAGCTCAACATCCTCCGCCACAGAGACCAACTTAGCTACACGTGTTGAAATGGCCTACAACCCGGAGTTCCTTCCCTTGCCAAAGCCGTACCCGAAGGGCACGTCTGGGTTCACCTGAGAAGCTCAACAAGCTCCGCCACAAAGACCAAGTAAGCTACACGTGTTGAAATGGCCTACAACCCGGAGTTCCTTCCCTTGCCAAAGCCGTGCCAGAAGGCACGTCTGTGTTCACCTGGGAAGCTCAACAAGCTCCGCCACAGTGACCAACTTAGCTACACGTGTTGAAATAGCCTACAACCCGGAGTTCCTTCCCTTGCCAAAGCCGTGCCTGAAGGGCACGTCTGGGTTCACCTGGGAAGCTCAACATCCTCCGCCACAGAGACCAACTTAGCTACACGTGTTGAAATGGCCTACAACCCGGAGTTCCTTCCCTTGCCAAAGCCGTACCCGAAGGGCACGTCTGGGTTCACCTGAGAAGCTCAACAAGCTCCGCCACGCGGTCCACACAAGCTACACGTGTTGAAATGGCCTACAACCCGGAGTTCCTTCCCTTGCCAAAGCCGTGCCCGAAGGGCACGTCTGTGTTCACCTCGAAAGCTCAACAAGCTCCGCCACAAAGTCCAAGTAAGCTACACGTGTTGAAATGGCCTACAACCCGGAGTTCCTTCCCTTGCCAAAGCCGTGCCCGAAGGCACGTCTGTGTTCACCTGGGAAGCTCAACAAACTCCGCCACAGAGACCAACTTAGCTACACGTGTTGAAATAGCCTACAACCCGGAGTTCCTTCCCTTGCCAAAGCCGTGCCTGAAGGGCACGTCTGTGTTCACCTGGGAAGCTCAACAAGCTCCGCCACAGAGACCAACTTAGCTACACGTGTTGAAATAGCCTACAACCCGGAGTTCCTTCCCTTGCCAAAGCCGTGCCTGAAGGGCACGTCTGGGTTCACCTGGGAAGCTCAACAAGCTCCGCCACAGAGACCAACTTAGCTACACGTGTTGAAATGGCCTACAACCCGGAGTTCCTTCCCTTGCCAAAGCCGTGCCCGAAGGGCACGTCTGTGTTCACCTCGAAAGCTCAACAAGCTCCGCCACAAAGACCAAGTAAGCTACACGTGTTGAAATGGCCTACAACCCGGAGTTCCTTCCCTTGCCAAAGCCGTGCCTGAAGGCACGTCTGTGTTCACCTGGGAAGCTCAACAAGCTCCGCCACAGTGACCAACTTAGCTACACGTGTTGAAATAGCCTACAACCCGGAGTTCCTTCCCTTGCCAAAGCCGTGCCTGAAGGGCACGTCTGGGTTCACCTGGGAAGCTCAACATCCTCCGCCACAGAGACCAACTTAGCTACACGTGTTGAAATGGCCTACAACCCGGAGTTCCTTCCCTTGCCAAAGCCGTACCCGAAGGGCACGTCTGGGTTCACCTGAGAAGCTCAACAAGCTCCGCCACGCGGTCCACACAAGCTACACGTGTTGAAATGGCCTACAACCCGGAGTTCCTTCCCTTGCCAAAGCCGTGCCCGAAGGGCACGTCTGTGTTCACCTCGAAAGCTCAACAAGCTCCGCCACAAAGTCCAAGTAAGCTACACGTGTTGAAATGGCCTACAACCCGGAGTTCCTTCCCTTGCCAAAGCCGTGCCCGAAGGCACGTCTGTGTTCACCTGGGAAGCTCAACAAGCTCCGCCACAGAGACCAACTTAGCTATACGTGTTGAAATAGCCTACAACCCGGAGTTCCTTCCCTTGCCAAAGCCGTGCCTGAAGGGCACGTCTGTGTTCACCTGGGAAGCTCAACAAGCTCCGCCACAGAGACCAACTTAGCTACACGTGTTGAAATAGCCTACAACCCGGAGTTCCTTCCCTTGCCAAAGCCGTGCCTGAAGGGCACGTCTGGGTTCACCTGGGAAGCTCAACAAGCTCCGCCACAGAGACCAACTTAGCTACACGTGTTGAAATGGCCTACAACCCGGAGTTCCTTCACTTGCCAAAGCCGTGCCCGAAGGCACGTCTGTGTTCACCTGGGAAGCTCAACAAGCTCCGCCACGCGGTCCACACAAGCTACACGTGTTGAAATGGCCTACAACCCGGAGTTCCTTCCCTTGCCAAAGCCGTACCCGAAGGGCACGTCTGGGTTCACCTGAGAAGCTCAACAAGCTCCGCCACGCGGTCCGCACAAGCTACACGTGTTGAAATGGCCTACAACCTGGAGTTCCTTCACTTGCCAAAGCCGTGCCCGAAGGCAAGTCTGTGTTCACCTGGGAAGCTCAACAAGCTCCGCCACAGAGACCAACCTAGCTACACGTGTTGAAATAGCCTACAACCCGGAGTTCCTTCCCTTGCCAAAGCCGTGCCTGAAGGGCACGTCTGGGTTCACCTGGGAAGCTCAACATCCTCCGCCACAGAGACCAACTTAGCTACACGTGTTGAAATGGCCTACAACCCGGAGTTCCTTCCCTTGCCAAAGCCGTGCCCGAAGGCACGTCTGTGTTCACCTGGGAAGCTCAACAAGCTCCGCCACAGAGACCAACTTAGCTACACGTGTTGAAATGGCCTACAACCCGGAGTTCCTTCCCTTGCCAAAGCCGTACCCGAAGGGCACGTCTGGGTTCACCTGAGAAGATCAACAAGCTCCGCCACGCGGTCCACACAAGCTACACGTGTTGAAATGGCCTACAACCTGGAGTTCCTTCACTTGCCAAAGCCGTGCCCGAAGGGCACGTCTGGGTTAACCTGAGAAGCTCAACAAGCTCCGCCACGCGGTCCACACAAGCTACACGTGTTGAAATGGCCTACAACCCGGAGTTCCTTCCCTTGCCAAAGCCGTGCCCGAAGGCAAGTCTGTGTTCACCTGGGAAGCTCAACAAGCTCCGCCACAGAGACCAACCTAGCTAGACGTGTTGAAGTGGCCTACAACCCGGAGTTCCTCCACTTGCCAAAGCCGTGCCCGAAGGCACGTCTGTGTTCACCTGGGAAGCTCAACAAGCTCCGCCACAGAGACCAACTTAGCTACACGTGTTGAAATGGCCTACAACCCGGAGTTCCTTCCCTTGCCAAAGCCGTGCCCGAAGGGCACGTCTGGGTTCACCTGGGAAGCTCAACATCCTCCGCCACAGAGACCAACTTAGCTACACGTGTTGAAATGGCCTACAACCCGGAGTTCCTTCCCTTGCCAAAGCCGTGCCCGAAGGGCACGTCTGGGTTCACCTGGGAAGCTCAACATCCTCCGCCACAGAGACCAACTTAGCTACACGTGTTGAAATGGCCTACAACCCGGAGTTCCTTCCCTTGCCAAAGCCGTGCCTGAAGGGCACGTCTGGGTTCACCTGGGAAGCTCAACATCCTCCGCCACAGAGACCAACTTAGCTACACGTGTTGAAATAGCCTACAACCCGGAGTTCCTTCCCTTGCCAAAGCCGTGCCTGAAGGGCACGTCTGGGTTCACCTGGGAAGCTCAACATCCTCCGCCACAAAGACCAAGTAAGCTACACGTGTTGAAATGGCCTACAACCCGGAGTTCCTTCCCTTGCCAAAGCCGTGCCCGAAGGCACGTCTGTGTTCACCTGGGAAGCTCAACAAGCTCCGCCACAGAGACCAACTTAGCTACACGTGTTGAAATGGCCTACAACCCGGAGTTCCTTCCCTTGCCAAAGCCGTACCCGAAGGGCACGTCTGGGTTCACCTGAGAAGATCAACAAGCTCCGCCACGCGGTCCACACAAGCTACACGTGTTGAAATGGCCTACAACCTGGAGTTCCTTCACTTGCCAAAGCCGTGCCCGAAGGGCACGTCTGGGTTCACCTGAGAAGCTCAACAAGCTCCGCCACGCGGTCCACACAAGCTACACGTGTTGAAATGGCCTACAACCCGGAGTTCCTTCCCTTGCCAAAGCCGTGCCCGAAGGCAAGTCTGTGTTCACCTGGGAAGCTCAACAAGCTCCGCCACAGAGACCAACCTAGCTAGACGTGTTGAAGTGGCCTACAACCCGGAGTTCCTCCACTTGCCAAAGCCGTGCCCGAAGGCACGTCTGTGTTCACCTGGGAAGCTCAACAAGCTCCGCCACAGAGACCAACTTAGCTACACGTGTTGAAATGGCCTACAACCCGGAGTTCCTTCCCTTGCCAAAGCCGTGCCCGAAGGGCACGTCTGGGTTCACCTGGGAAGCTCAACATCCTCCGCCACAGAGACCAACTTAGCTACACGTGTTGAAATGGCCTACAACCCGGAGTTCCTTCCCTTGCCAAAGCCGTACCCGAAGGGCACGTCTTGGTTCACCTGAGAAGCTCAACAAGCTCCGCCACAAAGACCAAGTAAGCTACACGTGTTGAAATGGCCTACAACCCGGAGTTCCTTCCCTTGCCAAAGCCGTGCCAGAAGGCACGTCTGTGTTCACCTGGGAAGCTCAACAAGCTCCGCCACAGTGACCAACTTAGCTACACGTGTTGAAATAGCCTACAACCCGGAGTTCCTTCCCTTGCCAAAGCCGTGCCTGAAGGGCACGTCTGGGTTCACCTGGGAAGCTCAACATCCTCCGCCACAGAGACCAACTTAGCTACACGTGTTGAAATGGCCTACAACCCGGAGTTCCTTCCCTTGCCAAAGCCGTACCCGAAGGGCACGTCTGGGTTCACCTGAGAAGCTCAACAAGCTCCGCCACGCGGTCCACACAAGCTACACGTGTTGAAATGGCCTACAACCCGGAGTTCCTTCCCTTGCCAAAGCCGTGCCCGAAGGGCACGTCTGTGTTCACCTCGAAAGCTCAACAAGCTCCGCCACAAAGTCCAAGTAAGCTACACGTGTTGAAATGGCCTACAACCCGGAGTTCCTTCCCTTGCCAAAGCCGTGCCCGAAGGCACGTCTGTGTTCACCTGGGAAGCTCAACAAACTCCGCCACAGAGACCAACTTAGCTACACGTGTTGAAATAGCCTACAACCCGGAGTTCCTTCCCTTGCCAAAGCCGTGCCTGAAGGGCACGTCTGTGTTCACCTGGGAAGCTCAACAAGCTCCGCCACAGAGACCAACTTAGCTACACGTGTTGAAATAGCCTACAACCCGGAGTTCCTTCCCTTGCCAAAGCCGTGCCTGAAGGGCACGTCTGGGTTCACCTGGGAAGCTCAACAAGCTCCGCCACAGAGACCAACTTAGCTACACGTGTTGAAATGGCCTACAACCCGGAGTTCCTTCCCTTGCCAAAGCCGTGCCCGAAGGGCACGTCTGTGTTCACCTCGAAAGCTCAACAAGCTCCGCCACAAAGACCAAGTAAGCTACACGTGTTGAAATGGCCTACAACCCGGAGTTCCTTCCCTTGCCAAAGCCGTGCCTGAAGGCACGTCTGTGTTCACCTGGGAAGCTCAACAAGCTCCGCCACAGTGACCAACTTAGCTACACGTGTTGAAATAGCCTACAACCCGGAGTTCCTTCCCTTGCCAAAGCCGTGCCTGAAGGGCACGTCTGGGTTCACCTGGGAAGCTCAACATCCTCCGCCACAGAGACCAACTTAGCTACACGTGTTGAAATGGCCTACAACCCGGAGTTCCTTCCCTTGCCAAAGCCGTACCCGAAGGGCACGTCTGGGTTCACCTGAGAAGCTCAACAAGCTCCGCCACGCGGTCCACACAAGCTACACGTGTTGAAATGGCCTACAACCCGGAGTTCCTTCCCTTGCCAAAGCCGTGCCCGAAGGGCACGTCTGTGTTCACCTCGAAAGCTCAACAAGCTCCGCCACAAAGTCCAAGTAAGCTACACGTGTTGAAATGGCCTACAACCCGGAGTTCCTTCCCTTGCCAAAGCCGTGCCCGAAGGCACGTCTGTGTTCACCTGGGAAGCTCAACAAGCTCCGCCACAGAGACCAACTTAGCTATACGTGTTGAAATAGCCTACAACCCGGAGTTCCTTCCCTTGCCAAAGCCGTGCCTGAAGGGCACGTCTGTGTTCACCTGGGAAGCTCAACAAGCTCCGCCACAGAGACCAACTTAGCTACACGTGTTGAAATAGCCTACAACCCGGAGTTCCTTCCCTTGCCAAAGCCGTGCCTGAAGGGCACGTCTGGGTTCACCTGGGAAGCTCAACAAGCTCCGCCACAGAGACCAACTTAGCTACACGTGTTGAAATGGCCTACAACCCGGAGTTCCTTCACTTGCCAAAGCCGTGCCCGAAGGCACGTCTGTGTTCACCTGGGAAGCTCAACAAGCTCCGCCACGCGGTCCACACAAGCTACACGTGTTGAAATGGCCTACAACCCGGAGTTCCTTCCCTTGCCAAAGCCGTACCCGAAGGGCACGTCTGGGTTCACCTGAGAAGCTCAACAAGCTCCGCCACGCGGTCCGCACAAGCTACACGTGTTGAAATGGCCTACAACCTGGAGTTCCTTCACTTGCCAAAGCCGTGCCCGAAGGCAAGTCTGTGTTCACCTGGGAAGCTCAACAAGCTCCGCCACAGAGACCAACCTAGCTACACGTGTTGAAATAGCCTACAACCCGGAGTTCCTTCCCTTGCCAAAGCCGTGCCTGAAGGGCACGTCTGGGTTCACCTGGGAAGCTCAACATCCTCCGCCACAGAGACCAACTTAGCTACACGTGTTGAAATGGCCTACAACCCGGAGTTCCTTCCCTTGCCAAAGCCGTGCCCGAAGGCACGTCTGTGTTCACCTGGGAAGCTCAACAAGCTCCGCCACAGAGACCAACTTAGCTACACGTGTTGAAATGGCCTACAACCCGGAGTTCCTTCCCTTGCCAAAGCCGTACCCGAAGGGCACGTCTGGGTTCACCTGAGAAGATCAACAAGCTCCGCCACGCGGTCCACACAAGCTACACGTGTTGAAATGGCCTACAACCTGGAGTTCCTTCACTTGCCAAAGCCGTGCCCGAAGGGCACGTCTGGGTTAACCTGAGAAGCTCAACAAGCTCCGCCACGCGGTCCACACAAGCTACACGTGTTGAAATGGCCTACAACCCGGAGTTCCTTCCCTTGCCAAAGCCGTGCCCGAAGGCAAGTCTGTGTTCACCTGGGAAGCTCAACAAGCTCCGCCACAGAGACCAACCTAGCTAGACGTGTTGAAGTGGCCTACAACCCGGAGTTCCTCCACTTGCCAAAGCCGTGCCCGAAGGCACGTCTGTGTTCACCTGGGAAGCTCAACAAGCTCCGCCACAGAGACCAACTTAGCTACACGTGTTGAAATGGCCTACAACCCGGAGTTCCTTCCCTTGCCAAAGCCGTGCCCGAAGGGCACGTCTGGGTTCACCTGGGAAGCTCAACATCCTCCGCCACAGAGACCAACTTAGCTACACGTGTTGAAATGGCCTACAACCCGGAGTTCCTTCCCTTGCCAAAGCCGTACCCGAAGGGCACGTCTGGGTTCACCTGAGAAGCTCAACAAGCTCCGCCACAAAGACCAAGTAAGCTACACGTGTTGAAATGGCCTACAACCCGGAGTTCCTTCCCTTGCCAAAGCCGTGCCAGAAGGCACGTCTGTGTTCACCTGGGAAGCTCAACAAGCTCCGCCACAGTGACCAACTTAGCTACACGTGTTGAAATAGCCTACAACCCGGAGTTCCTTCCCTTGCCAAAGCCGTGCCTGAAGGGCACGTCTGGGTTCACCTGGGAAGCTCAACATCCTCCGCCACAGAGACCAACTTAGCTACACGTGTTGAAATGGCCTACAACCCGGAGTTCCTTCCCTTGCCAAAGCCGTACCCGAAGGGCACGTCTGGGTTCACCTGAGAAGCTCAACAAGCTCCGCCACGCGGTCCACACAAGCTACACGTGTTGAAATGGCCTACAACCCGGAGTTCCTTCCCTTGCCAAAGCCGTGCCCGAAGGGCACGTCTGTGTTCACCTCGAAAGCTCAACAAGCTCCGCCACAAAGTCCAAGTAAGCTACACGTGTTGAAATGGCCTACAACCCGGAGTTCCTTCCCTTGCCAAAGCCGTGCCCGAAGGCACGTCTGTGTTCACCTGGGAAGCTCAACAAGCTCCGCCACAGAGACCAACTTAGCTACACGTGTTGAAATAGCCTACAACCCGGAGTTCCTTCCCTTGCCAAAGCCGTGCCTGAAGGGCACGTCTGTGTTCACCTGGGAAGCTCAACAAGCTCCGCCACAGAGACCAACTTAGCTACACGTGTTGAAATAGCCTACAACCCGGAGTTCCTTCCCTTGCCAAAGCCGTGCCTGAAGGGCACGTCTGGGTTCACCTGGGAAGCTCAACAAGCTCCGCCACAGAGACCAACTTAGCTACACGTGTTGAAATGGCCTACAACCCGGAGTTCCTTCCCTTGCCAAAGCCGTGCCCGAAGGCACGTCTGTGTTCACCTGGGAAGCTCAACAAGCTCCGCCACAGAGACCAACTTAGCTACACGTGTTGAAATAGCCTACAACCCGGAGTTCCTTCCCTTGCCAAAGCCGTGCCTGAAGGGCACGTCTGTGTTCACCTGGGAAGCTCAACAAGCTCCGCCACAGAGACCAACTTAGCTACACGTGTTGAAATAGCCTACAACCCGGAGTTCCTTCCCTTGCCAAAGCCGTGCCTGAAGGGCACGTCTGGGTTCACCTGGGAAGCTCAACAAGCTCCGCCACAGAGACCAACTTAGCTACACGTGTTGAAATGGCCTACAACCCGGAGTTCCTTCCCTTGCCAAAGCCGTGCCCGAAGGGCACGTCTGTGTTCACCTCGAAAGCTCAACAAGCTCCGCCACAAAGACCAAGTAAGCTACACGTGTTGAAATGGCCTACAACCCGGAGTTCCTTCCCTTGCCAAAGCCGTGCCCGAAGGCACGTCTGTGTTCACCTGGGAAGCTCAACAAGCTCCGCCACAGTGACCAACTTAGCTACACGTGTTGAAATAGCCTACAACCCGGAGTTCCTTCCCTTGCCAAAGCCGTGCCTGAAGGGCACGTCTGGGTTCACCTGGGAAGCTCAACATCCTCCGCCACAGAGACCAACTTAGCTACACGTGTTGAAATGGCCTACAACCCGGAGTTCCTTCCCTTGCCAAAGCCGTACCCGAAGGGCACGTCTGGGTTCACCTGAGAAGCTCAACAAGCTCCGCCACAAAGACCAAGTAAGCTACACGTGTTGAAATGGCCTACAACCCGGAGTTCCTTCCCTTGCCAAAGCCGTGCCAGAAGGCACGTCTGTGTTCACCTGGGAAGCTCAACAAGCTCCGCCACAGTGACCAACTTAGCTACACGTGCTGAAATAGCCTACAACCCGGAGTTCCTTCCCTTGCCAAAGCCGTGCCTGAAGGGCACGTCTGGGTTCACCTGGGAAGCTCAACATCCTCCGCCACAGAGACCAACTTAGCTACACGTGTTGAAATGGCCTACAACCCGGAGTTCCTTCCCTTGCCAAAGCCGTACCCGAAGGGCACGTCTGGGTTCACCTGAGAAGCTCAACAAGCTCCGCCACGCGGTCCACACAAGCTACACGTGTTGAAATGGCCTACAACCCGGAGTTCCTTCCCTTGCCAAAGCCGTGCCCGAAGGGCACGTCTGTGTTCACCTCGAAAGCTCAACAAGCTCCGCCACAAAGTCCAAGTAAGCTACACGTGTTGAAATGGCCTACAACCCGGAGTTCCTTCCCTTGCCAAAGCCGTGCCCGAAGGCACGTCTGTGTTCACCTGGGAAGCTCAACAAGCTCCGCCACAGAGACCAACTTAGCTATACGTGTTGAAATAGCCTACAACCCGGAGTTCCTTCCCTTGCCAAAGCCGTGCCTGAAGTGCACGTCTGTGTTCACCTGGGAAGCTCAACAAGCTCCGCCACAGAGACCAACTTAGCTACACGTGTTGAAATAGCCTACAACCCGGAGTTCCTTCCCTTGCCAAAGCCGTGCCTGAAGGGCACGTCTGGGTTCACCTGGGAAGCTCAACAAGCTCCGCCACAGAGACCAACTTAGCTACACGTGTTGAAATGGCCTACAACCCGGAGTTCCTTCACTTGCCAAAGCCGTGCCCGAAGGCACGTCTGTGTTCACCTGGGAAGCTCAACAAGCTCCGCCACGCGGTCCACACAAGCTACACGTGTTGAAATGGCCTACAACCCGGAGTTCCTTCCCTTGCCAAAGCCGTACCCGAAGGGCACGTCTGGGTTCACCTGAGAAGCTCAACAAGCTCCGCCACGCGGTCCACACAAGCTACACGTGTTGAAATGGCCTACAACCCGGAGTTCCTTCCCTTGCCAAAGCCGTGCCTGAAGGGCACGTCTGGGTTCACCTGGGAAGCTCAACATCCTCCGCCACAGAGACCAACTTAGCTACACGTGTTGAAATGGCCTACAACCCGGAGTTCCTTCCCTTGCCAAAGCCGTGCCTGAAGGGCACGTCTGGGTTCACCTGGGAAGCTCAACATCCTCCGCCACAGAGACCAACTTAGCTACACGTGTTGAAATAGCCTACAACCCGGAGTTCCTTCCCTTGCCAAAGCCGTGCCTGAAGGGCACGTCTGGGTTCACCTGGGAAGCTCAACATCCTCCGCCACAAAGACCAAGTAAGCTACACGTGTTGAAATGGCCTACAACCCGGAGTTCCTTCCCTTGCCAAAGCCGTGCCCGAAGGCACGTCTGTGTTCACCTGGGAAGCTCAACAAGCTCCGCCACAGAGACCAACTTAGCTACACGTGTTGAAATGGCCTACAACCCGGAGTTCCTTCCCTTGCCAAAGCCGTACCCGAAGGGCACGTCTGGGTTCACCTGAGAAGATCAACAAGCTCCGCCACGCGGTCCACACAAGCTACACGTGTTGAAATGGCCTACAACCTGGAGTTCCTTCACTTGCCAAAGCCGTGCCCGAAGGGCACGTCTGGGTTAACCTGAGAAGCTCAACAAGCTCCGCCACGCGGTCCACACAAGCTACACGTGTTGAAATGGCCTACAACCCGGAGTTCCTTCCCTTGCCAAAGCCGTGCCCGAAGGCAAGTCTGTGTTCACCTGGGAAGCTCAACAAGCTCCGCCACAGAGACCAACCTAGCTAGACGTGTTGAAGTGGCCTACAACCCGGAGTTCCTCCACTTGCCAAAGCCGTGCCCGAAGGCACGTCTGTGTTCACCTGGGAAGCTCAACAAGCTCCGCCACAGAGACCAACTTAGCTACACGTGTTGAAATGGCCTACAACCCGGAGTTCCTTCCCTTGCCAAAGCCGTGCCCGAAGGGCACGTCTGGGTTCACCTGGGAAGCTCAACATCCTCCGCCACAGAGACCAACTTAGCTACACGTGTTGAAATGGCCTACAACCCGGAGTTCCTTCCCTTGCCAAAGCCGTACCCGAAGGGCACGTCTGGGTTCACCTGAGAAGCTCAACAAGCTCCGCCACAAAGACCAAGTAAGCTACACGTGTTGAAATGGCCTACAACCCGGAGTTCCTTCCCTTGCCAAAGCCGTGCCAGAAGGCACGTCTGTGTTCACCTGGGAAGTTCAACAAGCTCCGCCACAGTGACCAACTTAGCTACACGTGTTGAAATAGCCTACAACCCGGAGTTCCTTCCCTTGCCAAAGCCGTGCCTGAAGGGCACGTCTGGGTTCACCTGGGAAGCTCAACAAGCTCCGCCACAGAGACCAACTTAGCTACACGTGTTGAAATAGCCTACAACCCGGAGTTCCTTCCCTTGCCAAAGCCGTGCCTGAAGGGCACGTCTGTGTTCACCTGGGAAGCTCAACAAGCTCCGCCACAGAGACCAACTTAGCTACACGTGTTGAAATAGCCTACAACCCGGAGTTCCTTCCCTTGCCAAAGCCGTGCCTGAAGGGCACGTCTGGGTTCACCTGGGAAGCTCAACAAGCTCCGCCACAGAGACCAACTTAGCTACACGTGTTGAAATGGCCTACAACCCGGAGTTCCTTCCCTTGCCAAAGCCGTGCCCGAAGGGCACGTCTGTGTTCACCTCGAAAGCTCAACAAGCTCCGCCACAAAGACCAAGTAAGCTACACGTGTTGAAATGGCCTACAACCCGGAGTTCCTTCCCTTGCCAAAGCCGTGCCCGAAGGCACGTCTGTGTTCACCTGGGAAGCTCAACAAGCTCCGCCACAGTGACCAACTTAGCTACACGTGTTGAAATAGCCTACAACCCGGAGTTCCTTCCCTTGCCAAAGCCGTGCCTGAAGGGCACGTCTGGGTTCACCTGGGAAGCTCAACATCCTCCGCCACAGAGACCAACTTAGCTACACGTGTTGAAATGGCCTACAACCCGGAGTTCCTTCCCTTGCCAAAGCCGTACCCGAAGGGCACGTCTGGGTTCACCTGAGAAGCTCAACAAGCTCCGCCACGCGGTCCACACAAGCTACACGTGTTGAAATGGCCTACAACCCGGAGTTCCTTCCCTTGCCAAAGCCGTGCCCGAAGGGCACGTCTGTGTTCACCTCGAAAGCTCAACAAGCTCCGCCACAAAGTCCAAGTAAGCTACACGTGTTGAAATGGCCTACAACCCGGAGTTCCTTCCCTTGCCAAAGCCGTGCCCGAAGGCACGTCTGTGTTCACCTGGGAAGCTCAACAAGCTCCGCCACAGAGACCAACTTAGCTACACGTGTTGAAATAGCCTACAACCCGGAGTTCCTTCCCTTGCCAAAGCCGTGCCTGAAGGGCACGTCTGTGTTCACCTGGGAAGCTCAACAAGCTCCGCCACAGAGACCAACTTAGCTACACGTGTTGAAATAGCCTACAACCCGGAGTTCCTTCCCTTGCCAAAGCCGTGCCGGAAGGGCACGTCTGGGTTCACCTGGGAAGCTCAACAAGCTCCGCCACAGAGACCAACTTAGCTACACGTGTTGAAATGGCCTACAACCCGGAGTTCCTTCCCTTGCCAAAGCCGTGCCCGAAGGGCACGTCTGTGTTCACCTCGAAAGCTCAACAAGCTCCGCCACAAAGACCAAGTAAGCTACACGTGTTGAAATGGCCTACAACCCGGAGTTCCTTCCCTTGCCAAAGCCGTGCCCGAAGGCACGTCTGTGTTCACCTGGGAAGCTCAACAAGCTCCGCCACAGTGACCAACTTAGCTACACGTGTTGAAATAGCCTACAACCCGGAGTTCCTTCCCTTGCCAAAGCCGTGCCTGAAGGGCACGTCTGGGTTCACCTGGGAAGCTCAACATCCTCCGCCACAGAGACCAACTTAGCTACACGTGTTGAAATGGCCTACAACCCGGAGTTCCTTCCCTTGCCAAAGCCGTACCCGAAGGGCACGTCTGGGTTCACCTGAGAAGCTCAACAAGCTCCGCCACAAAGACCAAGTAAGCTACACGTGTTGAAATGGCCTACAACCCGGAGTTCCTTCCCTTGCCAAAGCCGTGCCAGAAGGCACGTCTGTGTTCACCTGGGAAGCTCAACAAGCTCCGCCACAGTGACCAACTTAGCTACACGTGCTGAAATAGCCTACAACCCGGAGTTCCTTCCCTTGCCAAAGCCGTGTCTGAAGGGCACGTCTGGGTTCACCTGGGAAGCTCAACATCCTCCGCCACAGAGACCAACTTAGCTACACGTGTTGAAATGGCCTACAACCCGGAGTTCCTTCCCTTGCCAAAGCCGTACCCGAAGGGCACGTCTGGGTTCACCTGAGAAGCTCAACAAGCTCCGCCACGCGGTCCACACAAGCTACACGTGTTGAAATGGCCTACAACCCGGAGTTCCTTCCCTTGCCAAAGCCGTGCCCGAAGGGCACGTCTGTGTTCACCTCGAAAGCTCAACAAGCTCCGCCACAAAGTCCAAGTAAGCTACACGTGTTGAAATGGCCTACAACCCGGAGTTCCTTCCCTTGCCAAAGCCGTGCCCGAAGGCACGTCTGTGTTCACCTGGGAAGCTCAACAAGCTCCGCCACAGAGACCAACTTAGCTACACGTGTTGAAATAGCCTACAACCCGGAGTTCCTTCCCTTGCCAAAGCCGTGCCTGAAGGGCACGTCTGTGTTCACCTGGGAAGCTCAACAAGCTCCGCCACAGAGACCAACTTAGCTACACGTGTTGAAATAGCCTACAACCCGGAGTTCCTTCCCTTGCCAAAGCCGTGCCTGAAGGGCACGTCTGGGTTCACCTGGGAAGCTCAACAAGCTCCGCCACAGAGACCAACTTAGCTACACGTGTTGAAATGGCCTACAACCCGGAGTTCCTTCACTTGCCAAAGCCGTGCCCGAAGGCACGTCTGTGTTCACCTGGGAAGCTCAACAAGCTCCGCCACGCGGTCCACACAAGCTACACGTGTTGAAATGGCCTACAACCCGGAGTTCCTTCCCTTGCCAAAGCCGTACCCGAAGGGCACGTCTGGGTTCACCTGAGAAGCTCAACAAGCTCCGCCACGCGGTCCGCACAAGCTACACGTGTTGAAATGGCCTACAACCTGGAGTTCCTTCACTTGCCAAAGCCGTGCCCGAAGGCAAGTCTGTGTTCACCTGGGAAGCTCAACAAGCTCCGCCACAGAGACCAACCTAGCTACACGTGTTGAAATAGCCTACAACCCGGAGTTCCTTCCCTTGCCAAAGCCGTGCCTGAAGGGCACGTCTGGGTTCACCTGGGAAGCTCAACATCCTCCGCCACAGAGACCAACTTAGCTACACGTGTTGAAATGGCCTACAACCCGGAGTTCCTTCCCTTGCCAAAGCCGTGCCTGAAGGGCACGTCTGGGTTCACCTGGGAAGCTCAACATCCTCCGCCACAGAGACCAACTTAGCTACACGTGTTGAAATAGCCTACAACCCGGAGTTCCTTCCCTTGCCAAAGCCGTGCCTGAAGGGCACGTCTGGGTTCACCTGGGAAGCTCAACATCCTCCGCCACAGAGACCAACCTAGCTAGACGTGTTGAAGTGGCCTACAACCCGGAGTTCCTCCACTTGCCAAAGCCGTGCCCGAAGGCACGTCTGTGTTCACCTGGGAAGCTCAACAAGCTCCGCCACAGAGACCAACTTAGCTACACGTGTTGAAATGGCCTACAACCCGGAGTTCCTTCCCTTGCCAAAGCCGTGCCCGAAGGGCACGTCTGTGTTCACCTCGAAAGCTCAACAAGCTCCGCCACAAAGACCAAGTAAGCTACACGTGTTGAAATGGCCTACAACCCGGAGTTCCTTCCCTTGCCAAAGCCGTGCCCGAAGGCACGTCTGTGTTCACCTGGGAAGCTCAACAAGCTCCGCCACAGTGACCAACTTAGCTACACGTGTTGAAATAGCCTACAACCCGGAGTTCCTTCCCTTGCCAAAGCCGTGCCTGAAGGGCACGTCTGGGTTCACCTGGGAAGCTCAACATCCTCCGCCACAGAGACCAACTTAGCTACACGTGTTGAAATGGCCTACAACCCGGAGTTCCTTCCCTTGCCAAAGCCGTACCCGAAGGGCACGTCTGGGTTCACCTGAGAAGCTCAACAAGCTCCGCCACAAAGACCAAGTAAGCTACACGTGTTGAAATGGCCTACAACCCGGAGTTCCTTCCCTTCCCAAAGCCGTGCCCGAAGGCACGTCTGTGTTCACCTGGGAAGCTCAACAAGCTCCGCCACAGTGACCAACTTAGCTACACGTGTTGAAATAGCCTACAACCCGGAGTTCCTTCCCTTGCCAAAGCCGTGCCTGAAGGGCACGTCTGGGTTCACCTGGGAAGCTCAACATCCTCCGCCACAGAGACCAACTTAGCTACACGTGTTGAAATGGCCTACAACCCGGAGTTCCTTCCCTTGCCAAAGCCGTACCCGAAGGGCACGTCTGGGTTCACCTGAGAAGCTCAACAAGCTCCGCCACGCGGTCCACACAAGCTACACGTGTTGAAATGGCCTACAACCCGGAGTTCCTTCCCTTGCCAAAGCCGTGCCCGAAGGGCACGTCTGTGTTCACCTCGAAAGCTCAACAAGCTCCGCCACAAAGTCCAAGTAAGCTACACGTGTTGAAATGGCCTACAACCCGGAGTTCCTTCCCTTGCCAAAGCCGTGCCCGAAGGCACGTCTGTGTTCACCTGGGAAGCTCAACAAGCTCCGCCACAGAGACCAACCTAGCTAGACTTGTTGAAGTGGCCTACAACCCGGAGTTCCTCCACTTGCCAAAGCCGTGCCCGAAGGCACGTCTGTGTTCACCTGGGAAGCTCAACAAGCTCCGCCACGCGGTCCACACAAGCTACACGTGTTGAAATGGCCTACAACCTGGAGTTCCTTCACTTGCCAAAGCCGTGCCCGAAGGGCACGTCTGGGTTCAGCTGGGAAGCTCAACAAGCTCCGCCACAGAGACCAACTTAGCTACACGTGTTGAAATAGCCTACAACCCGGAGTTCCTTCCCTTGCCAAAGCCGTGCCCGAAGGCACGTCTGTGTTCACCTGGGAAGCTCAACAAGCTCCGCCACAGTGACCAACTTAGCTACACGTGTTGAAATAGCCTACAACCCGGAGTTCCTTCCCTTGCCAAAGCCGTGCCTGAAGGGCACGTCTGGGTTCACCTGGGAAGCTCAACATCCTCCGCCACAGAGACCAACTTAGCTACACGTGTTGAAATGGCCTACAACCCGGAGTTCCTTCCCTTGCCAAAGCCGTACCCGAAGGGCACGTCTGTGTTCACCTCGAAAGCTCAACAAGCTCCGCCACAAAGACCAAGTAAGCTACACGTGTTGAAATGGCCTACAACCCGGAGTTCCTTCCCTTGCCAAAGCCGTGCCCGAAGGCACGTCTGTGTTCACCTGGGAAGCTCAACAAGCTCCGCCACAGTGACCAACTTAGCTACACGTGTTGAAATAGCCTACAACCCGGAGTTCCTTCCCTTGCCAAAGCCGTGCCTGAAGGGCACGTCTGGGTTCACCTGGGAAGCACAACATCCTCCGCCACAGAGACCAACTTAGCTACACGTGTTGAAATGGCCTACAACCCGGAGTTCCTTCCCTTGCCAAAGCCGTACCCGAAGGGCACGTCTGGGTTCACCTGAGAAGCTCAACAAGCTCCGCCACGCGGTCCACACAAGCTACACGTGTTGAGATGGCCTACAACCTGGAGTTCCTTCACTTGCCAAAGCCGTGCCCGAAGGCACGTCTGTGTTCACCTGGGAAGCTCAACAAGCTCCGCCACAGAGACCAACCTAGCTAGACTTGTTGAAGTGGCCTACAACCCGGAGTTCCTCCACTTGCCAAAGCCGTGCCCGAAGGCACGTCTGTGTTCACCTGGGAAGCTCAACAAGCTCCGCCACAGAGACCAACCTAGCTAGACTTGTTGAAGTGGCCTACAACCCGGAGTTCCTCCACTTGCCAAAGCCGTGCCCGAAGGCACGTCTGTGTTCACCTGGGAAGCTCAACAAGCTCCGCCACGCGGTCCACACAAGCTACACGTGTTGAAATGGCCTACAACCTGGAGTTCCTTCACTTGCCAAAGCCGTGCCCGAAGGGCACGTCTGGGTTCAGCTGGGAAGCTCAACAAGCTCCGCCACAGAGACCAACTTAGCTACACGTGTTGAAATAGCCTACAACCCGGAGTTCCTTCCCTTGCCAAAGCCGTGCCTGAAGGGCACGTCTGCGTTCACCTGGGAAGCTCAACAAGCTCCGCCACAGAGACCAACTTAGCTACACGTGTTGAAATAGCCTACAACCCGGAGTTCCTTCCCTTGCCAAAGCCGTGCCTGAAGGGCACGTCTGGGTTCACCTGGGAAGCTCAACATCCTCCGCCAGAGAGACCAACTTAGCTACACGTGTTGAAATGGCCTACAACCCGGAGTTCCTTCCCTTGCCAAAGCCGTACCCGAAGGGCACGTCTGGGTTCACCTGAGAAGCTCAACAAGCTCCGCCACAGTGACCAACTTAGCTACTCGTGTTGAAATGGCCTACAACCCGGAGTTCCTTCCCTTGCCAAAGCCGTACCCGAAGGGCACGTCTGGGTTCACCTGAGAAGCTCAACAAGCTCCGCCACGCGGTCCACACAAGCTACACGTGTTGAAATGGCCTACAACCTGGAGTTCCTTCACTTGCCAAAGCCGTGCCCGAAGGCACGTCTGTGTTCACCTGGGAAGCTCAACAAGCTCCGCCACAGAGACCAACCTAGCTAGACGTGTTGAAGTGGCCTACAACCCGGAGTTCCTCCACTTGCCAAAGCCGTGCCCGAAGGCACGTCTGTGTTCACCTGGGAAGCTCAACAAGCTCCGCCACGCGGTCCACACAAGCTACACGTGTTGAAATGGCCTACAACCTGGAGTTCCTTCACTTGCCAAAGCCGTGCCCGAAGGGCACGTCTGGGTTCACCTGGGAAGCTCAACAAGCTCCGCCACAGAGACCAACTTAGCTACACGTGTTGAAATGGCCTACAACCCGGAGTTCCTTCCCTTGCCAAAGCCGTACCCGAAGGCACGTCTGTGTTCACCTGGGAAGCTCAACAAGCTCCGCCACAGTGACCAACTTAGCTACACGTGTTGAAATGGCCTACAACCCGGAGTTCCTTCCCTTGCCAAAGCCGTACCCGAAGGCACGTCTGTGTTCACCTGGGAAGCTCAACAAGCTCTGCCACAGTGACCAACTTAGCTACACGTGTTGAAATAGCCTACAACCCGGAGTTCCTTCCTTGCCAAAGCCGTGCCTGAAGGGAACGTCTGGGTTCACCTGGGGAGCTCAACAAGCTCCGCCACGCGGTCCACACAAGCTACACGTGTTGAAATGGCCTACAACCTGGAGTTCCTTCACTTGCCAAAGCCGTGCCGGAAGGGCACGTCTGGGTTCACCTGGGAAGCTCAACAAGCTCCGCCACAGAGACCAACTTAGCTACACGTGTTGAAATAGCCTACAACCCGGAGTTCCTTCCCTTGCCAAAGCCGTGCCTTGAAGGGCACGTCTGCGTTCACCTGGGAAGCTCAACAAGCTCCGCCACAGAGACCAACTTAGCTACACGTGTTGAAATAGCCTACAACCCGGAGTTCCTTCCCTTGCCAAAGCCGTGCCTGAAGGGCACGTCTGGGTTCACCTGGGAAGCTCAACATCCTCCGCCACAGAGACCAACTTAGCTACACGTGTTGAAATGGCCTACAACCTGGAGTTCCTTCACTTGCCAAAGCCGTGCCCGAAGGGCACGTCTGGGTTCACCTGGGAAGCTCAACAAGCTCCGCCACAGAGACCAACTTAGCTACACGTGTTGAAATAGCCTACAACCCGGAGTTCCTTCCCTTGCCAAAGCCGTGCCTGAAGGGCACGTCTGGGTTCACCTGGGAAGCTCAACATCCTCCGCCACAGAGACCAACTTAGCTACACGTGTTGAAATGGCCTACAACCCGGAGTTCCTTCCCTTGCCAAAGCCGTACCCGAAGGGCACGTCTGGGTTCACCTGAGAAGCTCAACAAGCTCCGCCACGCGGTCCACACAAGCTACACGTGTTGAAATGGCCTACAACCCGGAGTTCCTTCCCTTGCCAAAGCCGTGCCCGAAGGGCACGTCTGTGTTCACCTCGAAAGCTCAACAAGCTCCGCCACAAAGACCAAGTAAGCTACACGTGTTGAAATGGCCTACAACCCGGAGTTCCTTCCCTTGCCAAAGCCGTGCCTGAAGGGCACGTCTGGGTTCACCTGGGAAGCTCAACATCCTCCGCCACAGAGACCAACTTAGCTACACGTGTTGAAATGGCCTACAACCCGGAGTTCCTTCCCTTGCCAAAGCCGTGCCCGAAGGCACGTCTGTGTTCACCTGGGAAGCTCAACAAGCTCCGCCACAGTGACCAACTTAGCTACACGTGTTGAAATAGCCTACAACCCGGAGTTCCTTCCCTTGCCAAAGCCGTGCCTGAAGGGCACGTCTGGGTTCACCTGGGAAGCTCAACATCCTCCGCCACAGAGACCAACTTAGCTACACGTGTTGAAATGGCCTACAACCCGGAGTTCCTTCCCTTGCCAAAGCCGTACCCGAAGGGCACGTCTGGGTTCACCTGAGAAGCTCAACAAGCTCCGCCACAGTGACCAACTTAGCTACACGTGTTGAAATAGCCTACAACCCGGAGTTCCTTCCCTTGCCAAAGCCGTACCCGAAGGGCACGTCTGGGTTCACCTGAGAAGCTCAACAAGCTCCGCCACAAAGACCAAGTAAGCTACACGTGTTGAAATGGCCTACAACCCGGAGTTCCTTCCCTTGCCAAAGCCGTGCCCGAAGGCACGTCTGTGTTCACCTGGGAAGCTCAACAAGCTCCGCCACAGTGACCAACTTAGCTACACGTGTTGAAATAGCCTACAACCCGGAGTTCCTTCCCTTGCCAAAGCCGTGCCTGAAGGGCACGTCTGGGTTCACCTGGGAAGCTCAACATCCTCCGCCACAGAGACCAACTTAGCTACACGTGTTGAAATGGCCTACAACCCGGAGTTCCTTCCCTTGCCAAAGCCGTACCCGAAGGGCACGTCTGGGTTCACCTGAGAAGCTCAACAAGCTCCGCCACAGTGACCAACTTAGCTACACGTGTTGAAATAGCCTACAACCCGGAGTTCCTTCCCTTGCCAAAGCCGTACCCGAAGGGCACGTCTGGGTTCACCTGAGAAGCTCAACAAGCTCCGCCACAAAGACCAAGTAAGCTACACGTGTTGAAATGGCCTACAACCCGGAGTTCCTTCCCTTGCCAAAGCCGTGCCCGAAGGCACGTCTGTGTTCACCTGGGAAGCTCAACAAGCTCCGCCACAGTGACCAACTTAGCTACACGTGTTGAAATAGCCTACAACCCGGAGTTCCTTCCCTTGCCAAAGCCGTGCCTGAAGGGCACGTCTGGGTTCACCTGGGAAGCTCAACATCCTCCGCCACAGAGACCAACTTAGCTACACGTGTTGAAATGGCCTACAACCCGGAGTTCCTTCCCTTGCCAAAGCCGTACCCGAAGGGCACGTCTGGGTTCACCTGAGAAGCTCAACAAGCTCCGCCACGCGGTCCACACAAGCTACACGTGTTGAAATGGCCTACAACCCGGAGTTCCTTCCCTTGCCAAAGCCGTGCCCGAAGGGCACGTCTGTGTTCACCTCGAAAGCTCAACAAGCTCCGCCACAAAGACCAAGTAAGCTACACGTGTTGAAATGGCCTACAACCCGGAGTTCCTTCCCTTGCCAAAGCCGTGCCCGAAGGCACGTCTGTGTTCACCTGGGAAGCTCAACAAGCTCCGCCACAGTGACCAACTTAGCTACACGTGTTGAAATAGCCTACAACCCGGAGTTCCTTCCCTTGCCAAAGCCGTGCCTGAAGGGCACGTCTGGGTTCACCTGGGAAGCTCAACATCCTCCGCCACAGAGACCAACTTAGCTACACGTGTTGAAATGGCCTACAACCCGGAGTTCCTTCCCTTGCCAAAGCCGTACCCGAAGGGCACGTCTGGGTTCACCTGAGAAGCTCAACAAGCTCCGCCACAAAGACCAAGTAAGCTACACGTGTTGAAATGGCCTACAACCCGGAGTTCCTTCCCTTGCCAAAGCCGTGCCCGAAGGCACGTCTGTGTTCACCTGGGAAGCTCAACAAGCTCCGCCACAGTGACCAACTTAGCTACACGTGTTGAAATAGCCTACAACCCGGAGTTCCTTCCCTTGCCAAAGCCGTGCCTGAAGGGCACGTCTGGGTTCACCTGGGAAGCTCAACATCCTCCGCCACAGAGACCAACTTAGCTACACGTGTTGAAATGGCCTACAACCCGGAGTTCCTTCCCTTGCCAAAGCCGTACCCGAAGGGCACGTCTGGGTTCACCTGAGAAGCTCAACAAGCTCCGCCACGCGGTCCACACAAGCTACACGTGTTGAAATGGCCTACAACCCGGAGTTCCTTCCCTTGCCAAAGCCGTGCCCGAAGGGCACGTCTGTGTTCACCTCGAAAGCTCAACAAGCTCCGCCACAAAGACCAAGTAAGCTACACGTGTTGAAATGGCCTACAACCCGGAGTTCCTTCCCTTGCCAAAGCCGTGCCCGAAGGCACGTCTGTGTTCACCTGGGAAGCTCAACAAGCTCCGCCACAGTGACCAACTTAGCTACACGTGTTGAAATAGCCTACAACCCGGAGTTCCTTCCCTTGCCAAAGCCGTGCCTGAAGGGCACGTCTGGGTTCACCTGGGAAGCACAACATCCTCCGCCACAGAGACCAACTTAGCTACACGTGTTGAAATGGCCTACAACCCGGAGTTCCTTCCCTTGCCAAAGCCGTACCCGAAGGGCACGTCTGGGTTCACCTGAGAAGCTCAACAAGCTCCGCCACGCGGTCCACACAAGCTACACGTGTTGAGATGGCCTACAACCTGGAGTTCCTTCACTTGCCAAAGCCGTGCCCGAAGGCACGTCTGTGTTCACCTGGGAAGCTCAACAAGCTCCGCCACAGAGACCAACCTAGCTAGACTTGTTGAAGTGGCCTACAACCCGGAGTTCCTCCACTTGCCAAAGCCGTGCCCGAAGGCACGTCTGTGTTCACCTGGGAAGCTCAACAAGCTCCGCCACAGAGACCAACCTAGCTAGACTTGTTGAAGTGGCCTACAACCCGGAGTTCCTCCACTTGCCAAAGCCGTGCCCGAAGGCACGTCTGTGTTCACCTGGGAAGCTCAACAAGCTCCGCCACGCGGTCCACACAAGCTACACGTGTTGAAATGGCCTACAACCTGGAGTTCCTTCACTTGCCAAAGCCGTGCCCGAAGGGCACGTCTGGGTTCAGCTGGGAAGCTCAACAAGCTCCGCCACAGAGACCAACTTAGCTACACGTGTTGAAATAGCCTACAACCCGGAGTTCCTTCCCTTGCCAAAGCCGTGCCTGAAGGGCACGTCTGCGTTCACCTGGGAAGCTCAACAAGCTCCGCCACAGAGACCAACTTAGCTACACGTGTTGAAATGGCCTACAACCCGGAGTTCCTTCCCTTGCCAAAGCCGTGCCTGAAGGGCACGTCTGGGTTCACCTGGGAAGCTCAACATCCTCCGCCAGAGAGACCAACTTAGCTACACGTGTTGAAATGGCCTACAACCCGGAGTTCCTTCCCTTGCCAAAGCCGTACCCGAAGGGCACGTCTGGGTTCACCTGAGAAGCTCAACAAGCTCCGCCACAGTGACCAACTTAGCTACACGTGTTGAAATAGCCTACAACCCGGAGTTCCTTCCCTTGCCAAAGCCGTGCCTGAAGGGCACGTCTGCGTTCACCTGGGAAGCTCAACAAGCTCCGCCACAGAGACCAACTTAGCTACACGTGTTGAAATGGCCTACAACCCGGAGTTCCTTCCCTTGCCAAAGCCGTGCCTGAAGGGCACGTCTGGGTTCACCTGGGAAGCTCAACATCCTCCGCCAGAGAGACCAACTTAGCTACACGTGTTGAAATGGCCTACAACCCGGAGTTCCTTCCCTTGCCAAAGCCGTACCCGAAGGGCACGTCTGCGTTCACCTGGGAAGCTCAACAAGCTCCGCCACAGAGACCAACTTAGCTACACGTGTTGAAATAGCCTACAACCCGGAGTTCCTTCCCTTGCCAAAGCCGTGCCTGAAGGGCACGTCTGGGTTCACCTGGGAAGCTCAACATCCTCCGCCAGAGAGACCAACTTAGCTACACGTGTTGAAATGGCCTACAACCCGGAGTTCCTTCCCTTGCCAAAGCCGTACCCGAAGGGCACGTCTGGGTTCACCTGAGAAGCTCAACAAGCTCCGCCACAGTGACCAACTTAGCTACTCGTGTTGAAATGGCCTACAACCCGGAGTTCCTTCCCTTGCCAAAGCCGTACCCGAAGGGCACGTCTGGGTTCACCTGAGAAGCTCAACAAGCTCCGCCACGCGGTCCACACAAGCTACACGTGTTGAAATGGCCTACAACCTGGAGTTCCTTCACTTGCCAAAGCCGTGCCCGAAGGCACGTCTGTGTTCACCTGGGAAGCTCAACAAGCTCCGCCACAGAGACCAACCTAGCTAGACGTGTTGAAGTGGCCTACAACCCGGAGTTCCTCCACTTGCCAAAGCCGTGCCCGAAGGCACGTCTGTGTTCACCTGGGAAGCTCAACAAGCTCCGCCACGCGGTCCACACAAGCTACACGTGTTGAAATGGCCTACAACCTGGAGTTCCTTCACTTGCCAAAGCCGTGCCCGAAGGGCACGTCTGGGTTCACCTGGGAAGCTCAACAAGCTCCGCCACAGAGACCAACTTAGCTACACGTGTTGAAATGGCCTACAACCCGGAGTTCCTTCCCTTGCCAAAGCCGTACCCGAAGGCACGTCTGTGTTCACCTGGGAAGCTCAAAAAAAGCTCCGCCACAGTGACCAACTTAGCTACACGTGTTGAAATGGCCTACAACCCGGAGTTCCTTCCCTTGCCAAAGCCGTACCCGAAGGCACGTCTGTGTTCACCTGGGAAGCTCAACAAGCTCCGCCACAGTGACCAACTTAGCTACACGTGTTGAAATAGCCTACAACCCGGAGTTCCTTCCCTTGCCAAAGCCGTGCCTGAAGGGAACGTCTGGGTTCACCTGGGAAGCTCAACAAGCTCCGCCACGCGGTCCACACAAGCTACACGTGTTGAAATGGCCTACAACCTGGAGTTCCTTCACTTGCCAAAGCCGTGCCGGAAGGGCACGTCTGGGTTCACCTGGGAAGCTCAACAAGCTCCGCCACAGAGACCAACTTAGCTACACGTGTTGAAATAGCCTACAACCCGGAGTTCCTTCCCTTGCCAAAGCCGTGCCTGAAGGGCACGTCTGCGTTCACCTGGGAAGCTCAACAAGCTCCGCCACAGAGACCAACTTAGCTACACGTGTTGAAATAGCCTACAACCCGGAGTTCCTTCCCTTGCCAAAGCCGTGCCTGAAGGGCACGTCTGGGTTCACCTGGGAAGCTCAACAAGCTCCGCCACAGAGACCAACTTAGCTACACGTGTTGAAATAGCCTACAACCCGGAGTTCCTTCCCTTGCCAAAGCCGTGCCTGAAGGGCACGTCTGCGTTCACCTGGGAAGCTCAACAAGCTCCGCCACAGAGACCAACTTAGCTACACGTGTTGAAATAGCCTACAACCCGGAGTTCCTTCCCTTGCCAAAGCCGTGCCTGAAGGGCACGTCTGGGTTCACCTGGGAAGCTCAACATCCTCCGCCACAGAGACCAACTTAGCTACACGTGTTGAAATGGCCTACAACCCGGAGTTCCTTCCCTTGCCAAAGCCGTACCCGAAGGGCACGTCTGGGTTCACCTGAGAAGCTCAACATGCTCCGCCACGCGGTCCACACAAGCTACACGTGTTGAAATGGCCTACAACCTGGAGTTCCTTCACTTGCCAAAGCCGTGCCCGAAGGCAAGTCTGTGTTCACCTGGGAAGCTCAACAAGCTCCGCCACAGAGACCAACTTAGCTACACGTGTTGAAATGGCCTACAACCCGGAGTTCCTTCCCTTGCCAAAGCCGTGCCCCAAGGCACGTCTGCGTTCACCTGGGAAGCTCAACAAGCTCCGCCACAAATACCAACTTAGCTACACGTGTTGAAGTGGCCTACAACCCGGAGTTCCTTCCCTTGCCAAAGCCGTGCCCGAAGGCACGTCTGTGTTCACCTGGGAAGCTCAACAAGCTCCGCCACAGAGACCAACTTAGCTACACGTGTTGAAATGGCCTACAACCCGGAGTTCCTTCCCTTGCCAAAGCCGTGCCCCAAGGCACGTCTGCGTTCACCTGGGAAGCTCAACAAGCTCCGCCACAGAGACCAACTTAGCTACACGTGTTGAAATGGCCTACAACCCGGAGTTCCTTCCCTTGCCAAAGCCGTGCCCCAAGGCACGTCTGGGTTCACCTGGGAAGCTCAACATCCTCCGCCACAGAGACCAACTTAGCTACACGTGTTGAAATGGCCTACAACCCGGAGTTCCTTCCCTTGCCAAAGCCGTACCCGAAGGGCACGTCTGTGTTCACCTGGGAAGCTCAACAAGCTCCGCCACGCGGTCCACACAAGCTACACGTGTTGAAGTGGCCTACAACCCGGAGTTCCTTCCCTTGCCAAAGCCGTGCCCGAAGGGCACGTCTGGGTTCACCTGGGAAGCTCAACATCCTCCGCCACAGAGACCAACTTAGCTACACGTGTTGAAATGGCCTACAACCCGGAGTTCCTTCCCTTGCCAAAGCCGTGCCCCAAGGCACGTCTGCGTTCACCTGGGAAGCTCAACAAGCTCCGCCACAAATACCAACTTAGCTACACGTGTTGAAGTGGCCTACAACCCGGAGTTCCTTCCCTTGCCAAAGCCGTGCCCGAAGGCACGTCTGTGTTCACCTGGGAAGCTCAACAAGCTCCGCCACAGAGACCAACTTAGCTACACGTGTTGAAGTGGCCTACAACCCGGAGTTCCTTCCCTTGCCAAAGCCGTGCCCGAAGGCACGTCTGTGTTCACCTGGGAAGCTCAACAAGCTCCGCCACAGAGACCAACTTAGCTACACGTGTTGAAATGGCCTACAACCCGGAGTTCCTTCCCTTGCCAAAGCCGTACCCGAAGGGGACGTCTGGGTTCACCTGAGTAGCTCAACAAGCTCCGCCACGCGGTCCACACAAGCTACACGTGTTGAAGTGGCCTACAACCCGGAGTTCCTTCCCTTGCCAAAGCCGTGCCCGAAGGGCACGTCTGGGTTCACCTGGGAAGCTCAACATCCTCCGCCACAGAGACCAACTTAGCTACACGTGTTGAAATGGCCTACAACCCGGAGTTCCTTCCCTTGCCAGAGCCGTGCCCGAAGGCACGTCTGTGTTCACCTGGGAAGCTCAACAAGCTCCGCCACAGAGACCAACTTAGCTACACGTGTTGAAATGGCCTACAACCCGGAGTTCCTTCCCTTGCCAAAGCCGTGCCCGAAGGGCACGTCTGGGTTCACCTGGGAAGCTCAACATCCTCCGCCACAGAGACCAACTTAGCTACACGTGTTGAAATGGCCTACAACCCGGAGTTCCTTCCCTTGCCAAAGCCGTACCCGAAGGGGACGTCTGGGTTCACCTGAGTAGCTCAACAAGCTCCGCCACGCGGTCCACACAAGCTACACGTGTTGAAGTGGCCTACAACCCGGAGTTCCTTCCCTTGCCAAAGCCGTGCCCGAAGGGCACGTCTGGGTTCACCTGGGAAGCTCAACATCCTCCGCCACGCGGTCCACACAAGCTACACGTGTTGAAGTGGCCTACAACCCGGAGTTCCTTCCCTTGCCAAAGCCGTGCCCGAAGGCACGTCTGTGTTCACCTGGGAAGCTCAACAAGCTCCGCCACAGAGACCAACTTAGCTACACGTGTTGAAATGGCCTACAACCCGGAGTTCCTTCCCTTGCCAAAGCCGAACCCGAAGGGGACGTCTGGGTTCACCTGAGTAGCTCAACAAGCTCCGCCACGCGGTCCACACAAGCTACACGTGCTGAAGTGGCCTACAACCCGGAGTTCCTTCCCTTGCCAAAGCCGTGCCCGAAGGGCACGTCTGGGTTCACCTGGGAAGCTCAACATCCTCCGCCACAGAGACCAACTTAGCTACACGTGTTGAAATTGCCTACAACCCGGAGTTCCTCCCCTTGCCAGAGCGTGCCCGAAGGCACGTCTGTGTTCACCTGGGAAGCTCAACAAGCTCCGCCACAGAAACCAACTTAGCTACTCGTGTTGAAATGGCCTACAACCCGGAGTTCCTTCCCTTGCCAAAGCCGTGCCCGAAGGGCACGTCTGGGTTCACCTGGGAAGCTCAACATCCTCCGCCACAGAGACCAACTTAGCTACACGTGTTGAAATGGCCTACAACCCGGAGTTCCTTCCCTTGCCAGAGCCGTGCCCGAAGGCACGTCTGTGTTCACCTGGGAAGCTCAACAAGCTCCGCCACGCGGTCCACACAAGCTACACGTGTTGAAATGGCCTACAACCCGGAGTTCCTTCCCTTGCCAAAGCCGTACCCGAAGGGCACGTCTGGGTTCACCTGAGAAGCACAACAAGCTCCGCCACGCGGTCCACACAAGCTACACGTGTTGAAATGGCCTACAACCTGGAGTTCCTTCACTTGCCAAAGCCGTGCCCGAAGGCAAGTCTGTGTTCACCTGGGAAGCTCAACAAGCTCCGCCACAGAGACCAACCTAGCTAGACGTGTTGAAGTGGCCTACAACCCGGAGTTCCTCCACTTGCCAAAGCCGTGCCCGAAGGCACGTCTGTGTTCACCTGATAAGCTCAACAAGCTCCGCCACAGAGAGCAACTTAGCTACACGTGTTGAAATAGCCTACAACCCGGAGTTCCTTCCCTTGCCAAAGCCGTGCCTGAAGGGCACGTCTGGGTTCACCTGGGAAGCTCAACATCCTCCGCCACAGAGACCAACTTAGCTACACGTGCTGAAATGGCCTACAACCCGGAGTTCCTTCCCTTGCCAAAGCCGTACCCGAAGGGCACGTCTGGGTTCACCTGAGAAGCTCAACAAGCTCCGCCACGCGGTCCACACAAGCTACACGTGTTGAAATGGCCTACAACCCGGAGTTCCTTCCCTTGCCAAAGCCGTACCCGAAGGGCACGTCTGGGTTCACCTGAGAAGCTCAACAAGCTCCGCCACGCGGTCCACACAAGCTACACGTGTTGAGATGGCCTACAACCTGGAGTTCCTTCACTTGCCAAAGCCGTGCCCGAAGGCACGTCTGTGTTCACCTGGGAAGCTCAACAAGCTCCGCCACAGAGACCAACCTAGCTAGACGTGTTGAAGTGGCCTACAACCCGGAGTTCCTCCACTTGCCAAAGCCGTGCCCGAAGGCACGTCTGTGTTCACCTGGGAAGCTCAACAAGCTCCGCCACGCGGTCCACACAAGCTACACGTGTTGAAATGGCCTACAACCTGGAGTTCCTTCACTTGCCAAAGCCGTGCCCGAAGGGCACGTCTGGGTTCACCTGGGAAGCTCAACAAGCTCCGCCACAGAGACCAACTTAGCTACACGTGTTGAAATAGCCTACAACCCGGAGTTCCTTCCCTTGCCAAAGCCGTGCCTGAAGGGCACGTCTGCGTTCACCTGGGAAGCTCAACAAGCTCCGCCACAGAGACCAACTTAGCTACACGTGTTGAAATGGCCTACAACCCGGAGTTCCTTCCCTTGCCAAAGCCGTACCCGAAGGGCACGTCTGGGTTCACCTGAGAAGCTCAACAAGCTCCGCCACGCTGTCCACACAAGCTACACGTGTTGAAATGGCCTACAACCTGGAGTTCCTTCACTTGCCAAAGCCGTGCCCGAAGGGCACGTCTGGGTTCACCTGGGAAGCTCAACAAGCTCCGCCACAGAGACCAACTTAGCTACACGTGTTGAAATAGCCTACAACCCGGAGTTCCTTCCCTTGCCAAAGCCGTGCCTGAAGGGCACGTCTGCGTTCACCTGGGAAGCTCAACAAGCTCCGCCACAGAGACCAACTTAGCTACACGTGTTGAAATGGCCTACAACCCGGAGTTCCTTCCCTTGCCAAAGCCGTACCCGAAGGGCACGTCTGGGTTCACCTGAGAAGCTCAACAAGCTCCGCCACAGTGACCAACTTAGCTACTCGTGTTGAAATAGCCTACAACCCGGAGTTCCTTCCCTTGCCAAAGCCGTGCCTGAAGGGCACGTCTGGGTTCACCTGGGAAGCTCAACATCCTCCGCCACAGAGACCAACTTAGCTACACGTGTTGAAATGGCCTACAACCCGGAGTTCCTTCCCTTGCCAAAGCCGTACCCGAAGGGCACGTCTGGGTTCACCTGAGAAGCTCAACAAGCTCCGCCACGCGGTCCACACAAGCTACACGTGTTGAAATGGCCTACAACTTGGAGTTCCTTCACTTGCCAAAGCCGTGCCCGAAGGCACGTCTGTGTTCACCTGGGAAGCTCAACAAGCTCCGCCACAGAGACCAACTTAGCTACACGTGTTGAAGTGGCCTACAACCCGGAGTTCCTCCACTTGCCAAAGCCGTGCCCGAAGGCACGTCTGTGTTCACCTGGGAAGATCAACAAGCTCCGCCACGCGGTCCACACAAGCTACACGTGTTGAAATGGCCTACAACCTGGAGTTCCTTCACTTGCCAAAGCCGTGCCCGAAGGGCACGTCTGGGTTCACCTGGGAAGCTCAACAAGCTCCGCCACAGAGACCAACACTTAGCTACACGTGTTGAAATGGCCTACAACCCGGAGTTCCTTCCCTTGCCAAAGCCGTACCCGAAGGCACGTCTGTGTTCACCTGGGAAGCTCAACAAGCTCCGCCACAGTGACCAACTTAGCTACACGTGTTGAAATGGCCTACAACCCGGAGTTCCTTCCCTTGCCAAAGCCGTACCCGAAGGCACGTCTGTGTTCACCTGGGAAGCTCAACAAGCTCCGCCACAGTGACCAACTTAGCTACACGTGTTGAAATGGCCTACAACCCGGAGTTCCTTCCCTTGCCAAAGCCGTACCCGAAGGCACGTCTGTGTTCACCTGGGAAGCTCAACAAGCTCCGCCACAGTGACCAACTTAGCTACACGTGTTGAAATAGCCTACAACCCGGAGTTCCTTCCCTTGCCAAAGCCGTGCCTGAAGGGCACGTCTGGGTTCACCTGGGAAGCTCAACAAGCTCCGCCACGCGGTCCACACAAGCTACACGTGTTGAAATGGCCTACAACCTGGAGTTCCTTCACTTGCCAAAGCCGTGCCCGAAGGGCACGTCTGGGTTCACCTGGGAAGCTCAACAAGCTCCGCCACAGAGACCAACTTAGCTACACGTGTTGAAATAGCCTACAACCCGGAGTTCCTTCCCTTGCCAAAGCCGTGCCTGAAGGGCACGTCTGCGTTCACCTGGGAAGCTCAACAAGCTCCGCCACAGAGACCAACTTAGCTACACGTGTTGAAATAGCCTACAACCCGGAGTTCCTTCCCTTGCCAAAGCCGTGCCTGAAGGGCACGTCTGGGTTCACCTGGGAAGCTCAACATCCTCCGCCACAGAGACCAACTTAGCTACACGTGTTGAAATGGCCTACAACCCGGAGTTCCTTCCCTTGCCAAAGCCGTACCCGAAGGGCACGTCTGGGTTCTCCTGAGAAGCTCAACAAGCTCCGCCACGCGGTCCACACAAGCTACACGTGTTGAAATGGCCTACAACCTGGAGTTCCTTCACTTGCCAAAGCCGTGCCCGAAGGCAAGTCTGTGTTCACCTGGGAAGCTCAACAAGCTCCGCCACAGAGACCAACTTAGCTACACGTGTTGAAGTGGCCTACAACCCGGAGTTCCTTCCCTTGCCAAAGCCGTGCCTGAAGGGCACGTCTGCGTTCACCTGGGAAGCTCAACAAGCTCCGCCACAAATACCAACTTAGCTACACGTGTTGAAGTGGCCTACAACCCGGAGTTCCTTCCCTTGCCAAAGCCGTGCCCGAAGGCACGTCTGTGTTCACCTGGGAAGCTCAACAAGCTCCGCCACAGAGACCAACTTAGCTACACGTGTTGAAGTGGCCTACAACCCGGAGTTCCTTCCCTTGCCAAAGCCGTGCCCGAAGGCAAGTCTGTGTTCACCTGGGAAGCTCAACAAGCTCCGCCACAGAGACCAACTTAGCTACACGTGTTGAAGTGGCCTACAACCCGGAGTTCCTTCCCTTGCCAAAGCCGTGCCTGAAGGGCACGTCTGCGTTCACCTGGGAAGCTCAACAAGCTCCGCCACAAATACCAACTTAGCTACACGTGTTGAAGTGGCCTACAACCCGGAGTTCCTTCCCTTGCCAAAGCCGTGCCTGAAGGGCACGTCTGGGTTCACCTGGGAAGCTCAACATCCTCCGCCACAGAGACCAACTTAGCTACACGTGTTGAAATGGCCTACAACCCGGAGTTCCTTCCCTTGCCAAAGCCGTACCCGAAGGGCACGTCTGGGTTCACCTGAGAAGCTCAACAAGCTCCGCCACGCGGTCCACACAAGCTACACGTGTTGAAATGGCCTACAACCTGGAGTTCCTTCACTTGCCAAAGCCGTGCCCGAAGGCAAGTCTGTGTTCACCTGGGAAGCTCAACAAGCTCCGCCACAGAGACCAACTTAGCTACACGTGTTGAAGTGGCCTACAACCCGGAGTTCCTTCCCTTGCCAAAGCCGTGCCTGAAGGGCACGTCTGCGTTCACCTGGGAAGCTCAACAAGCTCCGCCACAAATACCAACTTAGCTACACGTGTTGAAGTGGCCTACAACCCGGAGTTCCTTCCCTTGCCAAAGCCGTGCCCGAAGGCACGTCTGTGTTCACCTGGGAAGCTCAACAAGCTCCGCCACAGAGACCAACTTAGCTACACGTGTTGAAATGGCCTACAACCCGGAGTTCCTTCCCTTGCCAAAGCCGTACCCGAAGGGCACGTCTGGGTTCACCTGAGTAGCTCAACAAGCTCCGCCACGCGGTCCACACAAGCTACACGTGTTGAAGTGGCCTACAACCCGGAGTTCCTTCCCTTGCCAAAGCCGTGCCCGAAGGGCACGTCTGGGTTCACCTGGGAAGCTCAACATCCTCCGCCACAGAGACCAACTTAGCTACACGTGTTGAAATGGCCTACAACCCGGAGTTCCTTCCCTTGCCAAAGCCGTGCCTGAAGGGCACGTCTGGGTTCACCTGGGAAGCTCAACAAGCTCCGCCACGCGGTCCACACAAGCTACACGTGTTGAAATGGCCTACAACCTGGAGTTCCTTCACTTGCCAAAGCCGTGCCCGAAGGGCACGTCTGGGTTCACCTGGGAAGCTCAACAAGCTCCGCCACAGAGACCAACTTAGCTACACGTGTTGAAATAGCCTACAACCCGGAGTTCCTTCACTTGCCAAAGCCGTGCCCGAAGGCAAGTCTGTGTTCACCTGGGAAGCTCAACAAGCTCCGCCACAGAGACCAACTTAGCTACACGTGTTGAAGTGGCCTACAACCCGGAGTTCCTTCCCTTGCCAAAGCCGTGCCTGAAGGGCACGTCTGCGTTCACCTGGGAAGCTCAACAAGCTCCGCCACAAATACCAACTTAGCTACACGTGTTGAAGTGGCCTACAACCCGGAGTTCCTTCCCTTGCCAAAGCCGTGCCCGAAGGCACGTCTGTGTTCACCTGGGAAGCTCAACAAGCTCCGCCACAGAGACCAACTTAGCTACACGTGTTGAAGTGGCCTACAACCCGGAGTTCCTTCCCTTGCCAAAGCCGTGCCCGAAGGCACGTCTGTGTTCACCTGGGAAGCTCAACAAGCTCCGCCACAGAGACCAACTTAGCTACACGTGTTGAAATGGCCTACAACCCGGAGTTCCTTCCCTTGCCAAAGCCGTACCCGAAGGGCACGTCTGGGTTCACCTGAGTAGCTCAACAAGCTCCGCCACGCGGTCCACACAAGCTACACGTGTTGAAGTGGCCTACAACCCGGAGTTCCTTCCCTTGCCAAAGCCGTGCCCGAAGGGCACGTCTGGGTTCACCTGGGAAGCTCAACATCCTCCGCCACAGAGACCAACTTAGCTACACGTGTTGAAATGGCCTACAACCCGGAGTTCCTTCCCTTGCCAAAGCCGTGCCCCAAGGCACGTCTGCGTTCACCTGGGAAGCTCAACAAGCTCCGCCACAAATACCAACTTAGCTACACGTGTTGAAGTGGCCTACAACCCGGAGTTCCTTCCCTTGCCAAAGCCGTGCCCGAAGGCACGTCTGTGTTCACCTGGGAAGCTCAACAAGCTCCGCCACAGAGACCAACTTAGCTACACGTGTTGAAGTGGCCTACAACCCGGAGTTCCTTCCCTTGCCAAAGCCGTGCCTGAAGGGCACGTCTGCGTTCACCTGGGAAGCTCAACAAGCTCCGCCACAAATACCAACTTAGCTACACGTGTTGAAATGGCCTACAACCCGGAGTTCCTTCCCTTGCCAAAGCCGTGCCTGAAGGGCACGTCTGTGTTCACCTGGGAAGCTCAACAAGCTCCGCCACAGAGACCAACTTAGCTACACGTGTTGAAATGGCCTACAACCCGGAGTTCCTTCCCTTGCCAAAGCCGTACCCGAAGGGCACGTCTGGGTTCACCTGAGTAGCTCAACAAGCTCCGCCACGCGGTCCACACAAGCTACACGTGTTGAAGTGGCCTACAACCCGGAGTTCCTTCCCTTGCCAAAGCCGTGCCCGAAGGGCACGTCTGGGTTCACCTGGGAAGCTCAACATCCTCCGCCACAGAGACCAACTTAGCTACACGTGTTGAAGTGGCCTACAACCCGGAGTTCCTTCCCTTGCCAAAGCCGTGCCTGAAGGGCACGTCTGTGTTCACCTGGGAAGCTCAACAAGCTCCGCCACAGAGACCAACTTAGCTACACGTGTTGAAATGGCCTACAACCCGGAGTTCCTTCCCTTGCCAAAGCCGTACCCGAAGGGCACGTCTGGGTTCACCTGAGTAGCTCAACAAGCTCCGCCACGCGGTCCACACAAGCTACACGTGTTGAAGTGGCCTACAACCCGGAGTTCCTTCCCTTGCCAAAGCCGTGCCCGAAGGGCACGTCTGGGTTCACCTGGGAAGCTCAACATCCTCCGCCACAGAGACCAACTTAGCTACACGTGTTGAAATGGCCTACAACCCGGAGTTCCTTCCCTTGCCAAAGCCGTGCCCCAAGGCACGTCTGCGTTCACCTGGGAAGCTCAACAAGCTCCGCCACAAATACCAACTTAGCTACACGTGTTGAAGTGGCCTACAACCCGGAGTTCCTTCCCTTGCCAAAGCCGTGCCCGAAGGCACGTCTGTGTTCACCTGGGAAGCTCAACAAGCTCCGCCACAGAGACCAACTTAGCTACACGTGTTGAAGTGGCCTACAACCCGGAGTTCCTTCCCTTGCCAAAGCCGTGCCTGAAGGGCACGTCTGCGTTCACCTGGGAAGCTCAACAAGCTCCGCCACAAATACCAACTTAGCTACACGTGTTGAAGTGGCCTACAACCCGGAGTTCCTTCCCTTGCCAAAGCCGTGCCCGAAGGCACGTCTGTGTTCACCTGGGAAGCTCAACAAGCTCCGCCACAGAGACCAACTTAGCTACACGTGTTGAAGTGGCCTACAACCCGGAGTTCCTTCCCTTGCCAAAGCCGTGCCCGAAGGCACGTCTGTGTTCACCTGGGAAGCTCAACAAGCTCCGCCACAGAGACCAACTTAGCTACACGTGTTGAAATGGCCTACAACCCGGAGTTCCTTCCCTTGCCAAAGCCGTACCCGAAGGGCACGTCTGGGTTCACCTGAGTAGCTCAACAAGCTCCGCCACGCGGTCCACACAAGCTACACGTGTTGAAGTGGCCTACAACCCGGAGTTCCTTCCCTTGCCAAAGCCGTGCCCGAAGGGCACGTCTGGGTTCACCTGGGAAGCTCAACATCCTCCGCCACAGAGACCAACTTAGCTACACGTGTTGAAATGGCCTACAACCCGGAGTTCCTTCCCTTGCCAAAGCCGTGCCCCAAGGCACGTCTGCGTTCACCTGGGAAGCTCAACAAGCTCCGCCACAAATACCAACTTAGCTACACGTGTTGAAGTGGCCTACAACCCGGAGTTCCTTCCCTTGCCAAAGCCGTGCCCGAAGGCACGTCTGTGTTCACCTGGGAAGCTCAACAAGCTCCGCCACAGAGACCAACTTAGCTACACGTGTTGAAGTGGCCTACAACCCGGAGTTCCTTCCCTTGCCAAAGCCGTGCCCGAAGGCACGTCTGTGTTCACCTGGGAAGCTCAACAAGCTCCGCCACAGAGACCAACTTAGCTACACGTGTTGAAATGGCCTACAACCCGGAGTTCCTTCCCTTGCCAAAGCCGTACCCGAAGGAGACGTCTGGGTTCACCTGAGTAGCTCAACAAGCTCCGCCACGCGGTCCACACAAGCTACACGTGTTGAAGTGGCCTACAACCCGGAGTTCCTTCCCTTGCCAAAGCCGTGCCCGAAGGGCACGTCTGGGTTCACCTGGGAAGCTCAACATCCTCCGCCACAGAGACCAACTTAGCTACACGTGTTGAAATGGCCTACAACCCGGAGTTCCTTCCCTTGCCAGAGCCGTGCCCGAAGGCACGTCTGTGTTCACCTGGGAAGCTCAACAAGCTCCGCCACAGAGACCAACTTAGCTACACGTGTTGAAATGGCCTACAACCCGGAGTTCCTTCCCTTGCCAAAGCCGTGCCCGAAGGGCACGTCTGGGTTCACCTGGGAAGCTCAACATCCTCCGCCACAGAGACCAACTTAGCTACACGTGTTGAAATGGCCTACAACCCGGAGTTCCTTCCCTTGCCAAAGCCGTGCCTGAAGGGCACGTCTGGGTTCACCTGGGAAGCTCAACATCCTCCGCCACAGAGACCAACTTAGCTACACGTGTTGAAATGGCCTACAACCCGGAGTTCCTTCCCTTGCCAAAGCCGTACCCGAAGGGCACGTCTGGGTTCACCTGAGAAGCTCAACAAGCTCCGCCACGCGGTCCACACAAGCTACACGTGTTGAAATGGCCTACAACCTGGAGTTCCTTCACTTGCCAAAGCCGTGCCCGAAGGCAAGTCTGTGTTCACCTGGGAAGCTCAACAAGCTCCGCCACAGAGACCAACTTAGCTACACGTGTTGAAGTGGCCTACAACCCGGAGTTCCTTCCCTTGCCAAAGCCGTGCCTGAAGGGCACGTCTGCGTTCACCTGGGAAGCTCAACAAGCTCCGCCACAAATACCAACTTAGCTACACGTGTTGAAGTGGCCTACAACCCGGAGTTCCTTCCCTTGCCAAAGCCGTGCCCGAAGGCACGTCTGTGTTCACCTGGGAAGCTCAACAAGCTCCGCCACAGAGACCAACTTAGCTACACGTGTTGAAGTGGCCTACAACCCGGAGTTCCTTCCCTTGCCAAAGCCGTGCCCGAAGGCACGTCTGTGTTCACCTGGGAAGCTCAACAAGCTCCGCCACAGAGACCAACTTAGCTACACGTGTTGAAATGGCCTACAACCCGGAGTTCCTTCCCTTGCCAAAGCCGTACCCGAAGGGCACGTCTGGGTTCACCTGAGTAGCTCAACAAGCTCCGCCACGCGGTCCACACAAGCTACACGTGTTGAAGTGGCCTACAACCCGGAGTTCCTTCCCTTGCCAAAGCCGTGCCCGAAGGGCACGTCTGGGTTCACCTGGGAAGCTCAACATCCTCCGCCACAGAGACCAACTTAGCTACACGTGTTGAAATGGCCTACAACCCGGAGTTCCTTCCCTTGCCAAAGCCGTGCCCCAAGGCACGTCTGCGTTCACCTGGGAAGCTCAACAAGCTCCGCCACAAATACCAACTTAGCTACACGTGTTGAAGTGGCCTACAACCCGGAGTTCCTTCCCTTGCCAAAGCCGTGCCCGAAGGCACGTCTGTGTTCACCTGGGAAGCTCAACAAGCTCCGCCACAGAGACCAACTTAGCTACACGTGTTGAAGTGGCCTACAACCCGGAGTTCCTTCCCTTGCCAAAGCCGTGCCCGAAGGCACGTCTGTGTTCACCTGGGAAGCTCAACAAGCTCCGCCACAGAGACCAACTTAGCTACACGTGTTGAAATGGCCTACAACCCGGAGTTCCTTCCCTTGCCAAAGCCGTACCCGAAGGGGACGTCTGGGTTCACCTGAGTAGCTCAACAAGCTCCGCCACGCGGTCCACACAAGCTACACGTGTTGAAGTGGCCTACAACCCGGAGTTCCTTCCCTTGCCAAAGCCGTGCCCGAAGGGCACGTCTGGGTTCACCTGGGAAGCTCAACATCCTCCGCCACAGAGACCAACTTAGCTACACGTGTTGAAATGGCCTACAACCCGGAGTTCCTTCCCTTGCCAAAGCCGTGCCCGAAGGGCACGTCTGGGTTCACCTGGGAAGCTCAACATCCTCCGCCACAGAGACCAACTTAGCTACACGTGTTGAAATGGCCTACAACCCGGAGTTCCTTCCCTTGCCAAAGCCGTACCCGAAGGGGACGTCTGGGTTCATCTGAGTAGCTCAACAAGCTCCGCCACGCGGTCCACACAAGCTACACGTGTTGAAGTGGCCTACAACCCGGAGTTCCTTCCCTTGCCAAAGCCGTGCCCGAAGGGCACGTCTGGGTTCACCTGGGAAGCTCAACATCCTCCGCCACGCGGTCCACACAAGCTACACGTGTTGAAGTGGCCTACAACCCGGAGTTCCTTCCCTTGCCAAAGCCGTGCCCGAAGGCACGTCTGTGTTCACCTGGGAAGCTCAACAAGCTCCGCCACAGAGACCAACTTAGCTACACGTGTTGAAATGGCCTACAACCCGGAGTTCCTTCCCTTGCCAAAGCCGTACCCGAAGGGGACGTCTGGGTTCACCTGAGTAGCTCAACAAGCTCCGCCACGCGGTCCACACAAGCTACACGTGTTGAAGTGGCCTACAACCCGGAGTTCCTTCCCTTGCCAAAGCCGTGCCCGAAGGGCACGTCTGGGTTCACCTGGGAAGCTCAACATCCTCCGCCACGCGGTCCACACAAGCTACACGTGTTGAAGTGGCCTACAACCCGGAGTTCCTTCCCTTGCCAAAGCCGTGCCCGAAGGCACGTCTGTGTTCACCTGGGAAGCTCAACAAGCTCCGCCACAGAGACCAACTTAGCTACACGTGTTGAAATGGCCTACAAAGTTCCTTCCCTTGCCAAAGCCGTACCCGAAGGGGACGTCTGGGTTCACCTGAGTAGCTCAACAAGCTCCGCCACGCGGTCCACACAAGCTACACGTGTTGAAGTGGCCTACAACCCGGAGTTCCTTCCCTTGCCAAAGCCGTGCCCGAAGGGCACGTCTGGGTTCACCTGGGAAGCTCAACATCCTCCGCCACAGAGACCAACTCAGCTACACGTGTTGAAATAGCCTACAACCCGGAGTTCCTTCCCTTGCCAAAGCCGTACCCGAAGGGCACGTCTGTGTTCACCTGGGAAGCTCAACAAGCTCCGCCACAGAGACCAACTTAGCTACACGTGTTGAAATGGCCTACAACCCGGAGTTCCTTCCCTTGCCAAAGCCGTACCCGAAGGGCACGTCTGGGTTCACCTGGGAAGCTCAACATCCTCCGCCACAGAGACCAACTTAGCTACATGTGTTGAAATGGCCTACAACCCGGAGTTCCTTCCCTTGCCAGAGCCGTGCCCGAAGGCACGTCTGTGTTCACCTGGGAAGCTCAACAAGCTCCGCCACAGAGACCAACTTAGCTACACGTGTTGAAATGGCCTACAACCCGGAGTTCCTTCCCTTGCCAAAGCCGTACCCGAAGGGCACGTCTGGGTTCACCTGAGAAGCTCAACAAGCTCCGCCACGCGGTCCACACAAGCTACACGTGTTGAAATGGCCTACAACCCGGAGTTCCTTCCCTTGCCAAAGCCGTACCCGAAGGGCACGTCTGTGTTCACCTCGAAAGCTCAACAAGCTCCGCCACAGAGACCAACTCAGCTACACGTGTTGAAATAGCCTACAACCCGGAGTTCCTTCCCTTGCCAAAGCCGTACCCGAAGGGCACGTCTGTGTTCACCTGGGAAGCTCAACAAGCTCCGCCACAGAGACCAACTTAGCTACACGTGTTGAAATGGCCTACAACCCGGAGTTCCTTCCCTTGCCAAAGCCGTGCCCGAAGGGCACGTCTGGGTTCACCTGGGAAGCTCAACATCCTCCGCCACAGAGACCAACTTAGCTACACGTGTTGAAATGGCCTACAACCCGGAGTTCCTTCCCTTGCCAGAGCCGTGCCCGAAGGCACGTCTGTGTTCACCTGGGAAGCTCAACAAGCTCCGCCACGCGGTCCACACAAGCTACACGTGTTGAAATGGCCTACAACCCGGAGTTCCTTCCCTTGCCAAAGCCGTACCCGAAGGGCACGTCTGGGTTCACCTGAGAAGCACAACAAGCTCCGCCACGCGGTCCACACAAGCTACACGTCTTGAAATGGCCTACAACCTGGAGTTCCTTCACTTGCCAAAGCCGTGCCCGAAGGCAAGTCTGTGTTCACCTGGGAAGCTCAACAAGCTCCGCCACAGAGACCAACCTAGCTAGACGTGTTGAAGTGGCCTACAACCCGGAGTTCCTCCACTTGCCAAAGCCGTGCCCGAAGGCACGTCTGTGTTCACCTGGGAAGCTCAACAAGCTCCGCCACAGAGAGCAACTTAGCTACACGTGTTGAAATAGCCTACAACCCGGAGTTCCTTCCCTTGCCAAAGCCGTGCCTGAAGGGCACGTCTGGGTTCACCTGGGAAGCTCAACATCCTCCGCCACAGAGACCAACTTAGCTACACGTGTTGAAATGGCCTACAACCCGGAGTTCCTTCCCTTGCCAAAGCCGTACCCGAAGGGCACGTCTGGGTTCACCTGAGAAGCTCAACAAGCTCCGCCACGCGGTCCACACAAGCTACACGTGTTGAAATGGCCTACAACCCGGAGTTCCTTCCCTTGCCAAAGCCGTACCCGAAGGGCACGTCTGGGTTCACCTGAGTAGCCCAACAAGCTCCACCACGCGGTCCACACAAGCTACACGTGTTGAAGTGGCCTACAACCCGGAGTTCCTTCCCTTGCCAAAGCCGTGCCCGAAGGCACGTCTGTGTTCACCTGGGAAGCTCAACATCCTCCGCCACAAAGACCAACCTAGCTAGACGAGTTGAAGTGGCCTACAACCCGGAGTTCCTTCACTTGCCAAAGCCGTGCCCGAAGGCACGTCTGTGTTCACCTGGGAAGCTCAACATCCTCCGCCACAAAGACCAACCTAGGGCTAGACGAGTTGAAGTGGCCTACAACCCGGAGTTCCTTCACTTGCCAAAGCCGTGCCCGAAGGCACGTCTGTGTTCACCTGGGAAGCTCAACAAGCTCCACCACGCGGTCCACACAAGCTACACGTTTTGAAATGGCCTACAACCCGGAGTTCCTTCCCTTGCCAAAGCCGTACCCGAAGGGCACGTCTGGGTTCACCTGAGAAGCACAACAAGCTCCGCCACAGAGACGAACTTAGCTTCACGTGTTGAAATGGCCTACAACCCGGAGTTCCTTCCCTTGCCAAAGCCGTACCCGAAGGGCACGTCTGGGTTCACCTGAGAAGCTCAACAAGCTCCGCCACGCGGTCCACACAAGCTACACGTGTTGAAATGGCCTACAACCTGGAGTTCCTTCACTTGCCAAAGCCGTGCCCGAAGGCAAGTCTGTGTTCACCTGGGAAGCTCAACAAGCTCCGCCACAGAGACCAACTTAGCTACACGTGTTGAAATAGCCTACAACCCGGAGTTCCTTCCCTTGCCAAAGCCGTACCCGAAGGGCACGTCTGTGTTCACCTGGGAAGCTCAAAAAGCTCCGCCACGCGGTCCACACAAGCTACACGTGTTGAAATGGCCTTCAACCTGGAGTTCCTTCACTTGCCAAAGCCGTGCCCGAAGGCAAGTCTGTGTTCACCTGGGAAGCTCAACAAGCTCCGCCACAGAGACCAACTTAGCTACACGTGTTGAAATGGCCTACAACCCGGAGTTCCTTCCCTTGCCAAAGCCGTGCCCCAAGGCACGTCTGCGTTCACCTGGGAAGCTCAACAAGCTCCGCCACAAATACCAACTTAGCTACACGTGTTGAAGTGGCCTACAACCCGGAGTTCCTTCCCTTGCCAAAGCCGTGCCCGAAGGCACGTCTGTATTCACCTGGGAAGCTCAACAAGCTCCGCCACAGAGACCAACTAAGCTACACGTGTTGAAGTGGCCTACAACCCGGAGTTCCTTCCCTTGCCAAAGCCGTGCCCGAAGGCACGTCTGTGTTCACCTGGGAAGCTCAACAAGCTCCGCCACAGAGAGCAACTTAGCTACACGTGTTGAAATAGCCTACAACCCGGAGTTCCTTCCCTTGCCAAGGCCGTGCCTGAAGGGCACGTCTGGGTTCACCTGGGAAGCTCAACATCCTCCGCCACAGAGACCAACTTAGCTACACGTGTTGAAATGGCCTACAACCCGGAGTTCCTTCCCTTGCCAGAGCCGTGCCCGAAGGCACGTCTGTGTTCACCTGGGAAGCTCAACAAGCTCCGCCACAGAGACCAACTTAGCTACACGTGTTGAAATGGCCTACAACCCGGAGTTCCTTCCCTTGCCAAAGCCGTGCCCGAAGGGCACGTCTGGGTTCACCTGGGAAGCTCAACATCCTCCGCCACAGAGACCAACTTAGCTACACGTGTTGAAATGGCCTACAACCCGGAGTTCCTTCCCTTGCCAAAGCCGTACCCGAAGGGGACGTCTGGGTTCACCTGAGTAGCTCAACAAGCTCCGCCACGCGGTCCACACAAGCTACACGTGTTGAAGTGGCCTACAACCCGGAGTTCCTTCCCTTGCCAAAGCCGTGCCCGAAGGGCACGTCTGTGTTCACCTGGGAAGCTCAACAAGCTCCGCCACAGAGACCAACTTAGCTACACGTGTTGAAATGGCCTACAACCCGGAGTTCCTTCCCTTGCCAAAGCCGTACCCGAAGGGGACGTCTGGGTTCACCTGAGTAGCTCAACAAGCTCCGCCACGCGGTCCACACAAGCTACACGTGTTGAAGTGGCCTACAACCCGGAGTTCCTTCCCTTGCCAAAGCCGTGCCCGAAGGGCACGTCTGGGTTCACCTGGGAAGCTCAACATCCTCCGCCACAGAGACCAACTTAGCTACACGTGTTGAAATGGCCTACAACCCGGAGTTCCTTCCCTTGCCAGAGCCGTGCCCGAAGGCACGTCTGTGTTCACCTGGGAAGCTCAACAAGCTCCGCCACAGAGACCAACTTAGCTACACGTGTTGAAATGGCCTACAACCCGGAGTTCCTTCCCTTGCCAAAGCCGTGCCCGAAGGGCACGTCTGGGTTCACCTGGGAAGCTCAACATCCTCCGCCACAGAGACCAACTTAGCTACACGTGTTGAAATGGCCTACAACCCGGAGTTCCTTCCCTTGCCAAAGCCGTACCCGAAGGGCACGTCTGGGTTCACCTGAGAAGCTCAACAAGCTTCGCCACGCGGTCCACACAAGCTACACGTGTTGAAATGGCCTACAACCCGGAGTTTCTTCCCTTGCCAAAGCCGTGCCCGAAGGGCACGTCTGTGTTCACCTCGAAAGCTCAACAAGCTCCGCCACAAAGACCAACCTAGCTACACGTGTTGAAATGGCCTACAACCCGGAGTTCCTTCCCTTGCCAAAGCCGTACCCGAAGGGCACGTCTGGGTTCACCTGAGAAGCTCAACAAGCTTCGCCACGCGGTCCACACAAGCTACACGTGTTGAAATGGCCTACAACCCGGAGTTTCTTCCCTTGCCAAAGCCGTACCCGAAGGGGACGTCTGGGTTCACCTGAGTAGCTCAACAAGCTCCGCCACGCGGTCCACACAAGCTACACGTGTTGAAATGGCCTACAACCCGGAGTTTCTTCCCTTGCCAAAGCCGTACCCGAAGGGCACGTCTGGGTTCACCTGGGAAGCTCAACAAGCTTCGCCACGCGGTCCACACAAGCTACACGTGTTGAAATGGCCTACAACCCGGAGTTCCTTCCCTTGCCAAAGCCGTACCCGAAGGGCACGTCTGGGTTCACCTGAGAAGCTCAACAAGCTCCGCCACAGAGACCAACTTAGCTACACGTGTTGAAATGGCCTACAACCCGGAGTTCCTTCCCTTGCCAAAGCCGTGCCCGAAGGGCACGTCTGGGTTCACCTGGGAAGCTCAACATCCTCCGCCACAGAGACCAACTTAGCTACACGTGTTGAAATGGCCTACAACCCGGAGTTCCTTCCCTTGCCAAAGCCGTACCCGAAGGGCACGTCTGGGTTCACCTGAGAAGCTCAACAAGCTTCGCCACGCGGTCCACACAAGCTACACGTGTTGAAATGGCCTACAACCCGGAGTTTCTTCCCTTGCCAAAGCCGTACCCGAAGGGGACGTCTGGGTTCACCTGAGTAGCTCAACAAGCTCCGCCACGCGGTCCACACAAGCTACACGTGTTGAAGTGGCCTACAACCCGGAGTTCCTTCCCTTGCCAAAGCCGTGCCCGAAGGGCACGTCTGGGTTCACCTGGGAAGCTCAACATCCTCCGCCACGCGGTCCACACAAGCTACACGTGTTGAAGTGGCCTACAACCCGGAGTTCCTTCCCTTGCCAAAGCCGTGCCCGAAGGCACGTCTGTGTTCACCTGGGAAGCTCAACAAGCTCCGCCACAGAGACCAACTTAGCTACACGTGTTGAAATGGCCTACAACCCGGAGTTCCTTCCCTTGCCAAAGCCGTACCCGAAGGGGACGTCTGGGTTCACCTGAGTAGCTCAACAAGCTCCGCCACGCGGTCCACACAAGCTACACGTGTTGAAGTGGCCTACAACCCGGAGTTCCTTCCCTTGCCAAAGCCGTGCCCGAAGGGCACGTCTGGGTTCACCTGGGAAGCTCAACATCCTCCGCCACAGAGACCAACTTAGCTACACGTGTTGAAATGGCCTACAACCCGGAGTTCCTTCCCTTGCCAGAGCCGTGCCCGAAGGCACGTCTGTGTTCACCTGGGAAGCTCAACAAGCTCCGCCACAGAGACCAACTTAGCTACACGTGTTGAAATGGCCTACAACACGGAGTTCCTTCCCTTGCCAAAGCCGTACCCGAAGGGGACGTCTGGGTTCACCTGAGTAGCTCAACAAGCTCCGCCACGCGGTCCACACAAGCTACACGTGTTGAAGTGGCCTACAACCCGGAGTTCCTTCCCTTGCCAAAGCCGTGCCCGAAGGGCACGTCTGGGTTCACCTGGGAAGCTCAACATCCTCCGCCACGCGGTCCACACAAGCTACACGTGTTGAAGTGGCCTACAACCCGGAGTTCCTTCCCTTGCCAAAGCCGTGCCCGAAGGCACGTCTGTGTTCACCTGGGAAGCTCAACAAGCTCCGCCACAGAGACCAACTTAGCTACACGTGTTGAAATGGCCTACAACCCGGAGTTCCTTCCCTTGCCAAAGCCGTACCCGAAGGGGACGTCTGGGTTCACCTGAGTAGCTCAACAAGCTCCGCCACGCGGTCCACACAAGCTACACGTGTTGAAGTGGCCTACAACCCGGAGTTCCTTCCCTTGCCAAAGCCGTGCCCGAAGGGCACGTCTGGGTTCACCTGGGAAGCTCAACATCCTCCGCCACAGAGACCAACTTAGCTACACGTGTTGAAATGGCCTACAACCCGGAGTTCCTTCCCTTGCCAGAGCCGTGCCCGAAGGCACGTCTGTGTTCACCTGGGAAGCTCAACAAGCTCCGCCACAGAGACCAACTTAGCTACACGTGTTGAAATGGCCTACAACCCGGAGTTCCTTCCCTTGCCAAAGCCGTGCCCGAAGGGCACGTCTGGGTTCACCTGGGAAGCTCAACATCCTCCGCCACAGAGACCAACTTAGCTACACGTGTTGAAATGGCCTACAACCCGGAGTTCCTTCCCTTGCCAAAGCCGTACCCGAAGGGGACGTCTGGGTTCACCTGAGTAGCTCAACAAGCTCCGCCACGCGGTCCACACAAGCTACACGTGTTGAAGTGGCCTACAACCCGGAGTTCCTTCCCTTGCCAAAGCCGTGCCCGAAGGGCACGTCTGGGTTCACCTTGGAAGCTCAACATCCTCCGCCACGCGGTCCACACAAGCTACACGTGTTGAAGTGGCCTACAACCCGGAGTTCCTTCCCTTGCCAAAGCCGTGCCCGAAGGCACGTCTGTGTTCACCTGGGAAGCTCAACTAGCTCCGCCACAGAGACCAACTTAGCTACACGTGTTGAAATGGCCTACAACCCGGAGTTCCTTCCCTTGCCAGAGCCGTGCCCGAAGGCACGTCTGTGTTCACCTGGGAAGCTCAACAAGCTCCGCCACAGAGACCAACTTAGCTACACGTGTTGAAATGGCCTACAACCCGGAGTTCCTTCCCTTGCCAAAGCCGTGCCCGAAGGGCACGTCTGGGTTCACCTGGGAAGCTCAACATCCTCCGCCACAGAGACCAACTTAGCTACACGTGTTGAAATGGCCTACAACCCGGAGTTCCTTCCCTTGCCAGAGCCGTGCCCGAAGGCACGTCTGTGTTCACCTGGGAAGCTCAACAAGCTCCGCCACAAAGACCAACCTAGCTAGACGTGTTGAAGTGGCCTACAACCCGGAGTTCCTTCACTTGCCAAAGCCGTGCCCGAAGGCACGTCTGTGTTCACCTGGGAAGCTGAACAAGCTCCGCCACGCGGTCCACACAAGCTACACGTGTTGAAATGGCCTACAACCCGGAGTTCCTTCCCTTGCCAAAGCCGTACCCGAAGGGCACGTCTGGGTTCACCTGAGAAGCACAACAAGCTCCGCCACGCGGTCCACACAAGCTACACGTGTTGAAATGGCCTACAACCTGGAGTTCCTTCACTTGCCAAAGCCGTGCCCGAAGGCAAGTCTGTGTTCACCTGGGAAGCTCAACAAGCTCCGCCACAGAGAGCAACTTAGCTACACGTGTTGAAATAGCCTACAACCCGGAGTTCCTTCCCTTGCCAAAGCCGTACCCGAAGGGCACGTCTGGGTTCACCTGAGAAGCTCAACAAGCTCCGCCACGCGGTCCACACAAGCTACACGTGTTGAAATGGCCTACAACCCGGAGTTCCTCCACTTGCCAAAGCCGTGCCCGAAGGCACGTCTGTGTTCACCTGGGAAGCTCAACAAGCTCCGCCACAGAGAGCAACTTAGCTACACGTGTTGAAATAGCCTACAACCCGGAGTTCCTTCCCTTGCCAAAGCCGTACCCGAAGGGCACGTCTGTGTTCACCTGGGAAGCTCAACAAGCTCCGCCACAGAGAGCAACTTAGCTACACGTGTTGAAATAGCCTACAACCCGGAGTTCCTTCCCTTGCCAAAGCCGTACCCGAAGGGCACGTCTGGGTTCACCTGAGAAGCTCAACAAGCTCCGCCACGCGGTCCACACAAGCTACACGTGTTGAAGTGGCCTACAACCCGGAGTTCCTTCCCTTGCCAAAGCCGTGCCCGAAGGGCACGTCTGGGTTCACCTGGGAAGCTCAACATCCTCCGCCACGCGGTCCACACAAGCTACACGTGTTGAAGTGGCCTACAACCCGGAGTTCCTTCCCTTGCCAAAGCCGTGCCCGAAGGCACGTCTGTGTTCACCTGGGAAGCTCAACAAGCTCCGCCACAGAGACCAACTTAGCTACACGTGTTGAAATGGCCTACAACCCGGAGTTCCTTCCCTTGCCAAAGCCGTACCCGAAGGGGACGTCTGGGTTCACCTGAGTAGCTCAACAAGCTCCGCCACGCGGTCCACACAAGCTACACGTGTTGAAGTGGCCTACAACCCGGAGTTCCTTCCCTTGCCAAAGCCGTGCCCGAAGGGCACGTCTGGGTTCACCTGGGAAGCTCAACATCCTCCGCCACAGAGACCAACTTAGCTACACGTGTTGAAATGGCCTACAACCCGGAGTTCCTTCCCTTGCCAGAGCCGTGCCCGAAGGCACGTCTGTGTTCACCTGGGAAGCTCAACAAGCTCCGCCACAGAGACCAACTTAGCTACACGTGTCGAAATGGCCTACAACCCGGAGTTCCTTCCCTTGCCAAAGCCGTACCCGAAGGGGACGTCTGGGTTCACCTGAGTAGCTCAACAAGCTCCGCCACGCGGTCCACACAAGCTACACGTGTTGAAGTGGCCTACAACCCGGAGTTCCTTCCCTTGCCAAAGCCGTGCCCGAAGGGCACGTCTGGGTTCACCTGGGAAGCTCAACATCCTCCGCCACGCGGTCCACACAAGCTACACGTGTTGAAGTGGCCTACAACCCGGAGTTCCTTCCCTTGCCAAAGCCGTGCCCGAAGGCACGTCTGTGTTCACCTGGGAAGCTCAACAAGCTCCGCCACAGAGACCAACTTAGCTACACGTGTTGAAATGGCCTACAACCCGGAGTTCCTTCCCTTGCCAAAGCCGTACCCGAAGGGGACGTCTGGGTTCACCTGAGTAGCTCAACAAGCTCCGCCACGCGGTCCACACAAGCTACACGTGTTGAAGTGGCCTACAACCCGGAGTTCCTTCCCTTGCCAAAGCCGTGCCCGAAGGGCACGTCTGGGTTCACCTGGGAAGCTCAACATCCTCCGCCACGCGGTCCACACAAGCTACACGTGTTGAAGTGGCCTACAACCCGGAGTTCCTTCCCTTGCCAAAGCCGTGCCCGAAGGCACGTCTGTGTTCACCTGGGAAGCTCAACAAGCTCCGCCACAGAGACCAACTTAGCTACACGTGTTGAAATGGCCTACAACCCGGAGTTCCTTCCCTTGCCAAAGCCGTACCCGAAGGGGACGTCTGGGTTCACCTGAGTAGCTCAACAAGCTCCGCCACGCGGTCCACACAAGCTACACGTGTTGAAGTGGCCTACAACCCGGAGTTCCTTCCCTTGCCAAAGCCGTGCCCGAAGGGCACGTCTGGGTTCACCTGGGAAGCTCAACATCCTCCGCCACAGAGACCAACTTAGCTACACGTGTTGAAATGGCCTACAACCCGGAGTTCCTTCCCTTGCCAGAGCCGTGCCCGAAGGCACGTCTGTGTTCACCTGGGAAGCTCAACAAGCTCCGCCACAGAGACCAACTTAGCTACACGTGTTGAAATGGCCTACAACCCGGAGTTCCTTCCCTTGCCAAAGCCGTGCCCGAAGGGCACGTCTGGGTTCACCTGGGAAGCTCAACATCCTCCGCCACAGAGACCAACTTAGCTACACGTGTTGAAATGGCCTACAACCCGGAGTTCCTTCCCTTGCCAAAGCCGTACCCGAAGGGGACGTCTGGGTTCACCTGAGTAGCTCAACAAGCTCCGCCACGCGGTCCACACAAGCTACACGTGTTGAAGTGGCCTACAACCCGGAGTTCCTTCCCTTGCCAAAGCCGTGCCCGAAGGGCACGTCTGGGTTCACCTGGGAAGCTCAACATCCTCCGCCACAGAGACCAACTTAGCTACACGTGTTGAAATGGCCTACAACCCGGAGTTCCTTCCCTTGCCAGAGCCGTGCCCGAAGGCACGTCTGTGTTCACCTGGGAAGCTCAACAAGCTCCGCCACAGAGACCAACTTAGCTACACGTGTTGAAATGGCCTACAACCCGGAGTTCCTTCCCTTGCCAAAGCCGTGCCCGAAGGGCACGTCTGGGTTCACCTGGGAAGCTCAACATCCTCCGCCACAGAGACCAACTTAGCTACACGTGTTGAAATGGCCTACAACCCGGAGTTCCTTCCCTTGCCAGAGCCGTGCCCGAAGGCACGTCTGTGTTCACCTGGGAAGCTCAACAAGCTCCGCCACAGAGACCAACTTAGCTACACGTGTTGAAATGGCCTACAACCCGGAGTTCCTTCCCTTGCCAAAGCCGTACCCGAAGGGCAGGTCTGGGTTCACCTGAGAAGCTCAACAAGCTCCGCCACGCGGTCCACACAAGCTACACGTGTTGAAATGGCCTACAACCCGGAGTTCCTTCCCTTGCCAAAGCCGTGCCCGAAGGGCACGTCTGTATTCACCTCGAAAGCTCAACAAGCTCCGCCACAAAGACCAACCTAGCTAGACGTGTTGAAGTGGCCTACAACCCGGAGTTCCTTCACTTGCCAAAGCCGTGCCCGAAGGCACGTCTGTGTTCACCTGGGAAGCTGAACAAGCTCCGCCACGCGGTCCACACAAGCTACACGTGTTGAAATGGCCTACAACCCGGAGTTCCTTCCCTTGCCAAAGCCGTACCCGAAGGGCACGTCTGGGTTCACCTGAGAAGCACAACAAGCTCCGCCACGCGGTCCACACAAGCTACACGTGTTGAAATGGCCTACAACCTGGAGTTCCTTCACTTGCCAAAGCCGTGCCCGAAGGCAAGTCTGTGTTCACCTGGGAAGCTCAACAAGCTCCGCCACAGAGAGCAACTTAGCTACACGTGTTGAAATAGCCTACAACCCGGAGTTCCTTCCCTTGCCAAAGCCGTACCCGAAGGGCACGTCTGGGTTCACCTGAGAAGCTCAACAAGCTCCGCCACGCGGTCCACACAAGCTACACGTGTTGAAATGGCCTACAACCCGGAGTTCCTCCACTTGCCAAAGCCGTGCCCGAAGGCACGTCTGTGTTCACCTGGGAAGCTCAACAAGCTCCGCCACAGAGAGCAACTTAGCTACACGTGTTGAAATAGCCTACAACCCGGAGTTCCTTCCCTTGCCAAAGCCGTACCCGAAGGGCACGTTGTGTTCACCTGGGAAGCTCAACAAGCTCCGCCACAGAGAGCAACTTAGCTACACGTGTTGAAATAGCCTACAACCCGGAGTTCCTTCCCTTGCCAAAGCCGTACCCGAAGGGCACGTCTGGGTTCACCTGAGAAGCTCAACAAGCTCCGCCACGCGGTCCACACAAGCTACACGTGTTGAAATGGCCTACAACCCGGAGTTCCTTCCCTTGCCAAAGCCGTACCCGAAGGGCACGTCTGGGTTCACCTGAGTAGCCCAACAAGCTCCACCACGCGGTCCACACAAGCTACACGTGTTGAAGTGGCCTACAACCCGGAGTTCCTTCCCTTGCCAAAGCCGTGCCCGAAGGGCACGTCTGGGTTCACCTGGGAAGCTCAACATCCTCCGCCACAGAGACCAACTTAGCTACACGTGTTGAAATCGCCTACAACCCGGAGTTCCTTCCCTTGCCAGAGCCGTGCCCGAAGGCACGTCTGTGTTCACCTGGGAAGCTCAACAAGCTCCGCCACAAATACCAACTTAGCTACACGTGTTGAAGTGGCCTACAACCCGGAGTTCCTTCCCTTGCCAAAGCCGTGCCCGAAGGCACGTCTGTGTTCACCTGGCAAGCTCAACAAGCTCCGCCACAGAGACCAACTAAGCTACACGTGTTGAAGTAGTGGCCTACAACCCGGAGTTCCTTCCCTTGCCAAAGCCGTGCCCGAAGGCACGTCTGTGTTCACCTGGGAAGCTCAACAAGCTCCGCCACAGAGACCAACTTAGCTACACGTGTTGAAATGGCCTACAACCCGGAGTTCCTTCCCTTGCCAAAGCCGTACCCGAAGGGCACGTCTGGGTTCACCTGAGTAGCTCAACAAGCTCCGCCACGCGGTCCACACAAGCTACACGTGTTGAAGTGGCCTACAACCCGGAGTTCCTTCCCTTGCCAAAGCCGTGCCCGAAGGGCACGTCTGTGTTCACTTGGAAAGCTCAACAAGCTCCGCCACAGAGACCAACCTAGCTAGACGTGTTGAAGTGGCCTACAACCCGGAGTTCCTCCACTTGCCAAAGCCGTGCCCGAAGGCACGTCTGTGTTCACCTGGGAAGCTCAACAAGCTCCGCCACAGAGACCAACTTAGCTACACGTGTTGAAATGGCCTACAACCCGGAGTTCCTTCCCTTGCCAAAGCCGTGCCCGAAGGGCACGTCTGGGTTCACCTGGGAAGCTCAACATCCTCCGCCACAGAGACCAACTTAGCTACACGTGTTGAAATGGCCTACAACCCGGAGTTCCTTCCCTTGCCAAAGCCGTACCCGAAGGGGACGTCTGGGTTCACCTGAGTAGCTCAACAAGCTCCGCCACGCGGTCCACACAAGCTACACGTGTTGAAGTGGCCTACAACCCGGAGTTCCTTCCCTTGCCAAAGCCGTGCCCGAAGGGCACGTCTGGGTTCACCTGGGAAGCTCAACATCCTCCGCCACGCGGTCCACACAAGCTACACGTGTTGAAGTGGCCTACAACCCGGATTTCCTTCCCTTGCCAAAGCCGTGCCCGAAGGCACGTCTGTGTTCACCTGGGAAGCTCAACAAGCTCCGCCACAGAGACCAACTTAGCTACACGTGTTGAAATGGCCTACAACCCGGAGTTCCTTCCCTTGCCAAAGCCGTACCCGAAGGGCATGTCTGGGTTCACCTGAGAAGCTCAACAAGCTCCGCCACGCGGTCCACACAAGCTACACGTGTTGAAATGGCCTACAACCCGGAGTTCCTTCCCTTGCCAAAGCCGTGCCTGAAGGGCACGTCTGGGTTCACCTGAGAAGCTCAACAAGCTCCGCCACGCGGTCCACACAAGCTACACGTGTTGAAATGGCCTACAACCCGGAGTTCCTTCATTTGCCAAAGCCGTGCCCGAAGGGCACGTCTGGGTTCACTTGGGAAGCTCAACAACCTCCGCCACAGAGACCAACTTAGCTACACGTGTTGAAATGGCCTACAACCCGGAGTTCCTTTCCTTGCCAAAGCCGTACCCGAAGGGCACGTCTGGGTTCACCTGAGAAGCTCAACAAGCCCCGCCACGCGGTCCACACAAGCTACACGTGTTGAAGTGGCCTACAACCCGGAGTTCCTTCCCTTGCCAAAGCCGTGCCTGAAGGGCACGTCTGGGTTCACCTGGGAAGCTCAACAAGCTCCGCCACAGAGACCAACTTAGCTACACGTGTTGAAATGGCCTACAACCCGGAGTTCCTTTCCTTGCCAAAGCCGTACCCGAAGGGCACGTCTGGGTTCACCTGAGAAGCTCAACAAGCCCCGCCACGCGGTCCACACAAGCTACACGTGTTGAAGTGGCCTACAACCCGGAGTTCCTTCCCTTGCCAAAGCCGTGCCTGAAGGGCACGTCTGGGTTCACCTGGGAAGCTCAACAAGCTCCGCCACAGAGACCAACTTAGCTACACGTGTTGAAGTGGCCTACAACCCGGAGTTCCTTCACTTGCCAAAGCCGTGCCCGAAGGCACGTCTGTGTTCACCTGGGAAGCTCAACAAGCTCCGCCACAGAGACCAACTTAGCTACACGTGTTGAAATGGCCTACAACCCGAAGTTCCTGCCCTTGCCAAAGCCGTGCCCGAAGGCACGTCTGTGTTCACCTGGGAAGCTCAACAAGCTCCGCCACAGAGACCAACTTAGCTACACGTGTTGAAGTGGCCTACAACCCGGAGTTCCTTCCCTTGCCAAAGCCGTACCCGAAGGGCATGTCTGGGTTCACCTGAGAAGCTCAACAAGCTCCGCCACGCGGTCCACACAAGCTACACGTGTTGAAATGACCTACAACCCGGAGTTCCTTCCCTTGCCAAAGCCGTGCCTGAAGGGCACGTCTGGGTTCACCTGAGAAGCTCAACAAGCTCCGCCACGCGGTCCACACAAGCTACACGTGTTGAAATGGCCTACAACCCGGAGTTCCTTCATTTGCCAAAGCCGTACCCGAAGGGCACGTCTGGGTTCACCTGAGAAGCTCAACAAGCTCCGCCACGCGGTCCACACAAGCTACACGTGTTGAAATGGCCTACAACCCGGAGTTCCTTCCCTTGCCAAAGCCGTGCCCGAAGGGCACGTCTGGGTTCACTTGGGAAGCTCAACAACCTCCGCCACAGAGACCAACTTAGCTACACGTGTTGAAATGGCCTACAACCCGGAGTTCCTTTCCTTGCCAAAGCCGTACCCGAAGGGCACGTCTGGGTTCACCTGAGAAGCTCAACAAGCCCCGCCACGCGGTCCACACAAGCTACACGTGATGAAGTGGCCTACAACCCGGAGTTCCTTCCCTTGCCAAAGCCGTGCCTGAAGGGCACGTCTGGGTTCACCTGGGAAGCTCAACAAGCTCCGCCACAGAGACCAACTTAGCTACACGTGTTGAAGTGGCCTACAACCCGGAGTTCCTTCACTTGCCAAAGCCGTGCCCGAAGGCACGTCTGTGTTCACCTGGGAAGCTCAACAAGCTCCGCCACAGAGACCAACTTAGCTACACGTGTTGAAATGGCCTACAACCCGAAGTTCCTGCCCTTGCCAAAGCCGTGCCCGAAGGCACGTCTGTGTTCACCTGGGAAGCTCAACAAGCTCCGCCACAGAGACCAACTTAGCTACACGTGTTGAAGTGGCCTACAACCCGGAGTTCCTTCCCTTGCCAAAGCCGTACCCGAAGGGCATGTCTGGGTTCACCTGAGAAGCTCAACAAGCTCCGCCACGCGGTCCACACAAGCTACACGTGTTGAAATGGCCTACAACCCGGAGTTCCTTCCCTTGCCAAAGCCGTGCCCGAAGGGCACGTCTGTGTTCACCTGGAAAGCTCAACAAGCTCCGCCACAGAGACCAACTTAGCTACACGTGTTGAAATGGCCTACAACCCGGAGTTCCTGCCCTTGCCAAAGCCGTGCCCGAAGGCACGTCTGTGTTCACCTGGGAAGCTCAACAAGCTCCGCCACAGAGACCAACTTAGCTACACGTGTTGAAATGGCCTACAACCCGGAGTTCCTGCCCTTGCCAAAGCCGTGCCCGAAGGCACGTCTGTGTTCACCTGGGAAGCTCAACAAGCTCCGCCACAGAGACCAACTTAGCTACACGTGTTGAAGTGGCCTACAACCCGGAGTTCCTTCCCTTGCCAAAGCCGTGCCCGAAGGGCACGTCTGTGTTCACCTGGGAAGCTCAACAAGCTCAGCCACAGAGACCAACTTAGCTACACGTGTTGAAATGGCCTACAACCCGGAGTTCCTTCCCTTGCCAAAGCCGTGCCCGAAGGCACGTCTGTGTTCACCTGGGAAGCTCAACAAGCTCCGCCACAGAGACCAACTTAGCTACACGTGTTGAAAAGGCCTACAACCCGAAGTTCCTTCCCTTGCCAAAGCCGTGCCCGAAGGCACGTCTGTGTTCATTTGGGAAGCTCAACAAGCTCCGCCACAAAGACCAACTTAGCTACACGTGTTGAAGTGGCCTACAACCCGGAGTTCCTTCCCTTGCCAAAGCCGTGCCCGAAGGCACGTCTGTGTTCACCTGGGAAGCTCAACAAGCTCAGCCACAGAGACCAACTTAGCTACACGTGTTGAAATGGCCTACAACCCGGAGTTCCTTCCCTTGCCAAAGCCGTACCCGAAGGGCACGTCTGGGTTCACCTGAGTAGCTCAACAAGCTCCGCCACGCGGTCCACACAAGCTACACGTGTTGAAGTGGCCTACAACCCGGAGTTCCTTCCCTTGCCAAAGCCGTGCCCGAAGGGCACGTCTGGGTTCACCTTGGAAGCTCAACATCCTCCGCCACGCGGTCCACACAAGCTACACGTGTTGAAGTGGCCTACAACCCGGAGTTCCTTCCCTTGCCAAAGCCGTGCCCGAAGGCACGTCTGTGTTCACCTGGGAAGCTCAACTAGCTCCGCCACAGAGACCAACTTAGCTACACGTGTTGAAATGGCCTACAACCCGGAGTTCCTTCCCTTGCCAAAGCCGTACCCGAAGGGGACGTCTGGGTTCACCTGAGTAGCTCAACAAGCTCCGCCACGCGGTCCACACAAGCTACACGTGTTGAAGTGGCCTACAACCCGGAGTTCCTTCCCTTGCCAAAGCCGTGCCCGAAGGGCACGTCTGGGTTCACCTGGGAAGCTCAACATCCTCCGCCACAGAGACCAACTTAGCTACACGTGTTGAAATGGCCTACAACCCGGAGTTCCTTCCCTTGCCAGAGCCGTGCCCGAAGGCACGTCTGTGTTCACCTGGGAAGCTCAACAAGCTCCGCCACAGAGACCAACTTAGCTACACGTGTTGAAATGGCCTACAACCCGGAGTTCCTTCCCTTGCCAGAGCCGTGCCCGAAGGCACGTCTGTGTTCACCTGGGAAGCTCAACAAGCTCCGCCACAGAGACCAACTTAGCTACACGTGTTGAAATGGCCTACAACCCGGAGTTCCTTCCCTTGCCAAAGCCGTACCCGAAGGGGACGTCTGGGTTCACCTGAGTAGCTCAACAAGCTCCGCCACGCGGTCCACACAAGCTACACGTGTTGAAATGGCCTACAACCCGGAGTTCCTTCCCTTGCCAAAGCCGTGCCCGAAGGGCACGTCTGTATTCACCTCGAAAGCTCAACAAGCTCCGCCACAAAGACCAACCTAGCTAGACGTGTTGAAGTGGCCTACAACCCGGAGTTCCTTCACTTGCCAAAGCCGTGCCCGAAGGCACGTCTGTGTTCACCTGGGAAGCTGAACAAGCTCCGCCACGCGGTCCACACAAGCTACACGTGTTGAAATGGCCTACAACCCGGAGTTCCTTCCCTTGCCAAAGCCGTACCCGAAGGGCACGTCTGGGTTCACCTGAGAAGCACAACAAGCTCCGCCACGCGGTCCACACAAGCTACACGTGTTGAAATGGCCTACAACCTGGAGTTCCTTCACTTGCCAAAGCCGTGCCCGAAGGCAAGTCTGTGTTCACCTGGGAAGCTCAACAAGCTCCGCCACAGAGAGCAACTTAGCTACACGTGTTGAAATAGCCTACAACCCGGAGTTCCTTCCCTTGCCAAAGCTGTACCCGAAGGGCACGTCTGGGTTCACCTGAGAAGCTCAACAAGCTCCGCCACGCGGTCCACACAAGCTACACGTGTTGAAATGGCCTACAACCCGGAGTTCCTCCACTTGCCAAAGCCGTGCCCGAAGGCACGTCTGTGTTCACCTGGGAAGCTCAACAAGCTCCGCCACAGAGAGCAACTTAGCTACACGTGTTGAAATAGCCTACAACCCGGAGTTCCTTCCCTTGCCAAAGCCGTACCCGAAGGGCACGTCTGTGTTCACCTGGGAAGCTCAACAAGCTCCGCCACAGAGAGCAACTTAGCTACACGTGTTGAAATAGCCTACAACCCGGAGTTCCTTCCCTTGCCAAAGCCGTACCCGAAGGGCACGTCTGGGTTCACCTGAGAAGCTCAACAAGCTCCGCCACAGAGACCAACTTAGCTACACGTGTTGAAATGGCCTACAACCCGGAGTTCCTTCCCTTGCCAAAGCCGTACCCGAAGGGCACGTCTGGGTTCACCTGAGTAGCCCAACAAGCTCCACCACGCGGTCCACACAAGCTACACGTGTTGAAGTGGCCTACAACCCGGAGTTCCTTCCCTTGCCAAAGCCGTGCCCGAAGGGCACGTCTGGGTTCACCTGGGAAGCTCAACATCCTCCGCCACAGAGACCAACTTAGCTACACGTGTTGAAATCGCCTACAACCCGGAGTTCCTTCCCTTGCCAGAGCCGTGCCCGAAGGCACGTCTGTGTTCACCTGGGAAGCTCAACAAGCTCCGCCACAAATACCAACTTAGCTACACGTGTTGAAGTGGCCTACAACCCGGAGTTCCTTCCCTTGCCAAAGCCGTGCCCGAAGGCACGTCTGTGTTCACCTGGCAAGCTCAACAAGCTCCGCCACAGAGACCAACTAAGCTACACGTGTTGAAGTAGTGGCCTACAACCCGGAGTTCCTTCCCTTGCCAAAGCCGTGCCCGAAGGCACGTCTGTGTTCACCTGGGAAGCTCAACAAGCTCCGCCACAGAGACCAACTTAGCTACACGTGTTGAAATGGCCTACAACCCGGAGTTCCTTCCCTTGCCAAAGCCGTACCCGAAGGGCACGTCTGGGTTCACCTGAGTAGCTCAACAAGCTCCGCCACGCGGTCCACACAAGCTACACGTGTTGAAGTGGCCTACAACCCGGAGTTCCTTCCCGTGCCAAAGCCGTGCCCGAAGGGCACGTCTGTGTTCACTTGGAAAGCTCAACAAGCTCCGCCACAGAGACCAACCTAGCTAGACGTGTTGAAGTGGCCTACAACCCGGAGTTCCTCCACTTGCCAAAGCCGTGCCCGAAGGCACGTCTGTGTTCACCTGGGAAGCTCAACAAGCTCCGCCACAGAGACCAACTTAGCTACACGTGTTGAAATGGCCTACAACCCGGAGTTCCTTCCCTTGCCAAAGCCGTGCCCGAAGGGCACGTCTGGGTTCACCTGGGAAGCTCAACATCCTCCGCCACAGAGACCAACTTAGCTACACGTGTTGAAATGGCCTACAACCCGGAGTTCCTTCCCTTGCCAAAGCCGTACCCGAAGGGGACGTCTGGGTTCACCTGAGTAGCTCAACAAGCTCCGCCACGCGGTCCACACAAGCTACACGTGTTGAAGTGGCCTACAACCCGGAGTTCCTTCCCTTGCCAAAGCCGTGCCCGAAGGGCACGTCTGGGTTCACCTGGGAAGCTCAACATCCTCCGCCACGCGGTCCACACAAGCTACACGTGTTGAAGTGGCCTACAACCCGGAGTTCCTTCCCTTGCCAAAGCCGTGCCCGAAGGGCACGTCTGTGTTCACCTGGAAAGCTCAACAAGCTCCGCCACAGAGACCAACTTAGCTACACGTGTTGAAATGGCCTCAACCCGGAGTTCCTTCCCTTGCCAAAGCCGTGCCCGAAGGCACGTCTGTGTTCACCTGGGAAGCTCAACAAGCTCCGCCACAGAGACCAACTTAGCTACACGTGTTGAAGTGGCCTACAACCCGGAGTTCCTTCACTTGCCAAAGCCGTGCCCGAAGGCACGTCTGTGTTCACCTGGGAAGCTCAACAAGCTCCGCCACAGAGACCAACTTAGCTACACGTGTTGAAATGGCCTACAACCCGGAGTTCCTTCCCTTGCCAAAGCCGTACCCGAAGGGCATGTCTGGGTTCACCTGAGAAGCTCAACAAGCTCCGCCACGCGGTCCACACAAGCTACACGTGTTGAAATGGCCTACAACCCGGAGTTCCTTCCCTTGCCAAAGCCGTGCCTGAAGGGCACGTCTGGGTTCACCTGAGAAGCTCAACAAGCTCCGCCACGCGGTCCACACAAGCTACACGTGTTGAAATGGCCTACAACCCGGAGTTCCTTCATTTGCCAAAGCCGTACCCGAAGGGCACGTCTGGGTTCACCTGAGAAGCTCAACAAGCCCCGCCACGCGGTCCACACAAGCTACACGTGTTGAAGTGGCCTACAACCCGGAGTTCCTTCCCTTGCCAAAGCCGTGCCTGAAGGGCACGTCTGGGTTCACCTGGGAAGCTCAACAAGCTCCGCCACAGAGACCAACTTAGCTACACGTGTTGAAGTGGCCTACAACCCGGAGTTCCTTCACTTGCCAAAGCCGTGCCCGAAGGGCACGTCTGGGTTCACCTGGGAAGCTCAACATCCTCCGCCACGCGGTCCACACAAGCTACACGTGTTGAAGTGGCCTACAACCCGGAGTTCCTTCCCTTGCCAAAGCCGTGCCCGAAGGGCACGTCTGGGTTCACCTGGGAAGCTCAACATCCTCCGCCACGCGGTCCACACAAGCTACACGTGTTGAAGTGGCCTACAACCCGGAGTTCCTTCCCTTGCCAAAGCCGTGCCCGAAGGGCACGTCTGTGTTCACCTGGAAAGCTCAACAAGCTCCGCCACAGAGACCAACTTAGCTACACGTGTTGAAATGGCCTCAACCCGGAGTTCCTTCCCTTGCCAAAGCCGTGCCCGAAGGCACGTCTGTGTTCACCTGGGAAGCTCAACAAGCTCCGCCACAGAGACCAACTTAGCTACACGTGTTGAAGTGGCCTACAACCCGGAGTTCCTTCACTTGCCAAAGCCGTGCCCGAAGGCACGTCTGTGTTCACCTGGGAAGCTCAACAAGCTCCGCCACAGAGACCAACTTAGCTACACGTGTTGAAATGGCCTACAACACGGAGTTCCTTCATTTGCCAAAGCCGTACCCGAAGGGCACGTCTGGGTTCACCTGAGAAGCTCAACAAGCCCCGCCACGCGGTCCACACAAGCTACACGTGTTGAAGTGGCCTACAACCCGGAGTTCCTTCCCTTGCCAAAGCCGTGCCTGAAGGGCACGTCTGGGTTCACCTGGGAAGCTCAACAAGCTCCGCCACAGAGACCAACTTAGCTACACGTGTTGAAGTGGCCTACAACCCGGAGTTCCTTCACTTGCCAAAGCCGTGCCCGAAGGCACGTCTGTGTTCACCTGGGAAGCTCAACAAGCTCCGCCACAGAGACCAACTTAGCTACACGTGTTGAAATGGCCTACAACCCGAAGTTCCTGCCCTTGCCAAAGCCGTACCCGAAGGGCATGTCTGGGTTCACCTGAGAAGCTCAACAAGCTCCGCCACGCGGTCCACACAAGCTACACGTGTTGAAATGGCCTACAACCCGGAGTTCCTTCCCTTGCCAAAGCCGTGCCTGAAGGGCACGTCTGGGTTCACCTGAGAAGCTCAACAAGCTCCGCCACGCGGTCCACACAAGCTACACGTGTTGAAATGGCCTACAACCCGGAGTTCCTTCATTTGCCAAAGCCGTACCCGAAGGGCACGTCTGGGTTCACCTGAGAAGCTCAACAAGCCCCGCCACGCGGTCCACACAAGCTACACGTGTTGAAGTGGCCTACAACCCGGAGTTCCTTCCCTTGCCAAAGCCGTGCCTGAAGGGCACGTCTGGGTTCACCTGGGAAGCTCAACAAGCTCCGCCACAGAGACCAACTTAGCTACACGTGTTGAAGTGGCCTACAACCCGGAGTTCCTTCACTTGCCAAAGCCGTGCCCGAAGGCACGTCTGTGTTCACCTGGGAAGCTCAACAAGCTCCGCCACAGAGACCAACTTAGCTACACGTGTTGAAATGGCCTACAACCCGAAGTTCCTGCCCTTGCCAAAGCCGTGCCCGAAGGCACGTCTGTGTTCACCTGGGAAGCTCAACAAGCTCCGCCACAGAGACCAACTTAGCTACACGTGTTGAAGTGGCCTACAACCCGGAGTTCCTTCCCTTGCCAAAGCCGTACCCGAAGGGCATGTCTGGGTTCACCTGAGAAGCTCAACAAGCTCCGCCACGCGGTCCACACAAGCTACACGTGTTGAAATGGCCTACAACCCGGAGTTCCTTCCCTTGCCAAAGCCGTGCCTGAAGGGCACGTCTGGGTTCACCTGAGAAGCTCAACAAGCTCCGCCACGCGGTCCACACAAGCTACACGTGTTGAAATGGCCTACAACCCGGAGTTCCTTCATTTGCCAAAGCCGTACCCGAAGGGCACGTCTGGGTTCACCTGAGAAGCTCAACAAGCTCCGCCACGCGGTCCACACAAGCTACACGTGTTGAAATGGCCTACAACCCGGAGTTCCTTCCCTTGCCAAAGCCGTGCCCGAAGGGCACGTCTGGGTTCACTTGGGAAGCTCAACAACCTCCGCCACAGAGACCAACTAGGCTACACGTGTTGAAATGGCCTACAACCCGGAGTTCCTTTCCTTGCCAAAGCCGTACCCGAAGGGCACGTCTGGGTTCACCTGAGAAGCTCAACAAGCCCCGCCACGCGGTCCACACAAGCTACACGTGTTGAAGTGGCCTACAACCCGGAGTTCCTTCCCTTGCCAAAGCCGTGCCTGAAGGGCACGTCTGGGTTCACCTGGGAAGCTCAACAAGCTCCGCCACAGAGACCAACTTAGCTACACGTGTTGAAGTGGCCTACAACCCGGAGTTCCTTCACTTGCCAAAGCCGTGCCCGAAGGCACGTCTGTGTTCACCTGGGAAGCTCAACAAGCTCCGCCACAGAGACCAACTTAGCTACACGTGTTGAAATGGCCTACAACCCGAAGTTCCTGCCCTTGCCAAAGCCGTGCCCGAAGGCACGTCTGTGTTCACCTGGGAAGCTCAACAAGCTCCGCCACAGAGACCAACTTAGCTACACGTGTTGAAGTGGCCTACAACCCGGAGTTCCTTCCCTTGCCAAAGCCGTACCCGAAGGGCATGTCTGGGTTCACCTGAGAAGCTCAACAAGCTCCGCCACGCGGTCCACACAAGCTACACGTGTTGAAATGGCCTACAACCCGGAGTTCCTTCCCTTGCCAAAGCCGTGCCTGAAGGGCACGTCTGTGTTCACCTGGGAAGCTCAACAAGCTCCGCCACAAAGACCAACTTAGCTACACGTGTTGAAGTGGCCTACAACCCGGAGTTCCTTCCCTTGCCAAAGCCGTGCCCGAAGGGCACGTCTGTGTTCACCTGGGAAGCTCAACAAGCTCAGCCACAGAGACCAACTTAGCTACACGTGTTGAAATGGCCTACAACCCGAAGTTCCTTCCCTTGCCAAAGCCGTGCCCGAAGGCACGTCTGTGTTCACCTGGGAAGCTCAACAAGCTCCGCCACAAAGACCAACTTAGCTACACGTGTTGAAGTGGCCTACAACCCGGAGTTCCTTCCCTTGCTAAAGCCGTGCCCGAAGGGCACGTCTGTGTTCACCTGGGAAGCTCAACAAGCTCAGCCACAGAGACCAACTTAGCTACACGTGTTGAAATGGCCTACAACCCGGAGTTCCTTCCCTTGCCAAAGCCGTGCCCGAAGGCACGTCTGTGTTCACCTGGGAAGCTCAACAAGCTCCGCCACAGAGACCAACTTAGCTACACGTGTTGAAATGGCCTACAACCCGAAGTTCCTTCCCTTGCCAAAGCCGTGCCCGAAGGCACGTCTGTGTTCATTTGGGAAGCTCAACAAGCTCCGCCACAAAGACCAACTTAGCTACACGTGTTGAAGTGGCCTACAACCCGGAGTTCCTTCCCTTGCCAAAGCCGTGCCCGAAGGCACGTCTGTGTTCACCTGGGAAGCTCAACAAGCTCAGCCACAGAGACCAACTTAGCTACACGTGTTGAAATGGCCTACAACCCGGAGTTCCTTCCCTTGCCAAAGCCGTACCCGAAGGGCACGTCTGGGTTCACCTGAGAAGCTCAACAAGCTTCGCCACGCGGTCCACACAAGCTACACGTTTGAAATGGCCTACAACCCGGAGTTCCTTCCCTTGCCAAAGCCGTGCCCGAAGGCACGTCTGTGTTCACCTGGGAAGCTCAACAAGCTCCGCCACAAAGACCAACTTAGCTACACGTGTTGAAATGGCCTACAACCCGAAGTTCCTTCCCTTGCCAAAGCCGTGCCCGAAGGCACGTCTGTGTTCACCTGGGAAGCTCAACAAGCTCCGCCACAAAGACCAACTTAGCTACACGTGTTGAAGTGGCCTACAACCCGGAGTTCCTTCCCTTGCCAAAGCCGTGCCCGAAGGCACGTCTGTGTTCACCTGGGAAGCTCAACAAGCTCAGCCACAGAGACCAACTTAGCTACACGTGTTGAAATGGCCTACAACCCGGAGTTCCTTCCCTTGCCAAAGCCGTACCCGAAGGGCACGTCTGGGTTCACCTGAGAAGCTCAACAAGCTTCGCCACGCGGTCCACACAAGCTACACGTGTTGAAATGGCCTACAACCCGGAGTTTCTTCCCTTGCCAAAGCCGTGCCCGAAGGGCACGTCTGTGTTCACCTCGAAAGCTCAACAAGCTCCGCCACAAAGACCAACTAAGCTACACGTGTTGAAGTGGCCTACAACCCGGAGTTCCTTCCCTTGCCAAAGCCGTGCCCGAAGGCACGTCTGTGTTCACCTGGGAAGCTCAACAAGCTCCGCCACAAAGACCAACTTAGCTACACGTGTTGAAGTGGCCTACAACCCGGAGTTCCTTCCCTTGCCAAAGCCGTGCCCGAAGGCACGTCTGTGTTCACCTGGGAAGCTCAACAAGCTCCGCCACAGAGACCAACTTAGCTACACGTGTTGAAATGGCCTACAACCCGAAGTTCCTGCCCTTGCCAAAGCCGTGCCCGAAGGCACGTCTGTGTTCACCTGGGAAGCTCAACAAGCTCCGCCACAGAGACCAACTTAGCTACACGTGTTGAAGTGGCCTACAACCCGGAGTTCCTTCCCTTGCCAAAGCCGTACCCGAAGGGCATGTCTGGGTTCACCTGAGAAGCTCAACAAGCTCCGCCACGCGGTCCACACAAGCTACACGTGTTGAAATGGCCTACAACCCGGAGTTCCTTCCCTTGCCAAAGCCGTGCCTGAAGGGCACGTCTGTGTTCACCTGGGAAGCTCAACAAGCTCCGCCACAAAGACCAACTTAGCTACACGTGTTGAAGTGGCCTACAACCCGGAGTTCCTTCCCTTGCCAAAGCCGTGCCCGAAGGGCACGTCTGTGTTCACCTGGGAAGCTCAACAAGCTCAGCCACAGAGACCAACTTAGCTACACGTGTTGAAATGGCCTACAACCCGAAGTTCCTTCCCTTGCCAAAGCCGTGCCCGAAGGCACGTCTGTGTTCACCTGGGAAGCTCAACAAGCTCCGCCACAAAGACCAACTTAGCTACACGTGTTGAAGTGGCCTACAACCCGGAGTTCCTTCCCTTGCTAAAGCCGTGCCCGAAGGGCACGTCTGTGTTCACCTGGGAAGCTCAACAAGCTCAGCCACAGAGACCAACTTAGCTACACGTGTTGAAATGGCCTACAACCCGGAGTTCCTTCCCTTGCCAAAGCCGTGCCCGAAGGCACGTCTGTGTTCACCTGGGAAGCTCAACAAGCTCCGCCACAGAGACCAACTTAGCTACACGTGTTGAAATGGCCTACAACCCGAAGTTCCTTCCCTTGCCAAAGCCGTGCCCGAAGGCACGTCTGTGTTCATTTGGGAAGCTCAACAAGCTCCGCCACAAAGACCAACTTAGCTACACGTGTTGAAGTGGCCTACAACCCGGAGTTCCTTCCCTTGCCAAAGCCGTGCCCGAAGGCACGTCTGTGTTCACCTGGGAAGCTCAACAAGCTCAGCCACAGAGACCAACTTAGCTACACGTGTTGAAATGGCCTACAACCCGGAGTTCCTTCCCTTGCCAAAGCCGTACCCGAAGGGCACGTCTGGGTTCACCTGAGAAGCTCAACAAGCTTCGCCACGCGGTCCACACAAGCTACACGTTTGAAATGGCCTACAACCCGGAGTTCCTTCCCTTGCCAAAGCCGTGCCCGAAGGCACGTCTGTGTTCACCTGGGAAGCTCAACAAGCTCCGCCACAAAGACCAACTTAGCTACACGTGTTGAAATGGCCTACAACCCGAAGTTCCTTCCCTTGCCAAAGCCGTGCCCGAAGGCACGTCTGTGTTCACCTGGGAAGCTCAACAAGCTCCGCCACAAAGACCAACTTAGCTACACGTGTTGAAGTGGCCTACAACCCGGAGTTCCTTCCCTTGCCAAAGCCGTGCCCGAAGGCACGTCTGTGTTCACCTGGGAAGCTCAACAAGCTCAGCCACAGAGACCAACTTAGCTACACGTGTTGAAATGGCCTACAACCCGGAGTTCCTTCCCTTGCCAAAGCCGTACCCGAAGGGCACGTCTGGGTTCACCTGAGAAGCTCAACAAGCTTCGCCACGCGGTCCACACAAGCTACACGTGTTGAAATGGCCTACAACCCGGAGTTTCTTCCCTTGCCAAAGCCGTGCCCGAAGGGCACGTCTGTGTTCACCTCGAAAGCTCAACAAGCTCCGCCACAAAGACCAACTAAGCTACACGTGTTGAAATGGCCTACAACCCGGAGTTCCTTCCCTTGCCAAAGCCGTGGCCGAAGGGCACATCTGGGTTCACCTGAGAAGCTCAACAAGCTCCGCCACAAAGACCAACCTAGCTAGACGTGTTGAAGTGGCCTACAACCCGGAGTTCCTTCAGTGGCCAAAGCCGTGCCCGAAGGGCACGTCTGTGTTCACCTGGAAAGCTCAACAAGCTCCGCCACAGAGACCAACTTAGCTACACGTGTTGAAATGGCCTCAACCCGGAGTTCCTTCCCTTGCCAAAGCCGTGCCCGAAGGCACGTCTGTGTTCACCTGGGAAGCTCAACAAGCTCCGCCACAGAGACCAACTTAGCTACACGTGTTGAAATGGCCTACAACCCGGAGTTCCTTCCCTTGCCAAAGCCGTACCCGAAGGGCATGTCTGGGTTCACCTGAGAAGCTCAACAAGCTCCGCCACGCGGTCCACACAAGCTACACGTGTTGAAATGGCCTACAACCCGGAGTTCCTTCCCTTGCCAAAGCCGTGCCTGAAGGGCACGTCTGGGTTCACCTGGAAGGCTCAACAAGCTCCGCCACAAAGACCAACCTAGCTAGACGTGTTGAAGTGGCCTACAACCCGGAGTTCCTTCACTGGCCAAAGCCGTGCCCGAAGGGCACGTCTGTGTTCACCTGGAAAGCTCAACAAGCTCCGCCACAGAGACCAACTTAGCTACACGTGTTGAAATGGCCTACAACCCGGAGTTCCTTCCCTTGCCAAAGCCGTGCCCGAAGGCACGTCTGTGTTCACCTGGGAAGCTCAACAAGCTCCGCCACAGAGACCAACTTAGCTACACGTGTTGAAATGGCCTACAACCCGAAGTTCCTTCCCTTGCCAAAGCCGTGCCCGAAGGCACGTCTGTGTTCACCTGGGAAGCTCAACAAGCTCCGCCACAGAGACCAACTTAGCTACACGTGTTGAAATGGCCTACAACCCGGAGTTCCTTCCCTTGCCAAAGCCGTACCCGAAGGGCACGTCTGGGTTCACCTGAGAAGCTCAACAAGCTTCGCCACGCGGTCCACACAAGCTACACGTGTTGAAATGGCCTACAACCCGGAGTTCCTTCCCTTGCCAAAGCCGTGCCCGAAGGCACGTCTGTGTTCACCTGGGAAGCTCAACAAGCTCCGCCACAAAGACCAACTTAGCTACACGTGTTGAAATGGCCTACAACCCGAAGTTCCTTCCCTTGCCAAAGCCGTGCCCGAAGGCACGTCTGTGTTCACCTGGGAAGCTCAACAAGCTCCGCCACAAAGACCAACTTAGCTACACGTGTTGAAGTGGCCTACAACCCGGAGTTCCTTCCCTTGCCAAAGCCGTGCCCGAAGGCACGTCTGTGTTCACCTGGGAAGCTCAACAAGCTCAGCCACAGAGACCAACTTAGCTACACGTGTTGAAATGGCCTACAACCCGGAGTTCCTTCCCTTGCCAAAGCCGTACCCGAAGGGCACGTCTGGGTTCACCTGAGAAGCTCAACAAGCTTCGCCACGCGGTCCACACAAGCTACACGTGTTGAAATGGCCTACAACCCGGAGTTTCTTCCCTTGCCAAAGCCGTGCCCGAAGGGCACGTCTGTGTTCACCTCGAAAGCTCAACAAGCTCCGCCACAAAGACCAACCTAGCTAGACGTGTTGAAGTGGCCTACAACCCGGAGTTCCTTCAGTGGCCAAAGCCGTGCCCGAAGGGCACGTCTGTGTTCACCTGGAAAGCTCAACAAGCTCCGCCACAGAGACCAACTTAGCTACACGTGTTGAAATGGCCTACAACCCGGAGTTCCTTCCCTTGCCAAAGCCGTACCCGAAGGGCACGTCTGTGTTCACCTGAGAAGCTCAACAAGCTCCGCCACGCGGTCCACACAAGCTACACGTGTTGAAATGGCCTACAACCCGGAGTTCCTTCATTTGCCAAAGCCGTACCCGAAGGGCACGTCTGGGTTCACCTGAGAAGCTCAACAAGCCCCGCCACGCGGTCCACACAAGCTACACGTGTTGAAGTGGCCTACAACCCGGAGTTCCTTCACTTGCCAAAGCCGTGCCCGAAGGCACGTCTGTGTTCACCTGGGAAGCTCAACAAGGTCCGCCACAGTGACCAACTTAGCTACACGTGTTGAAATGGCCTACAACCCGGAGTTCCTTTCCTTGCCAAAGCCGTACCCGAAGGGCACGTCTGGGTTCACCTGAGAAGCTCAACAAGCCCCGCCACGCGGTCCACACAAGCTACACGTGTTGAAGTGGCCTACAACCCGGAGTTCCTTCACTTGCCAAAGCCGTGCCCGAAGGCACGTCTGTGTTCACCTGGGAAGCTCAACAAGCTCCGCCACAGAGACCAGCTTAGCTACACGTGTTGAAATGGCCTACAACCCGGAGTTCCTTCCCTTGCCAAAGCCGTGCCTGAAGGGCACGCCTGGGTTCACCTGGAAGGCTCAACAAGCTCCGCCACAAAGACCAACCTAGCTAGACGTGTTGAAGTGGCCTACAACCCGGAGTTCCTTCACTGGCTAAAGCCGTGCCCGAAGGGCACGTCTGTGTTCACCTGGAAAGCTCAACAAGCTCCGCCACAGAGACCAACTTAGCTACACGTGTTGAAATGGCCTACAACCCGGAGTTCCTTCCCTTGCCAAAGCCGTACCCGAAGGGCATGTCTGGGTTCACCTGAGAAGCTCAACAAGCTCCGCCACGCGGTCCACACAAGCTACACGTGTTGAAATGGCCTACAACCCGGAGTTCCTTCATTTGCCAAAGCCGTACCCGAAGGGCACGTCTGGGTTCACCTGAGAAGCTCAACAAGCTCCGCCACGCGGTCCACACAAGCTACACGTGTTGAAATGGCCTACAACCCGGAGTTCCTTCATTTGCCAAAGCCGTGCCCGAAGGGCACGTCTGGGTTCACTTGGGAAGCTCAACAACCTCCGCCACAGAGACCAACTTAGCTACACGTGTTGAAATGGCCTACAACCCGGAGTTCCTTTCCTTGCCAAAGCCGTACCCGAAGGGCACGTCTGGGTTCACCTGAGAAGCTCAACAAGCCCCGCCACGCGGTCCACACAAGCTACACGTGTTGAAATGGCCTACAACCCGGAGTTCCTTCCCTTGCCAAAGCCGTACCCGAAGGGCACGTCTGGGTTCACCTGAGAAGCTCAACAAGCTTCGCCACGCGGTCCACACAAGCTACACGTGTTGAAATGGCCTACAACCCGGAGTTTCTTCCCTTGCCAAAGCCGTGCCCGAAGGGCACGTCTGTGTTCACCTCGAAAGCTCAACAAGCTCCGCCACAAAGACCAACCTAGCTAGACGTGTTGAAGTGGCCTACAACCCGGAGTTCCTTCAGTGGCCAAAGCCGTGCCCGAAGGGCACGTCTGTGTTCACCTGGAAAGCTCAACAAGCTCCGCCACAGAGACCAACTTAGCTACACGTGTTGAAATGGCCTACAACCCGGAGTTCCTTCCCTTGCCAAAGCCGCGTACCCGAAGGGCACGTCTGTGTTCACCTGAGAAGCTCAACAAGCTCCGCCACGCGGTCCACACAAGCTACACGTGTTGAAATGGCCTACAACCCGGAGTTCCTTCATTTGCCAAAGCCGTACCCGAAGGGCACGTCTGGGTTCACCTGAGAAGCTCAACAAGCCCCGCCACGCGGTCCACACAAGCTACACGTGTTGAAGTGGCCTACAACCCGGAGTTCCTTCACTTGCCAAAGCCGTGCCCGAAGGCACGTCTGTGTTCACCTGGGAAGCTCAACAAGGTCCGCCACAGTGACCAACTTAGCTACACGTGTTGAAATGGCCTACAACCCGGAGTTCCTTTCCTTGCCAAAGCCGTACCCGAAGGGCACGTCTGGGTTCACCTGAGAAGCTCAACAAGCCCCGCCACGCGGTCCACACAAGCTACACGTGTTGAAGTGGCCTACAACCCGGAGTTCCTTCACTTGCCAAAGCCGTGCCCGAAGGCACGTCTGTGTTCACCTGGGAAGCTCAACAAGCTCCGCCACAGAGACCAGCTTAGCTACACGTGTTGAAATGGCCTACAACCCGGAGTTCCTTCCCTTGCCAAAGCCGTGCCTGAAGGGCACGCCTGGGTTCACCTGGAAGGCTCAACAAGCTCCGCCACAAAGACCAACCTAGCTAGACGTGTTGAAGTGGCCTACAACCCGGAGTTCCTTCACTGGCTAAAGCCGTGCCCGAAGGGCACGTCTGTGTTCACCTGGAAAGCTCAACAAGCTCCGCCACAGAGACCAACTTAGCTACACGTGTTGAAATGGCCTACAACCCGGAGTTCCTTCCCTTGCCAAAGCCGTACCCGAAGGGCATGTCTGGGTTCACCTGAGAAGCTCAACAAGCTCCGCCACGCGGTCCACACAAGCTACACGTGTTGAAATGGCCTACAACCCGGAGTTCCTTCCCTTGCCAAAGCCGTGCCTGAAGGGCACGTCTGGGTTCACCTGAGAAGCTCAACAAGCTCCGCCACGCGGTCCACACAAGCTACACGTGTTGAAATGTCCTACAACCCGGAGTTCCTTCATTTGCCAAAGCCGTACCCGAAGGGCACGTCTGGGTTCACCTGAGAAGCTCAACAAGCTCCGCCACGCGGTCCACACAAGCTACACGTGTTGAAATGGCCTACAACCCGGAGTTCCTTCATTTGCCAAAGCCGTGCCCGAAGGGCACGTCTGGGTTCACTTGGGAAGCTCAACAACCTCCGCCACAGAGACCAACTTAGCTACACGTGTTGAAATGGCCTACAACCCGGAGTTCCTTTCCTTGCCAAAGCCGTACCCGAAGGGCACGTCTGGGTTCACCTGAGAAGCTCAACAAGCCCCGCCACGCGGTCCACACAAGCTACACGTGTTGAAATGGCCTACAACCCGGAGTTCCTTCCCTTGCCAAAGCCGTGCCCCAAGGGCACGTCTGTGTTCACCTCGAAAGCTCAACAAGCTCCGCCACAAAGACCAACCTAGCTAGACGTGTTGAAGTGGCCTACAACCGGAGTTCCTTCACTTGCCAAAGCCGTGCCCGAAGGCACGTCTGTGTTCACCTGGTAAGCTCAACAAGCTCCGCCACAGAGACCAACTTAGCTACACGTGTTGAAATGGCCTACAACCCGGAGTTTCTTCCCTTGCCAAAGCCGTGCCCGAAGGGCACGTCTGTGTTCACCTCGAAAGCTCAACAAGCTCCGCCACAAAGACCAACTAAGCTACACGTGTTGAAATGGCCTACAACCCGGAGTTCCTTTCCTTGCCAAAGCCGTACCCGAAGGGCACGTCTGTGTTCACCTGGGAAGCTCAACAAGGTCCGCCACAGAGACCAACTTAGCTACACGTGTTGAAATGGCCTACAACCCGGAGTTCCTTTCCTTGCCAAAGCCGTACCCGAAGGGCACGTCTGGGTTCACCTGAGAAGCTCAACAAGCCCCGCCACGCGGTCCACACAAGCTACACGTGTTGAAGTGGCCTACAACCCGGAGTTCCTTCACTTGCCAAAGCCGTGCCCGAAGGCACGTCTGTGTTCACCTGGGAAGCTCAACAAGCTCCGCCACAGAGACCAACTTAGCTACACGTGTTGAAATGGCCTACAACCCGGAGTTTCTTCCCTTGCCAAAGCCGTGCCCGAAGGGCACGTCTGTGTTCACCTCGAAAGCTCAACAAGCTCCGCCACAAAGACCAACTAAGCTACACGTGTTGAAATGGCCTACAACCCGGAGTTCCTTCATTTGCCAAAGCCGTGCCCGAAGGCACGTCTGGGTTCACCTGGAAGGCTCAACAAGCTCCGCCACAAAGACCAACTAAGCTACACGTGTTGAAATGGCCTACAACCCGGAGTTCCTTCATTTGCCAAAGCCGTGCCCGAAGGCACGTCTGGGTTCACCTGGAAGGCTCAACAAGCTCCGCCACAAAGACCAACCTAGCTAGACGTGTTGAAGTGGCCTACAACCCGGAGTTCCTTCACTGGCTAAAGCCGTGCCCGAAGGGCACGTCTGTGTTCACCTGGAAAGCTCAACAAGCTCCGCCACAGAGACCAACTTAGCTACACGTGTTGAAATGGCCTACAACCCGGAGTTCCTTCCCTTGCCAAAGCCGTGCCCGAAGGCACGTCTGTGTTCACCTGGGAAGCACAACAAGCTCCGCCACAGAGACCAACTTAGCTACACGTGTTGAAATGGCCTACAACCCGGAGTTCCTTCCCTTGCCAAAGCCGTGCCCGAAGGGCACGTCTGGGTTCACCTGAGAAGCTCAACAAGCTCCGCCACGCGGTCCACACAAGCTACACGTGTTGAAATGGCCTACAACCCGGAGTTCCTTCCCTTGCTTTGTTCACCTCGAAAGCTCAACAAGCTCCGCCACAAAGACCAACCTAGCTAGACGTGTTGAAGTGGCCTACAACCGGAGTTCCTTCACTTGCCAAAGCCGTGCCCGAAGGCACGTCTGTGTTCACCTGGTAAGCTCAACAAGCTCCGCCACAGAGACCAACATAGCTACACGTGTTGAAATGGCCTACAACCCGGAGTTTCTTCCCTTGCCAAAGCCGTGCCCGAAGGGCACGTCTGTGTTCACCTCGAAAGCTCAACAAGCTCCGCCACAAAGACCAACTAAGCTACACGTGTTGAAATGGCCTACAACCCGGAGTTCCTTCAGTGGCCAAAGCCGTGCCCGAAGGGCACGTCTGTGTTCACCTGGAAAGCTCAACAAGCTCCGCCACAAAGACCAACCTAGCTAGACGTGTTGAAGGGGCCTACAACCCGGAGTTCCTTCAGTGGCCAAAGCCGTGCCCGAAGGGCACGTCTGTGTTCACCTGGAAAGCTCAACAAGCTCCGCCACAAAGACCAACCTAGCTAGACGTGTTGAAGGGGCCTACAACCCGGAGTTTCTTCCCTTGCCAAAGCCGTGCCCGAAGGCACGTCTGTGTTCACCTGGTAAGCTCAACAAGCTCCGCCACAGAGACCAACTTAGCTACACGTGTTGAAATGGCCTACAACCCGGAGTTTCTTCCCTTGCCAAAGCCGTGCCCGAAGGGCACGTCTGTGTTCACCTCGAAAGCTCAACAAGCTCCGCCACAAAGACCAACTAAGCTACACGTGTTGAAATGGCCTACAACCCGGAGTTCCTTCCCTTGCTTTGTTCACCTCGAAAGCTCAACAAGCTCCGCCACAAAGACCAACCTAGCTAGACGTGTTGAAGTGGCCTACAACCGGAGTTCCTTCACTTGCCAAAGCCGTGCCCGAAGGCACGTCTGTGTTCACCTGGTAAGCTCAACAAGCTCCGCCACAGAGGCCAACTTAGCTACACGTGTTGAAATGGCCTACAACCCGGAGTTTCTTCCCTTGCCAAAGCCGTGCCCGAAGGGCACGTCTGTGTTCACCTCGAAAGCTCAACAAGCTCCGCCACAAAGACCAACTAAGCTACACGTGTTGAAATGGCCTACAACCCGGAGTTCCTTTCCTTGCCAAAGCCGTACCCGAAGGGCACGTCTGGGTTCACCTGAGAAGCTCAACAAGCCCCGCCACGCGGTCCACACAAGCTACACGTGTTGAAGTGGCCTACAACCCGGAGTTCCTTCACTTGCCAAAGCCGTGCCCGAAGGCACGTCTGTGTTCACCTGGGAAGCTCAACAAGCTCCGCCACAGAGACCAACTTAGCTACACGTGTTGAAATGGCCTACAACCCGGAGTTTCTTCCCTTGCCAAAGCCGTGCCCGAAGGGCACGTCTGTGTTCACCTCGAAAGCTCAACAAGCTCCGCCACAAAGACCAACTAAGCTACACGTGTTGAAATGGCCTACAACCCGGAGTTCCTTCATTTGCCAAAGCCGTGCCCGAAGGCACGTCTGGGTTCACCTGGAAGGCTCAACAAGCTCCGCCACAAAGACCAACTAAGCTACACGTGTTGAAATGGCCTACAACCCGGAGTTCCTTCATTTGCCAAAGCCGTGCCCGAAGGCACGTCTGGGTTCACCTGGAAGGCTCAACAAGCTCCGCCACAAAGACCAACCTAGCTAGACGTGTTGAAGTGGCCTACAACCCGGAGTTCCTTCACTGGCTAAAGCCGTGCCCGAAGGGCACGTCTGTGTTCACCTGGAAAGCTCAACAAGCTCCGCCACAGAGACCAACTTAGCTACACGTGTTGAAATGGCCTACAACCCGGAGTTCCTTCCCTTGCCAAAGCCGTGCCCGAAGGCACGTCTGTGTTCACCTGGGAAGCACAACAAGCTCCGCCACAGAGACCAACTTAGCTACACGTGTTGAAATGGCCTACAACCCGGAGTTCCTTCCCTTGCCAAAGCCGTGCCCGAAGGGCACGTCTGGGTTCACCTGAGAAGCTCAACAAGCTCCGCCACGCGGTCCACACAAGCTACACGTGTTGAAATGGCCTACAACCCGGAGTTCCTTCCCTTGCTTTGTTCACCTCGAAAGCTCAACAAGCTCCGCCACAAAGACCAACCTAGCTAGACGTGTTGAAGTGGCCTACAACCGGAGTTCCTTCACTTGCCAAAGCCGTGCCCGAAGGCACGTCTGTGTTCACCTGGTAAGCTCAACAAGCTCCGCCACAGAGACCAACATAGCTACACGTGTTGAAATGGCCTACAACCCGGAGTTTCTTCCCTTGCCAAAGCCGTGCCCGAAGGGCACGTCTGTGTTCACCTCGAAAGCTCAACAAGCTCCGCCACAAAGACCAACTAAGCTACACGTGTTGAAATGGCCTACAACCCGGAGTTCCTTCAGTGGCCAAAGCCGTGCCCGAAGGGCACGTCTGTGTTCACCTGGAAAGCTCAACAAGCTCCGCCACAAAGACCAACCTAGCTAGACGTGTTGAAGGGGCCTACAACCCGGAGTTCCTTCAGTGGCCAAAGCCGTGCCCGAAGGGCACGTCTGTGTTCACCTGGAAAGCTCAACAAGCTCCGCCACAAAGACCAACCTAGCTAGACGTGTTGAAGGGGCCTACAACCCGGAGTTTCTTCCCTTGCCAAAGCCGTGCCCGAAGGCACGTCTGTGTTCACCTGGTAAGCTCAACAAGCTCCGCCACAGAGACCAACTTAGCTACACGTGTTGAAATGGCCTACAACCCGGAGTTTCTTCCCTTGCCAAAGCCGTGCCCGAAGGGCACGTCTGTGTTCACCTCGAAAGCTCAACAAGCTCCGCCACAAAGACCAACTAAGCTACACGTGTTGAAATGGCCTACAACCCGGAGTTCCTTCCCTTGCTTTGTTCACCTCGAAAGCTCAACAAGCTCCGCCACAAAGACCAACCTAGCTAGACGTGTTGAAGTGGCCTACAACCGGAGTTCCTTCACTTGCCAAAGCCGTGCCCGAAGGCACGTCTGTGTTCACCTGGTAAGCTCAACAAGCTCCGCCACAGAGGCCAACTTAGCTACACGTGTTGAAATGGCCTACAACCCGGAGTTTCTTCCCTTGCCAAAGCCGTGCCCGAAGGGCACGTCTGTGTTCACCTCGAAAGCTCAACAAGCTCCGCCACAAAGACCAACTAAGCTACACGTGTTGAAATGGCCTACAACCCGGAGTTCCTTCCCTTGCCAAAGCCGTGGCCGAAGGGCACGTCTGGGTTCACCTGAGAAGCTCAACAAGCTCCGCCACAAAGACCAACCTAGCTAGACGTGTTGAAGGGGCCTACAACCCGGAGTTCCTTCAGTGGCCAAAGCCGTGCCCGAAGGGCACGTCTGTGTTCACCTGGAAAGCTCAACAAGCTCCGCCACAGAGACCAACTTAGCTACACGTGTTGAAATGGCCTCAACCCGGAGTTCCTTCCCTTGCCAAAGCCGTGCCCGAAGGCACGTCTGTGTTCACCTGGGAAGCTCAACAAGCTCCGCCACAGAGACCAACTTAGCTACACGTGTTGAAATGGCCTACAACCCGAAGTTCCTTCCCTTGCCAAAGCCGTGCCCGAAGGCACGTCTGTGTTCACCTGGGAAGCTCAACAAGCTCCGCCACAAAGACCAACTTAGCTACACGTGTTGAAGTGGCCTACAACCCGGAGTTCCTTCACTTGCCAAAGCCGTGCCCGAAGGCACGTCTGTGTTCACCTGGGAAGCTCAACAAGCTCCGCCACAGAGACCAACTTAGCTACACGTGTTGAAATGGCCTACAACCCGGAGTTCCTTCCCTTGCCAAAGCCGTACCCGAAGGGCATGTCTGGGTTCACCTGAGAAGCTCAACAAGCTCAGCCACGCGGTCCACACAAGCTACACGTGTTGAAATGGCCTACAACCCGGAGTTCCTTCATTTGCCAAAGCCGTACCCGAAGGGCACGTCTGGGTTCACTTGGGAAGCTCAACAACCTCCGCCACAGAGACCAACTTAGCTACACGTGTTGAAATGGCCTACAACCCGGAGTTCCTTTAATTGCCAAAGCCGTACCCGAAGGGCACGTCTGGGTTCACCTGAGAAGCTCAACAAGCCCCGCCACGCGGTCCACACAAGCTACACGTGTTGAAGTGGCCTACAACCCGGAGTTCCTTCACTTGCCAAAGCCGTGCCCGAAGGCACGTCTGTGTTCACCTGGGAAGCTCAACAAGGTCCGCCACAGAGACCAACTTAGCTACACGTGTTGAAATGGCCTACAACCCGGAGTTCCTTTCCTTGCCAAAGCCGTACCCGAAGGGCACGTCTGGGTTCACCTGAGAAGCTCAACAAGCCCCGCCACGCGGTCCACACAAGCTACACGTGTTGAAGTGGCCTACAACCCGGAGTTCCTTCACTTGCCAAAGCCGTGCCCGAAGGCACGTCTGTGTTCACCTGGGAAGCTCAACAAGCTCCGCCACAGAGACCAACTTAGCTACACGTGTTGAAATGGCCTACAACCCGGAGTTCCTTCCCTTGCCAAAGCCGTGCCTGAAGGGCACGTCTGGGTTCACCTGGAAGGCTCAACAAGCTCCGCCACAAAGACCAACCTAGCTAGACGTGTTGAAGTGGCCTACAACCCGGAGTTCCTTCACTGGCTAAAGCCGTGCCCGAAGGGCACGTCTGTGTTCACCTGGAAAGCTCAACAAGCTCCGCCACAGAGACCAACTTAGCTACACGTGTTGAAATGGCCTACAACCCGGAGTTCCTTCCCTTGCCAAAGCCGTGCCCGAAGGCACGTCTGTGTTCACCTGGGAAGCTCAACAAGCTCCGCCACAGAGACCAACCTAGCTAGACGTGTTGAAGTGGCCTACAACCGGAGTTCCTTCACTTGCCAAAGCCGTGCCCGAAGGCACGTCTGTGTTCACCTGGGAAGCTCAACAAGCTCCGCCACAGAGACCAACTTAGCTACACGTGTTGAAATGGCCTACAACCCGGAGTTCCTTCATTTGCCAAAGCCGTGCCCGAAGGGCACGTCTGGGTTCACTTGGGAAGCTCAACAACCTCCGCCACAGAGACCAACTTAGCTACACGTGTTGAAATGGCCTACAACCCGGAGTTCCTTTCCTTGCCAAAGCCGTACCCGAAGGGCACGTCTGGGTTCACCTGAGAAGCTCAACAAGCCCCGCCACGCGGTCCACACAAGCTACACGTGTTGAAGTGGCCTACAACCCGGAGTTCCTTCACTTGCCAAAGCCGTGCCTGAAGGGCACGTCTGGGTTCACCTGGAAGGCTCAACAAGCTCCGCCACAAAGACCAACCTAGCTAGACGTGTTGAAGTGGCCTACAACCCGGAGTTCCTTCACTGGCTAAAGCCGTGCCCGAAGGGCACGTCTGTGTTCACCTGGAAAGCTCAACAAGCTCCGCCACAGAGACCAACTTAGCTACACGTGTTGAAATGGCCTACAACCCGGAGTTCCTTCCCTTGCCAAAGCCGTGCCCGAAGGGCACGTCTGGGTTCACCTGAGAAGCTCAACAAGCTCCGCCACGCGGTCCACACAAGCTACACGTGTTGAAATGGCCTACAACCCGGAGTTCCTTCCCTTGCCAAAGCCGTGCCCCAAGGGCACGGCTTTGTTCACCTCGAAAGCTCAACAAGCTCCGCCACAAAGACCAACCTAGCTAGACGTGTTGAAGTGGCCTACAACCGGAGTTCCTTCACTTGCCAAAGCCGTGCCCGAAGGCACGTCTGTGTTCACCTGATAAGCTCAACAAGCTCCGCCACAGAGACCAACTTAGCTACACGTGTTGAAATGGCCTACAACCCGGAGTTTCTTCCCTTGCCAAAGCCGTGCCCGAAGGGCACGTCTGTGTTCACCTCGAAAGCTCAACAAGCTCCGCCACAAAGACCAACTAAGCTACACGTGTTGAAATGGCCTACAACCCGGAGTTCCTTCCCTTGCCAAAGCCGTGGCCGAAGGGCACGTCTGGGTTCACCTGAGAAGCTCAACAAGCTCCGCCACAAAGACCAACCTAGCTAGACGTGTTGAAGGGGCCTACAACCCGGAGTTCCTTCAGTGGCCAAAGCCGTGCCCGAAGGGCACGTCTGTGTTCACCTGGAAAGCTCAACAAGCTCCGCCACAGAGACCAACTTAGCTACACGTGTTGAAATGGCCTCAACCCGGAGTTCCTTCCCTTGCCAAAGCCGTGCCCGAAGGCACGTCTGTGTTCACCTGGGAAGCTCAACAAGCTCCGCCACAGAGACCAACTTAGCTACACGTGTTGAAATGGCCTACAACCCGGAGTTCCTTCCCTTGCCAAAGCCGTGCCCCAAGGGCACGGCTTTGTTCACCTCGAAAGCTCAACAAGCTCCGCCACAAAGACCAACCTAGCTAGACGTGTTGAAGTGGCCTACAACCGGAGTTCCTTCACTTGCCAAAGCCGTGCCCGAAGGCACGTCTGTGTTCACCTGGTAAGCTCAACAAGCTCCGCCACAGAGACCAACTTAGCTACACGTGTTGAAATGGCCTACAACCCGGAGTTCCTTCCCTTGCCAAAGCCGTGGCCGAAGGGCACGTCTGGGTTCACCTGAGAAGCTCAACAAGCTCCGCCACAAAGACCAACCTAGCTAGACGTGTTGAAGGGGCCTACAACCCGGAGTTCCTTCAGTGGCCAAAGCCGTGCCCGAAGGGCACGTCTGTGTTCACCTGGAAAGCTCAACAAGCTCCGCCACAGAGACCAACTTAGCTACACGTGTTGAAATGGCCTCAACCCGGAGTTCCTTCCCTTGCCAAAGCCGTGCCCGAAGGCACGTCTGTGTTCACCTGGGAAGCTCAACAAGCTCCGCCACAGAGACCAACTTAGCTACACGTGTTGAAATGGCCTACAACCCGAAGTTCCTTCCCTTGCCAAAGCCGTGCCCGAAGGCACGTCTGTGTTCACCTGGGAAGCTCAACAAGCTCCGCCACAGAGACCAACTTAGCTACACGTGTTGAAATGGCCTACAACCCGGAGTTCCTTCCCTTGCCAAAGCCGTACCCGAAGGGCATGTCTGGGTTCACCTGAGAAGCTCAACAAGCTCCGCCACGCGGTCCACACAAGCTACACGTGTTGAAATGGCCTACAACCCGGAGTTCCTTCATTTGCCAAAGCCGTACCCGAAGGGCACGTCTGGGTTCACTTGGGAAGCTCAACAACCTCCGCCACAGAGACCAACTTAGCTACACGTGTTGAAATGGCCTACAACCCGGAGTTCCTTTAATTGCCAAAGCCGTACCCGAAGGGCACGTCTGGGTTCACCTGAGAAGCTCAACAAGCCCCGCCACGCGGTCCACACAAGCTACACGTGTTGAAGTAGCCTACAACCTGGAGTTCCTTCACTTGCCAAAGCCGTGCCCGAAGGCACGTCTGTGTTCACCTGGGAAGCTCAACAAGGTCCGCCACAGAGACCAACTTAGCTACACGTGTTGAAATGGCCTACAACCCGGAGTTCCTTTCCTTGCCAAAGCCGTACCCGAAGGGCACGTCTGGGTTCACCTGAGAAGCTCAACAAGCCCCGCCACGCGGTCCACACAAGCTACACGTGTTGAAGTGGCCTACAACCCGGAGTTCCTTCACTTGCCAAAGCCGTGCCCGAAGGCACGTCTGTGTTCACCTGGGAAGCTCAACAAGCTCCGCCACAGAGACCAACTTAGCTACACGTGTTGAAATGGCCTACAACCCGGAGTTCCTTCCCTTGCCAAAGCCGTGCCTGAAGGGCACGTCTGGGTTCACCTGGAAGGCTCAACAAGCTCCGCCACAAAGACCAACCTAGCTAGACGTGTTGAAGTGGCCTACAACCCGGAGTTCCTTCACTGGCTAAAGCCGTGCCCGAAGGGCACGTCTGTGTTCACCTGGAAAGCTCAACAAGCTCCGCCACAGAGACCAACTTAGCTACACGTGTTGAAATGGCCTACAACCCGGAGTTCCTTCCCTTGCCAAAGCCGTGCCCGAAGGCACGTCTGTGTTCACCTGGGAAGCTCAACAAGCTCCGCCACGCGGTCCACACAAGCTACACGTGTTGAAATGGCCTACAACCCGGAGTTCCTTCATTTGCCAAAGCCGTACCCGAAGGGCACGTCTGGGTTCACTTGGGAAGCTCAACAACCTCCGCCACAGAGACCAACTTAGCTACACGTGTTGAAATGGCCTACAACCCGGAGTTCCTTTAATTGCCAAAGCCGTACCCGAAGGGCACGTCTGGGTTCACCTGAGAAGCTCAACAAGCCCCGCCACGCGGTCCACACAAGCTACACGTGTTGAAGTGGCCTACAACCCGGAGTTCCTTCACTTGCCAAAGCCGTGCCCGAAGGCACGTCTGTGTTCACCTGGGAAGCTCAACAAGGTCCGCCACAGAGACCAACTTAGCTACACGTGTTGAAATGGCCTACAACCCGGAGTTCCTTTCCTTGCCAAAGCCGTACCCGAAGGGCACGTCTGGGTTCACCTGAGAAGCTCAACAAGCCCCGCCACGCGGTCCACACAAGCTACACGTGTTGAAGTGGCCTACAACCCGGAGTTCCTTCACTTGCCAAAGCCGTGCCCGAAGGCACGTCTGTGTTCACCTGGGAAGCTCAACAAGCTCCGCCACAGAGACCAACTTAGCTACACGTGTTGAAATGGCCTACAACCCGGAGTTCCTTCCCTTGCCAAAGCCGTGCCTGAAGGGCACGTCTGGGTTCACCTGGAAGGCTCAACAAGCTCCGCCACAAAGACCAACCTAGCTAGACGTGTTGAAGTGGCCTACAACCCGGAGTTCCTTCACTGGCTAAAGCCGTGCCCGAAGGGCACGTCTGTGTTCACCTGGAAAGCTCAACAAGCTCCGCCACAGAGACCAACTTAGCTACACGTGTTGAAATGGCCTACAACCCGGAGTTCCTTTCCTTGCCAAAGCCGTACCCGAAGGGCACGTCTGGGTTCACCTGAGAAGCTCAACAAGCCCCGCCACGCGGTCCACACAAGCTACACGTGTTGAAGTGGCCTACAACCCGGAGTTCCTTCACTTGCCAAAGCCGTGCCCGAAGGCACGTCTGTGTTCACCTGGGAAGCTCAACAAGCTCCGCCACAGAGACCAACTTAGCTACACGTGTTGAAATGGCCTACAACCCGGAGTTCCTTCCCTTGCCAAAGCCGTGCCTGAAGGGCACGTCTGGGTTCACCTGGAAGGCTCAACAAGCTCCGCCACAAAGACCAACCTAGCTAGACGTGTTGAAGTGGCCTACAACCCGGAGTTCCTTCACTGGCTAAAGCCGTGCCCGAAGGGCACGTCTGTGTTCACCTGGAAAGCTCAACAAGCTCCGCCACAGAGACCAACTTAGCTACACGTGTTGAAATGGCCTACAACCCGGAGTTCCTTCCCTTGCCAAAGCCGTGCCCGAAGGCACGTCTGTGTTCACCTGGGAAGCTCAACAAGCTCCGCCACAGAGACCAACCTAGCTAGACGTGTTGAAGTGGCCTACAACCGGAGTTCCTTCACTTGCCAAAGCCGTGCCCGAAGGCACGTCTGTGTTCACCTGGGAAGCTCAACAAGCTCCGCCACAGAGACCAACTTAGCTACACGTGTTGAAATGGCCTACAACCCGGAGTTCCTTCATTTGCCAAAGCCGTGCCCGAAGGGCACGTCTGGGTTCACTTGGGAAGCTCAACAACCTCCGCCACAGAGACCAACTTAGCTACACGTGTTGAAATGGCCTACAACCCGGAGTTCCTTTCCTTGCCAAAGCCGTACCCGAAGGGCACGTCTGGGTTCACCTGAGAAGCTCAACAAGCCCCGCCACGCGGTCCACACAAGCTACACGTGTTGAAGTGGCCTACAACCCGGAGTTCCTTCACTTGCCAAAGCCGTGCCTGAAGGGCACGTCTGGGTTCACCTGGAAGGCTCAACAAGCTCCGCCACAAAGACCAACCTAGCTAGACGTGTTGAAGTGGCCTACAACCCGGAGTTCCTTCACTGGCTAAAGCCGTGCCCGAAGGGCACGTCTGTGTTCACCTGGAAAGCTCAACAAGCTCCGCCACAGAGACCAACTTAGCTACACGTGTTGAAATGGCCTACAACCCGGAGTTCCTTCCCTTGCCAAAGCCGTGCCCGAAGGGCACGTCTGGGTTCACCTGAGAAGCTCAACAAGCTCCGCCACGCGGTCCACACAAGCTACACGTGTTGAAATGGCCTACAACCCGGAGTTCCTTCCCTTGCCAAAGCCGTGCCCCAAGGGCACGGCTTTGTTCACCTCGAAAGCTCAACAAGCTCCGCCACAAAGACCAACCTAGCTAGACGTGTTGAAGTGGCCTACAACCGGAGTTCCTTCACTTGCCAAAGCCGTGCCCGAAGGCACGTCTGTGTTCACCTGATAAGCTCAACAAGCTCCGCCACAGAGACCAACTTAGCTACACGTGTTGAAATGGCCTACAACCCGGAGTTTCTTCCCTTGCCAAAGCCGTGCCCGAAGGGCACGTCTGTGTTCACCTCGAAAGCTCAACAAGCTCCGCCACAAAGACCAACTAAGCTACACGTGTTGAAATGGCCTACAACCCGGAGTTCCTTCCCTTGCCAAAGCCGTGGCCGAAGGGCACGTCTGGGTTCACCTGAGAAGCTCAACAAGCTCCGCCACAAAGACCAACCTAGCTAGACGTGTTGAAGGGGCCTACAACCCGGAGTTCCTTCAGTGGCCAAAGCCGTGCCCGAAGGGCACGTCTGTGTTCACCTGGAAAGCTCAACAAGCTCCGCCACAGAGACCAACTTAGCTACACGTGTTGAAATGGCCTCAACCCGGAGTTCCTTCCCTTGCCAAAGCCGTGCCCGAAGGCACGTCTGTGTTCACCTGGGAAGCTCAACAAGCTCCGCCACAGAGACCAACTTAGCTACACGTGTTGAAATGGCCTACAACCCGGAGTTCCTTCCCTTGCCAAAGCCGTGCCCCAAGGGCACGGCTTTGTTCACCTCGAAAGCTCAACAAGCTCCGCCACAAAGACCAACCTAGCTAGACGTGTTGAAGTGGCCTACAACCGGAGTTCCTTCACTTGCCAAAGCCGTGCCCGAAGGCACGTCTGTGTTCACCTGGTAAGCTCAACAAGCTCCGCCACAGAGACCAACTTAGCTACACGTGTTGAAATGGCCTACAACCCGGAGTTCCTTCCCTTGCCAAAGCCGTGGCCGAAGGGCACGTCTGGGTTCACCTGAGAAGCTCAACAAGCTCCGCCACAAAGACCAACCTAGCTAGACGTGTTGAAGGGGCCTACAACCCGGAGTTCCTTCAGTGGCCAAAGCCGTGCCCGAAGGGCACGTCTGTGTTCACCTGGAAAGCTCAACAAGCTCCGCCACAGAGACCAACTTAGCTACACGTGTTGAAATGGCCTCAACCCGGAGTTCCTTCCCTTGCCAAAGCCGTGCCCGAAGGCACGTCTGTGTTCACCTGGGAAGCTCAACAAGCTCCGCCACAGAGACCAACTTAGCTACACGTGTTGAAATGGCCTACAACCCGAAGTTCCTTCCCTTGCCAAAGCCGTGCCCGAAGGCACGTCTGTGTTCACCTGGGAAGCTCAACAAGCTCCGCCACAGAGACCAACTTAGCTACACGTGTTGAAATGGCCTACAACCCGGAGTTCCTTCCCTTGCCAAAGCCGTACCCGAAGGGCATGTCTGGGTTCACCTGAGAAGCTCAACAAGCTCCGCCACGCGGTCCACACAAGCTACACGTGTTGAAATGGCCTACAACCCGGAGTTCCTTCATTTGCCAAAGCCGTACCCGAAGGGCACGTCTGGGTTCACTTGGGAAGCTCAACAACCTCCGCCACAGAGACCAACTTAGCTACACGTGTTGAAATGGCCTACAACCCGGAGTTCCTTTAATTGCCAAAGCCGTACCCGAAGGGCACGTCTGGGTTCACCTGAGAAGCTCAACAAGCCCCGCCACGCGGTCCACACAAGCTACACGTGTTGAAGTAGCCTACAACCTGGAGTTCCTTCACTTGCCAAAGCCGTGCCCGAAGGCACGTCTGTGTTCACCTGGGAAGCTCAACAAGGTCCGCCACAGAGACCAACTTAGCTACACGTGTTGAAATGGCCTACAACCCGGAGTTCCTTTCCTTGCCAAAGCCGTACCCGAAGGGCACGTCTGGGTTCACCTGAGAAGCTCAACAAGCCCCGCCACGCGGTCCACACAAGCTACACGTGTTGAAGTGGCCTACAACCCGGAGTTCCTTCACTTGCCAAAGCCGTGCCCGAAGGCACGTCTGTGTTCACCTGGGAAGCTCAACAAGCTCCGCCACAGAGACCAACTTAGCTACACGTGTTGAAATGGCCTACAACCCGGAGTTCCTTCCCTTGCCAAAGCCGTGCCTGAAGGGCACGTCTGGGTTCACCTGGAAGGCTCAACAAGCTCCGCCACAAAGACCAACCTAGCTAGACGTGTTGAAGTGGCCTACAACCCGGAGTTCCTTCACTGGCTAAAGCCGTGCCCGAAGGGCACGTCTGTGTTCACCTGGAAAGCTCAACAAGCTCCGCCACAGAGACCAACTTAGCTACACGTGTTGAAATGGCCTACAACCCGAAGTTCCTTCCCTTGCCAAAGCCGTGCCCGAAGGCACGTCTGTGTTCACCTGGGAAGCTCAACAAGCTCCGCCACAGAGACCAACTTAGCTACACGTGTTGAAATGGCCTACAACCCGGAGTTCCTTCCCTTGCCAAAGCCGTACCCGAAGGGCATGTCTGGGTTCACCTGAGAAGCTCAACAAGCTCCGCCACGCGGTCCACACAAGCTACACGTGTTGAAATGGCCTACAACCCGGAGTTCCTTCATTTGCCAAAGCCGTACCCGAAGGGCACGTCTGGGTTCACTTGGGAAGCTCAACAACCTCCGCCACAGAGACCAACTTAGCTACACGTGTTGAAATGGCCTACAACCCGGAGTTCCTTTAATTGCCAAAGCCGTACCCGAAGGGCACGTCTGGGTTCACCTGAGAAGCTCAACAAGCCCCGCCACGCGGTCCACACAAGCTACACGTGTTGAAGTAGCCTACAACCTGGAGTTCCTTCACTTGCCAAAGCCGTGCCCGAAGGCACGTCTGTGTTCACCTGGGAAGCTCAACAAGGTCCGCCACAGAGACCAACTTAGCTACACGTGTTGAAATGGCCTACAACCCGGAGTTCCTTTCCTTGCCAAAGCCGTACCCGAAGGGCACGTCTGGGTTCACCTGAGAAGCTCAACAAGCCCCGCCACGCGGTCCACACAAGCTACACGTGTTGAAGTGGCCTACAACCCGGAGTTCCTTCACTTGCCAAAGCCGTGCCCGAAGGCACGTCTGTGTTCACCTGGGAAGCTCAACAAGCTCCGCCACAGAGACCAACTTAGCTACACGTGTTGAAATGGCCTACAACCCGGAGTTCCTTCCCTTGCCAAAGCCGTGCCTGAAGGGCACGTCTGGGTTCACCTGGAAGGCTCAACAAGCTCCGCCACAAAGACCAACCTAGCTAGACGTGTTGAAGTGGCCTACAACCCGGAGTTCCTTCACTGGCTAAAGCCGTGCCCGAAGGGCACGTCTGTGTTCACCTGGAAAGCTCAACAAGCTCCGCCACAGAGACCAACTTAGCTACACGTGTTGAAATGGCCTACAACCCGGAGTTCCTTCCCTTGCCAAAGCCGTGCCCGAAGGCACGTCTGTGTTCACCTGGGAAGCTCAACAAGCTCCGCCACGCGGTCCACACAAGCTACACGTGTTGAAATGGCCTACAACCCGGAGTTCCTTCATTTGCCAAAGCCGTACCCGAAGGGCACGTCTGGGTTCACTTGGGAAGCTCAACAACCTCCGCCACAGAGACCAACTTAGCTACACGTGTTGAAATGGCCTACAACCCGGAGTTCCTTTAATTGCCAAAGCCGTACCCGAAGGGCACGTCTGGGTTCACCTGAGAAGCTCAACAAGCCCCGCCACGCGGTCCACACAAGCTACACGTGTTGAAGTGGCCTACAACCCGGAGTTCCTTCACTTGCCAAAGCCGTGCCCGAAGGCACGTCTGTGTTCACCTGGGAAGCTCAACAAGGTCCGCCACAGAGACCAACTTAGCTACACGTGTTGAAATGGCCTACAACCCGGAGTTCCTTTCCTTGCCAAAGCCGTACCCGAAGGGCACGTCTGGGTTCACCTGAGAAGCTCAACAAGCCCCGCCACGCGGTCCACACAAGCTACACGTGTTGAAGTGGCCTACAACCCGGAGTTCCTTCACTTGCCAAAGCCGTGCCCGAAGGCACGTCTGTGTTCACCTGGGAAGCTCAACAAGCTCCGCCACAGAGACCAACTTAGCTACACGTGTTGAAATGGCCTACAACCCGGAGTTCCTTCCCTTGCCAAAGCCGTGCCTGAAGGGCACGTCTGGGTTCACCTGGAAGGCTCAACAAGCTCCGCCACAAAGACCAACCTAGCTAGACGTGTTGAAGTGGCCTACAACCCGGAGTTCCTTCACTGGCTAAAGCCGTGCCCGAAGGGCACGTCTGTGTTCACCTGGAAAGCTCAACAAGCTCCGCCACAGAGACCAACTTAGCTACACGTGTTGAAATGGCCTACAACCCGGAGTTCCTTCCCTTGCCAAAGCCGTGCCCGAAGGCACGTCTGTGTTCACCTGGGAAGCTCAACAAGCTCCGCCACAGAGACCAACTTAGCTACACGTGTTGAAATGGCCTACAACCCGGAGTTCCTTCCCTTGCCAAAGCCGTGCCTGAAGGGCACGTCTGGGTTCACCTGAGAAGCTCAACAAGCTCCGCCACAAAGACCAACCTAGCTAGACGTGTTGAAATGGCCTACAACCCGGAGTTCCTTCATTTGCCAAAGCCGTACCCGAAGGGCACGTCTGGGTTCACTTGGGAAGCTCAACAACCTACGCCACAGAGACCAACTTAGCTACACGTGTTGAAATGGCCTACAACCCGGAGTTCCTTTAATTGCCAAAGCCGTACCCGAAGGGCACGTCTGGGTTCACCTGAGAAGCTCAACAAGCCCCGCCACGCGGTCCACACAAGCTACACGTGTTGAAGTGGCCTACAACCCGGAGTTCCTTCACTTGCCAAAACCGTGCCCGAAGGCACGTCTGTGTTCACCTGGGAAGCTCAACAAGGTCCGCCACAGAGACCAACTTAGCTACACGTGTTGAAATGGCCTACAACCCGGAGTTCCTTCCCTTGCCAAAGCCGTGCCCGAAGGGCACGTCTGGGTTCACCTGAGAAGCTCAACAAGCTCCGCCACGCGGTCCACACAAGCTACACGTGTTGAAATGGCCTACAACCCGGAGTTCCTTCCCTTGCCAAAGCCGTGCCCCAAGGGCACGTCTGTGTTCACCTCGAAAGCTCAACAAGCTCCGCCACAAAGACCAACCTAGCTAGACGTGTTGAAGTGGCCTACAACCGGAGTTCCTTCACTTGCCAAAGCCGTGCCCGAAGGCACGTCTGTGTTCACCTGGTAAGCTCAACAAGCTCCGCCACAGAGACCAACTTAGCTACACGTGTTGAAATGGCCTACAACCCGGAGTTCCTTTCCTTGCCAAAGCCGTACCCGAAGGGCACGTCTGGGTTCACCTGAGAAGCTCAACAAGCTCCGCCACGCGGTCCACACAAGCTACACGTGTTGAAATGGCCTACAACCCGGAGTTCCTTCATTTGCCAAAACCGTGCCCGAAGGGCACGTCTGGGTTCACTTGGGATGCTCAACAACCTCCGCCACAGAGACCAACTTAGCTACACGTGTTGAAATGGCCTACAACCCGGAGTTCCTTTCCTTGCCAAAGCCGTACCCGAAGGGCACGTCTGGGTTCACCTGAGAAGCTCAACAAGCTCCGCCACGCGGTCCACACAAGCTACACGTGTTGAAATGGCCTACAACCCGGAGTTCCTTTAATTGCCAAAGCCGTACCCGAAGGGCACGTCTGGGTTCACCTGAGAAGCTCAACAAGCTCCGCCACGCGGTCCACACAAACTACACGTGTTGAAATGGCCTACAACCCGGAGTTCCTTCCCTTGCCAAAGCCGTGCCCGAAGGCACGTCTGTGTTCACCTGGGAAGCTCAACAAGCTCCGCCACAGAGACCAACTTAGCTACACGTGTTGAAATGGCCTACAACCCGGAGTTCCTTCCCTTGCCAAAGCCGTACCCGAAGGGCATGTCTGGGTTCACCTCGAAAGCTCAACAAGCTCCGCCACAGAGACCAACTTAGCTACACGTGTTGAAATGGCCTACAACCCGGAGTTCCTTCCCTTGCCAAAGCCGTGCCTGAAGGGCACGTCTGGGTTCACCTGGAAGGCTCAACAAGCTCCGCCACAAAGACCAACCTAGCTAGACGTGTTGAAGTGGCCTACAACCCGGAGTTCCTTCACTGGCTAAAGCCGTGCCCGAAGGGCACGTCTGTGTTCACCTGGAAAGCTCAACAAGCTCCGCCACAGAGACCAACTTAGCTACACGTGTTGAAATGGCCTACAACCCGGAGTTCCTTCCCTTGCCAAAGCCGTACCCGAAGGGCATGTCTGGGTTCACCTGAGAAGCTCAACAAGCTCCGCCACGCGGTCCACACAAGCTACACGTGTTGAAATGGCCTACAACCCGGAGTTCCTTCCCTTGCCAAAGCCGTGCCTGAAGGGCACGTCTGGGTTCACCTGAGAAGCTCAACAAGCTCCGCCACGCGGTCCACACAAACTACACGTGTTGAAATGGCCTACAACCCGGAGTTCCTTCATTTGCCAAAGCCGTACCCGAAGGGCACGTCTGGGTTCACTTGGGAAGCTCAACAACCTCCGCCACAGAGACCAACTTAGCTACACGTGTTGAAATGGCCTACAACCCGGAGTTCCTTTAATTGCCAAAGCCGTACCCGAAGGGCACGTCTGTGTTCACCTCGAAAGCTCAACAAGCTCCGCCACAAAGACCAACTTAGCTACACGTGTTGAAATGGCCTACAACCCGGAGTTCCTTCCCTTGCCAAAGCCGTGCCCGAAGGGCACGTCTGGGTTCACCTGAGAAGCTCAACAAGCTCCGCCACGCGGTCCACACAAGCTACACGTGTTGAAATGGCCTACAACCCGGAGTTCCTTCCCTTGCCAAAGCCGTGCCCCAAGGGCACGTCTGTGTTCACCTCGAAAGCTCAACAAGCTCCGCCACAAAGACCAACCTAGCTAGACGTGTTGAAGTGGCCTACAACCGGAGTTCCTTCACTTGCCAAAGCCGTGCCCGAAGGCACGTCTGTGTTCACCTGGTAAGCTCAACAAGCTCCGCCACAGAGACCAACTTAGCTACACGTGTTGAAATGGCCTACAACCCGGAGTTCCTTTCCTTGCAAAAGCCGTACCCGAAGGGCACGTCTGGGTTCACCTGAGAAGCTCAACAAGCTCCGCCACGCGGTCCACACAAGCTACACGTGTTGAAATGGCCTACAACCCGGAGTTCCTTCATTTGCCAAAACCGTGCCCGAAGGGCACGTCTGGGTTCACTTGGGATGCTCAACAACCTCCGCCACAGAGACCAACTTAGCTACACGTGTTGAAATGGCCTACAACCCGGAGTTCCTTTCCTTGCCAAAGCCGTACCCGAAGGGCACGTCTGGGTTCACCTGAGAAGCTCAACAAGCTCCGCCACGCGGTCCACACAAGCTACACGTGTTGAAATGGCCTACAACCCGGAGTTCCTTCCCTTGCCAAAGCCGTGCCTGAAGGGCACGTCTGGGTTCACCTGAGAAGCTCAACAAGCTCCGCCACGCGGTCCACACAAACTACACGTGTTGAAATGGCCTACAACCCGGAGTTCCTTCATTTGCCAAAGCCGTACCCGAAGGGCACGTCTGGGTTCACTTGATAAGCTCAACAACCTCCGCCACAGAGACCAACTTAGCTACACGTGTTGAAATGGCCTACAACCCGGAGTTCCTTCCCTTGCCAAAGCCGTACCCGAAGGGCATGTCTGGGTTCACCTCGAAAGCTCAACAAGCTCCGCCACAGAGACCAACTTAGCTACACGTGTTGAAATGGCCTACAACCCGGAGTTCCTTCCCTTGCCAAAGCCGTGCCTGAAGGGCACGTCTGGGTTCACCTGGAAGGCTCAACAAGCTCCGCCACAAAGACCAACCTAGCTAGACGTGTTGAAGTGGCCTACAACCCGGAGTTCCTTCACTGGCTAAAGCCGTGCCCGAAGGGCACGTCTGTGTTCACCTGGAAAGCTCAACAAGCTCCGCCACAGAGACCAACTTAGCTACACGTGTTGAAATGGCCTACAACCCGGAGTTCCTTCCCTTGCCAAAGCCGTACCCGAAGGGCATGTCTGGGTTCACCTGAGAAGCTCAACAAGCTCCGCCACGCGGTCCACACAAGCTACACGTGTTGAAATGGCCTACAACCCGGAGTTCCTTCCCTTGCCAAAGCCGTGCCTGAAGGGCACGTCTGGGTTCACCTGAGAAGCTCAACAAGCTCCGCCACGCGGTCCACACAAACTACACGTGTTGAAATGGCCTACAACCCGGAGTTCCTTCATTTGCCAAAGCCGTACCCGAAGGGCACGTCTGGGTTCACTTGGGAAGCTCAACAACCTCCGCCACAGAGACCAACTTAGCTACACGTGTTGAAATGGCCTACAACCCGGAGTTCCTTTAATTGCCAAAGCCGTACCCGAAGGGCACGTCTGGGTTCACCTGAGAAGCTCAACAAGCCCCGCCACGCGGTCCACACAAGCTACACGTGTTGAAGTGGCCTACAACCCGGACTTCCTTCACTTGCCAAAGCCGTGCCCGAAGGCACGTCTGTGTTCACCTGGGAAGCTCAACAAGGTCCGCCACAGAGACCAACTTAGCTACACGTGTTGAAATGGCCTACAACCCGGAGTTCCTTCCCTTGCCAAAGCCGTGCCCGAAGGGCACGTCTGGGTTCACCTGAGAAGCTCAACAAGCTCCGCCACGCGGTCCACACAAGCTACACGTGTTGAAATGGCCTACAACCCGGAGTTCCTTCCCTTGCCAAAGCCGTGCCCCAAGGGCACGTCTGTGTTCACCTCGAAAGCTCAACAAGCTCCGCCACAAAGACCAACCTAGCTAGACGTGTTGAAGTGGCCTACAACCGGAGTTCCTTCACTTGCCAAAGCCGTGCCCGAAGGCACGTCTGTGTTCACCTGGTAAGCTCAACAAGCTCCGCCACAGAGACCAACTTAGCTACACGTGTTGAAATGGCCTACAACCCGGAGTTCCTTTCCTTGCCAAAGCCGTACCCGAAGGGCACGTCTGGGTTCACCTGAGAAGCTCAACAAGCTCCGCCACGCGGTCCACACAAGCTACACGTGTTGAAATGGCCTACAACCCGGAGTTCCTTCATTTGCCAAAACCGTGCCCGAAGGGCACGTCTGGGTTCACTTGGGATGCTCAACAACCTCCGCCACAGAGACCAACTTAGCTACACGTGTTGAAATGGCCTACAACCCGGAGTTCCTTTCCTTGCCAAAGCCGTACCCGAAGGGCACGTCTGGGTTCACCTGAGAAGCTCAACAAGCTCCGCCACGCGGTCCACACAAGCTACACGTGTTGAAATGGCCTACAACCCGGAGTTCCTTCCCTTGCCAAAGCCGTGCCTGAAGGGCACGTCTGGGTTCACCTGAGAAGCTCAACAAGCTCCGCCACGCGGTCCACACAAACTACACGTGTTGAAATGGCCTACAACCCGGAGTTCCTTCATTTGCCAAAGCCGTACCCGAAGGGCACGTCTGGGTTCACTTGATAAGCTCAACAACCTCCGCCACAGAGACCAACTTAGCTACACGTGTTGAAATGGCCTACAACCCGGAGTTCCTTTAATTGCCAAAGCCGTACCCGAAGGGCACGTCTGGGTTCACCTGAGAAGCTCAACAAGCCCCGCCACGCGGTCCACACAAGCTACACGTGTTGAAGTGGCCTACAACCCGGAGTTCCTTCACTTGCCAAAGCCGTGCCCGAAGGCACGTCTGTGTTCACCTGGGAAGCTCAACAAGGTCCGCCACAGAGACCAACTTAGCTACACGTGTTGAAATGGCCTACAACCCGGAGTTCCTTCCCTTGCCAAAGCCGTGCCCGAAGGGCACGTCTGGGTTCACCTGGGAAGCTCAACAAGCTCCGCCACGCGGTCCACACAAGCTACACGTGTTGAAATGGCCTACAACCCGGAGTTCCTTCCCTTGCCAAAGCCGTGCCCCAAGGGCATGTCTGGGTTCACCTGAGAAGCTCAACAAGCTCCGCCACGCGGTCCACACAAGCTACACGTGTTGAAATGGCCTACAACCCGGAGTTCCTTCCCTTGCCAAAGCCGTGCCTGAAGGGCACGTCTGGGTTCACCTGAGAAGCTCAACAAGCTCCGCCACGCGGTCCACACAAACTACACGTGTTGAAATGGCCTACAACCCGGAGTTCCTTCATTTGCCAAAGCCGTACCCGAAGGGCACGTCTGGGTTCACTTGGGAAGCTCAACAACCTCCGCCACAGAGACCAACTTAGCTACACGTGTTGAAATGGCCTACAACCCGGAGTTCCTTTAATTTCCAAAGCCGTACCCGAAGGCACGTCTGTGTTCACCTGGTAAGCTCAACAAGCTCCGCCACAGAGACCAACTTAGCTACACGTGTTGAAATGGCCTACAACCCGGAGTTCCTTTCCTTGCCAAAGCCGTACCCGAAGGGCACGTCTGGGTTCACCTGAGAAGCTCAACAAGCTCCGCCACGCGGTCCACACAAGCTACACGTGTTGAAATGGCCTACAACCCGGAGTTCCTTCATTTGCCAAAACCGTGCCCGAAGGGCACGTCTGGGTTCACTTGGGATGCTCAACAACCTCCGCCACAGAGACCAACTTAGCTACACGTGTTGAAATGGCCTACAACCCGGAGTTCCTTTCCTTGCCAAAGCCGTACCCGAAGGGCACGTCTGGGTTCACCTGAGAAGCTCAACAAGCTCCGCCACGCGGTCCACACAAGCTACACGTGTTGAAATGGCCTACAACCCGGAGTTCCTTCCCTTGCCAAAGCCGTGCCTGAAGGGCACGTCTGGGTTCACCTGAGAAGCTCAACAAGCTCCGCCACGCGGTCCACACAAACTACACGTGTTGAAATGGCCTACAACCCGGAGTTCCTTCATTTGCCAAAGCCGTACCCGAAGGGCACGTCTGGGTTCACTTGGGAAGCTCAACAACCTCCGCCACAGAGACCAACTTAGCTACACGTGTTGAAATGGCCTACAACCCGGAGTTCCTTTAATTGCCAAAGCCGTACCCGAAGGGCACGTCTGGGTTCACCTGAGAAGCTCAACAAGCCCCGCCACGCGGTCCACACAAGCTACACGTGTTGAAGTGGCCTACAACCCGGAGTTCCTTCACTTGCCAAAGCCGTGCCCGAAGGCACGTCTGTGTTCACCTGGGAAGCTCAACAAGGTCCGCCACAGAGACCAACTTAGCTACACGTGTTGAAATGGCCTACAACCCGGAGTTCCTTCCCTTGCCAAAGCCGTGCCCGAAGGGCACGTCTGGGTTCACCTGAGAAGCTCAACAAGCTCCGCCACGCGGTCCACACAAGCTACACGTGTTGAAATGGCCTACAACCCGGAGTTCCTTCCCTTGCCAAAGCCGTGCCTGAAGGGCACGTCTGGGTTCACCTGAGAAGCTCAACAAGCTCCGCCACGCGGTCCACACAAACTACACGTGTTGAAATGGCCTACAACCCGGAGTTCCTTCATTTGCCAAAGCCGTACCCGAAGGGCACGTCTGGGTTCACTTGGGAAGCTCAACAACCTCCGCCACAGAGACCAACTTAGCTACACGTGTTGAAATGGCCTACAACCCGGAGTTCCTTTAATTTCCAAAGCCGTACCCGAAGGGCACGTCTGGGTTCACCTGAGAAGCTCAACAAGCCCCGCCACGCGGTCCACACAAGCTACACGTGTTGAAGTGGCCTACAACCCGGAGTTCCTTCACTTGCCAAAGCCGTGCCCGAAGGCACGTCTGTGTTCACCTGGGAAGCTCAACAAGGTCCGCCACAGAGACCAACTTAGCTACACGTGTTGAAATGGCCTACAACCCGGAGTTCCTTCCCTTGCCAAAGCCGTGCCCGAAGGGCACGTCTGGGTTCACCTGAGAAGCTCAACAAGCTCCGCCACGCGGTCCACACAAGCTACACGTGTTGAAATGGCCTACAACCCGGAGTTCCTTCCCTTGCCAAAGCCGTGCCCCAAGGGCACGTCTGTGTTCACCTCGAAAGCTCAACAAGCTCCGCCACAAAGACCAACCTAGCTAGACGTGTTGAAGTGGCCTACAACCCGGAGTTCCTTTCCTTGCCAAAGCCGTACCCGAAGGGCACGTCTGGGTTCACCTGAGAAGCTCAACAAGCTCCGCCACGCGGTCCACACAAGCTACACGTGTTGAAATGGCCTACAACCCGGAGTTCCTTCATTTGCCAAAACCGTGCCCGAAGGGCACGTCTGGGTTCACTTGGGATGCTCAACAACCTCCGCCACAGAGACCAACTTAGCTACACGTGTTGAAATGGCCCACAACCCGGAGTTCCTTTCCTTGCCAAAGCCGTACCCGAAGGGCACGTCTGGGTTCACCTGAGAAGCTCAACAAGCTCCGCCACGCGGTCCACACAAGCTACACGTGTTGAAATGGCCTACAACCCGGAGTTCCTTCCCTTGCCAAAGCCGTGCCCCAAGGGCACGTCTGTGTTCACCTCGAAAGCTCAACAAGCTCCGCCACAAAGACCAACCTAGCTAGACGTGTTGAAGTGGCCTACAACCGGAGTTCCTTCACTTGCCAAAGCCGTGCCCGAAGGCACGTCTGTGTTCACCTGGGAAGCTCAACAAGCTCCGCCACAGAGACCAACTTAGCTACACGTGTTGAAATGGCCTACAACCCGGAGTTCCTTTCCTTGCCAAAGCCGTACCCGAAGGGCACGTCTGGGTTCACCTGAGAAGCTCAACAAGCTCCGCCACGCGGTCCACACAAGCTACACGTGTTGAAATGGCCTACAACCCGGAGTTCCTTCCCTTGCCAAAGCCGTGCCCCAAGGGCACGTCTGTGTTCACCTCGAAAGCTCAACAAGCTCCGCCACAAAGACCAACCTAGCTAGACGTGTTGAAGTGGCCTACAACCGGAGTTCCTTCACTTGCCAAAGCCGTGCCCGAAGGCACGTCTGTGTTCACCTGGTAAGCTCAACAAGCTCCGCCACAGAGACCAACTTAGCTACACGTGTTGAAATGGCCTACAACCCGGAGTTCCTTTCCTTGCCAAAGCCGTACCCGAAGGGCACGTCTGGGTTCACCTGAGAAGCTCAACAAGCTCCGCCACGCGGTCCACACAAGCTACACGTGTTGAAATGGCCTACAACCCGGAGTTCCTTCATTTGCCAAAACCGTGCCCGAAGGGCACGTCTGGGTTCACTTGGGATGCTCAACAACCTCCGCCACAGAGACCAACTTAGCTACACGTGTTGAAATGGCCTACAACCCGGAGTTCCTTTCCTTGCCAAAGCCGTACCCGAAGGGCACGTCTGGGTTCACCTGAGAAGCTCAACAAGCTCCGCCACGCGGTCCACACAAGCTACACGTGTTGAAATGGCCTACAACCCGGAGTTCCTTCACTTGCCAAAGCCGTGCCCGAAGGCACGTCTGTGTTCACCTGGGAAGCTCAACAAGCTCCGCCACAAAGACCAACCTAGCTAGACGTGTTGAAGTGGCCTACAACCGGAGTTCCTTCACTTGCCAAAGCCGTGCCCGAAGGCACGTCTGTGTTCACCTGGTAAGCTCAACAAGCTCCGCCACAGAGACCAACTTAGCTACACGTGTTGAAATGGCCTACAACCCGGAGTTCCTTTCCTTGCCAAAGCCGTACCCGAAGGGCACGTCTGGGTTCACCTGAGAAGCTCAACAAGCTCCGCCACGCGGTCCACACAAGCTACACGTGTTGAAATGGCCTACAACCCGGAGTTCCTTCATTTGCCAAAACCGTGCCCGAAGGGCACGTCTGGGTTCACTTGGGATGCTCAACAACCTCCGCCACAGAGACCAACTTAGCTACACGTGTTGAAATGGCCTACAACCCGGAGTTCCTTCATTTGCCAAAGCCGTACCCGAAGGGCACGTCTGGGTTCACTTGGGAAGCTCAACAACCTCCGCCACAGAGACCAACTTAGCTACACGTGTTGAAATGGCCTACAACCCGGAGTTCCTTTAATTTCCAAAGCCGTACCCGAAGGGCACGTCTGGGTTCACCTGAGAAGCTCAACAAGCCCCGCCACGCGGTCCACACAAGCTACACGTGTTGAAGTGGCCTACAACCCGGAGTTCCTTCACTTGCCAAAGCCGTACCCGAAGGGGACGTCTGGGTTCACCTGAGTAGCTCAACAAGCTCCGCCACGCGGTCCACACAAACTACACGTGTTGAAATGGCCTACAACCCGGAGTTCCTTCATTTGCCAAAGCCGTACCCGAAGGGCACGTCTGGGTTCACTTGGGAAGCTCAACAACCTCCGCCACAGAGACCAACTTAGCTACACGTGTTGAAATGGCCTACAACCCGGAGTTCCTTTAATTGCCAAAGCCGTACCCGAAGGGCACGTCTGGGTTCACCTGAGAAGCTCAACAAGCCCCGCCACGCGGTCCACACAAGCTACACGTGTTGAAGTGGCCTACAACCCGGAGTTCCTTCACTTGCCAAAGCCGTGCCCGAAGGCACGTCTGTGTTCACCTGGGAAGCTCAACAAGGTCCGCCACAGAGACCAACTTAGCTACACGTGTTGAAATGGCCTACAACCCGGAGTTCCTTCCCTTGCCAAAGCCGTGCCCGAAGGGCACGTCTGGGTTCACCTGAGAAGCTCAACAAGCTCCGCCACGCGGTCCACACAAGCTACACGTGTTGAAATGGCTTACAACCCGAAGTTCCTTCATTTGCCAAAGCCGTACCCGAAGGGCACGTCTGGGTTCACCTGAGAAGCTCAACAAGCCCCGCCACGCGGTCCACACAAGCTACACGTGTTGAAGTGGCCTACAACCCGGAGTTCCTTCACTTGCCAAAGCCGTGCCCGAAGGCACGTCTGTGTTCACCTGGGAAGCTCAACAAGGTCCGCCACAGAGACCAACTTAGCTACACGTGTTGAAATGGCCTACAACCCGGAGTTCCTTCCCTTGCCAAAGCCGTGCCCGAAGGGCACGTCTGGGTTCACCTGAGAAGCTCAACAAGCTCCGCCACGCGGTCCACACAAGCTACACGTGTTGAAATGGCCTACAACCCGGAGTTCCTTCCCTTGCCAAAGCCGTGCCCCAAGGGCACGTCTGTGTTCACCTCGAAAGCTCAACAAGCTCCGCCACAAAGACCAACCTAGCTAGACGTGTTGAAGTGGCCTACAACCGGAGTTCCTTCACTTGCCAAAGCCGTGCCCGAAGGCACGTCTGTGTTCACCTGGTAAGCTCAACAAGCTCCGCCACAGAGACCAACTTAGCTACACGTGTTGAAATGGCCTACAACCCGGAGTTCCTTTCCTTGCCAAAGCCGTACCCGAAGGGCACGTCTGGGTTCACCTGAGAAGCTCAACAAGCTCCGCCACGCGGTCCACACAAGCTACACGTGTTGAAATGGCCTACAACCCGGAGTTCCTTCATTTGCCAAAACCGTGCCCGAAGGGCACGTCTGGGTTCACTTGGGATGCTCAACAACCTCCGCCACAGAGACCAACTTAGCTACACGTGTTGAAATGGCCCACAACCCGGAGTTCCTTTCCTTGCCAAAGCCGTACCCGAAGGGCACGTCTGGGTTCACCTGAGAAGCTCAACAAGCTCCGCCACGCGGTCCACACAAGCTACACGTGTTGAAATGGCCTACAACCCGGAGTTCCTTCCCTTGCCAAAGCCGTGCCCCAAGGGCACGTCTGTGTTCACCTCGAAAGCTCAACAAGCTCCGCCACAAAGACCAACCTAGCTAGACGTGTTGAAGTGGCCTACAACCGGAGTTCCTTCACTTGCCAAAGCCGTGCCCGAAGGCACGTCTGTGTTCACCTGGGAAGCTCAACAAGCTCCGCCACAGAGACCAACTTAGCTACACGTGTTGAAATGGCCTACAACCCGGAGTTCCTTTCCTTGCCAAAGCCGTACCCGAAGGGCACGTCTGGGTTCACCTGAGAAGCTCAACAAGCTCCGCCACGCGGTCCACACAAGCTACACGTGTTGAAATGGCCTACAACCCGGAGTTCCTTCCCTTGCCAAAGCCGTGCCCCAAGGGCACGTCTGTGTTCACCTCGAAAGCTCAACAAGCTCCGCCACAAAGACCAACCTAGCTAGACGTGTTGAAGTGGCCTACAACCGGAGTTCCTTCACTTGCCAAAGCCGTGCCCGAAGGCACGTCTGTGTTCACCTGGTAAGCTCAACAAGCTCCGCCACAGAGACCAACTTAGCTACACGTGTTGAAATGGCCTACAACCCGGAGTTCCTTTCCTTGCCAAAGCCGTACCCGAAGGGCACGTCTGGGTTCACCTGAGAAGCTCAACAAGCTCCGCCACGCGGTCCACACAAGCTACACGTGTTGAAATGGCCTACAACCCGGAGTTCCTTCCCTTGCCAAAGCCGTGCCCCAAGGGCACGTCTGTGTTCACCTCGAAAGCTCAACAAGCTCCGCCACAAAGACCAACCTAGCTAGACGTGTTGAAGTGGCCTACAACCGGAGTTCCTTCACTTGCCAAAGCCGTGCCCGAAGGCACGTCTGTGTTCACCTGGGAAGCTCAACAAGCTCCGCCACAGAGACCAACTTAGCTACACGTGTTGAAATGGCCTACAACCCGGAGTTCCTTTCCTTGCCAAAGCCGTACCCGAAGGGCACGTCTGGGTTCACCTGAGAAGCTCAACAAGCTCCGCCACGCGGTCCACACAAGCTACACGTGTTGAAATGGCCTACAACCCGGAGTTCCTTCCCTTGCCAAAGCCGTGCCCCAAGGGCACGTCTGTGTTCACCTCGAAAGCTCAACAAGCTCCGCCACAAAGACCAACCTAGCTAGACGTGTTGAAGTGGCCTACAACCGGAGTTCCTTCACTTGCCAAAGCCGTGCCCGAAGGCACGTCTGTGTTCACCTGGTAAGCTCAACAAGCTCCGCCACAGAGACCAACTTAGCTACACGTGTTGAAATGGCCTACAACCCGGAGTTCCTTTCCTTGCCAAAGCCGTACCCGAAGGGCACGTCTGGGTTCACCTGAGAAGCTCAACAAGCTCCGCCACGCGGTCCACACAAGCTACACGTGTTGAAATGGCCTACAACCCGGAGTTCCTTCATTTGCCAAAACCGTGCCCGAAGGGCACGTCTGGGTTCACTTGGGATGCTCAACAACCTCCGCCACAGAGACCAACTTAGCTACACGTGTTGAAATGGCCTACAACCCGGAGTTCCTTTCCTTGCCAAAGCCGTGCCCCAAGGGCACGTCTGTGTTCACCTCGAAAGCTCAACAAGCTCCGCCACAAAGACCAACCTAGCTAGACGTGTTGAAGTGGCCTACAACCGGAGTTCCTTTCCTTGCCAAAGCCGTACCCGAAGGGCACGTCTGGGTTCACCTGAGAAGCTCAACAAGCTCCGCCACGCGGTCCACACAAGCTACACGTGTTGAAATGGCCTACAACCCGGAGTTCCTTCATTTGCCAAAGCCGTACCCGAAGGGCACGTCTGGGTTCACTTGATAAGCTCAACAACCTCCGCCACAGAGACCAACTTAGCTACACGTGTTGAAATGGCCTACAACCCGGAGTTCCTTTAATTGCCAAAGCCGTACCCGAAGGGCACGTCTGGGTTCACCTGAGAAGCTCAACAAGCCCCGCCACGCGGTCCACACAAGCTACACGTGTTGAAGTGGCCTACAACCCGGAGTTCCTTCACTTGCCAAAGCCGTGCCCGAAGGCACGTCTGTGTTCACCTGGGAAGCTCAACAAGGTCCGCCACAGAGACCAACTTAGCTACACGTGTTGAAATGGCCTACAACCCGGAGTTCCTTCCCTTGCCAAAGCCGTGCCCGAAGGGCACGTCTGGGTTCACCTGGGAAGCTCAACAAGCTCCGCCACGCGGTCCACACAAGCTACACGTGTTGAAATGGCCTACAACCCGGAGTTCCTTCCCTTGCCAAAGCCGTGCCCCAAGGGCATGTCTGGGTTCACCTGAGAAGCTCAACAAGCTCCGCCACGCGGTCCACACAAGCTACACGTGTTGAAATGGCCTACAACCCGGAGTTCCTTCCCTTGCCAAAGCCGTGCCTGAAGGGCACGTCTGGGTTCACCTGAGAAGCTCAACAAGCTCCGCCACGCGGTCCACACAAACTACACGTGTTGAAATGGCCTACAACCCGGAGTTCCTTCATTTGCCAAAGCCGTACCCGAAGGGCACGTCTGGGTTCACTTGGGAAGCTCAACAACCTCCGCCACAGAGACCAACTTAGCTACACGTGTTGAAATGGCCTACAACCCGGAGTTCCTTTAATTTCCAAAGCCGTACCCGAAGGCACGTCTGTGTTCACCTGGTAAGCTCAACAAGCTCCGCCACAGAGACCAACTTAGCTACACGTGTTGAAATGGCCTACAACCCGGAGTTCCTTTCCTTGCCAAAGCCGTACCCGAAGGGCACGTCTGGGTTCACCTGAGAAGCTCAACAAGCTCCGCCACGCGGTCCACACAAGCTACACGTGTTGAAATGGCCTACAACCCGGAGTTCCTTCATTTGCCAAAACCGTGCCCGAAGGGCACGTCTGGGTTCACTTGGGATGCTCAACAACCTCCGCCACAGAGACCAACTTAGCTACACGTGTTGAAATGGCCTACAACCCGGAGTTCCTTTCCTTGCCAAAGCCGTACCCGAAGGGCACGTCTGGGTTCACCTGAGAAGCTCAACAAGCTCCGCCACGCGGTCCACACAAGCTACACGTGTTGAAATGGCCTACAACCCGGAGTTCCTTCCCTTGCCAAAGCCGTGCCTGAAGGGCACGTCTGGGTTCACCTGAGAAGCTCAACAAGCTCCGCCACGCGGTCCACACAAACTACACGTGTTGAAATGGCCTACAACCCGGAGTTCCTTCATTTGCCAAAGCCGTACCCGAAGGGCACGTCTGGGTTCACTTGGGAAGCTCAACAACCTCCGCCACAGAGACCAACTTAGCTACACGTGTTGAAATGGCCTACAACCCGGAGTTCCTTTAATTGCCAAAGCCGTACCCGAAGGGCACGTCTGGGTTCACCTGAGAAGCTCAACAAGCCCCGCCACGCGGTCCACACAAGCTACACGTGTTGAAGTGGCCTACAACCCGGAGTTCCTTCACTTGCCAAAGCCGTGCCCGAAGGCACGTCTGTGTTCACCTGGGAAGCTCAACAAGGTCCGCCACAGAGACCAACTTAGCTACACGTGTTGAAATGGCCTACAACCCGGAGTTCCTTCCCTTGCCAAAGCCGTGCCCGAAGGGCACGTCTGGGTTCACCTGAGAAGCTCAACAAGCTCCGCCACGCGGTCCACACAAGCTACACGTGTTGAAATGGCCTACAACCCGGAGTTCCTTCCCTTGCCAAAGCCGTGCCTGAAGGGCACGTCTGGGTTCACCTGAGAAGCTCAACAAGCTCCGCCACGCGGTCCACACAAACTACACGTGTTGAAATGGCCTACAACCCGGAGTTCCTTCATTTGCCAAAGCCGTACCCGAAGGGCACGTCTGGGTTCACTTGGGAAGCTCAACAACCTCCGCCACAGAGACCAACTTAGCTACACGTGTTGAAATGGCCTACAACCCGGAGTTCCTTTAATTTCCAAAGCCGTACCCGAAGGGCACGTCTGGGTTCACCTGAGAAGCTCAACAAGCCCCGCCACGCGGTCCACACAAGCTACACGTGTTGAAGTGGCCTACAACCCGGAGTTCCTTCACTTGCCAAAGCCGTGCCCGAAGGCACGTCTGTGTTCACCTGGGAAGCTCAACAAGGTCCGCCACAGAGACCAACTTAGCTACACGTGTTGAAATGGCCTACAACCCGGAGTTCCTTCCCTTGCCAAAGCCGTGCCCGAAGGGCACGTCTGGGTTCACCTGAGAAGCTCAACAAGCTCCGCCACGCGGTCCACACAAGCTACACGTGTTGAAATGGCCTACAACCCGGAGTTCCTTCCCTTGCCAAAGCCGTGCCCCAAGGGCACGTCTGTGTTCACCTCGAAAGCTCAACAAGCTCCGCCACAAAGACCAACCTAGCTAGACGTGTTGAAGTGGCCTACAACCCGGAGTTCCTTTCCTTGCCAAAGCCGTACCCGAAGGGCACGTCTGGGTTCACCTGAGAAGCTCAACAAGCTCCGCCACGCGGTCCACACAAGCTACACGTGTTGAAATGGCCTACAACCCGGAGTTCCTTCATTTGCCAAAACCGTGCCCGAAGGGCACGTCTGGGTTCACTTGGGATGCTCAACAACCTCCGCCACAGAGACCAACTTAGCTACACGTGTTGAAATGGCCCACAACCCGGAGTTCCTTTCCTTGCCAAAGCCGTACCCGAAGGGCACGTCTGGGTTCACCTGAGAAGCTCAACAAGCTCCGCCACGCGGTCCACACAAGCTACACGTGTTGAAATGGCCTACAACCCGGAGTTCCTTCCCTTGCCAAAGCCGTGCCCCAAGGGCACGTCTGTGTTCACCTCGAAAGCTCAACAAGCTCCGCCACAAAGACCAACCTAGCTAGACGTGTTGAAGTGGCCTACAACCGGAGTTCCTTCACTTGCCAAAGCCGTGCCCGAAGGCACGTCTGTGTTCACCTGGGAAGCTCAACAAGCTCCGCCACAGAGACCAACTTAGCTACACGTGTTGAAATGGCCTACAACCCGGAGTTCCTTTCCTTGCCAAAGCCGTACCCGAAGGGCACGTCTGGGTTCACCTGAGAAGCTCAACAAGCTCCGCCACGCGGTCCACACAAGCTACACGTGTTGAAATGGCCTACAACCCGGAGTTCCTTCCCTTGCCAAAGCCGTGCCCCAAGGGCACGTCTGTGTTCACCTCGAAAGCTCAACAAGCTCCGCCACAAAGACCAACCTAGCTAGACGTGTTGAAGTGGCCTACAACCGGAGTTCCTTCACTTGCCAAAGCCGTGCCCGAAGGCACGTCTGTGTTCACCTGGTAAGCTCAACAAGCTCCGCCACAGAGACCAACTTAGCTACACGTGTTGAAATGGCCTACAACCCGGAGTTCCTTTCCTTGCCAAAGCCGTACCCGAAGGGCACGTCTGGGTTCACCTGAGAAGCTCAACAAGCTCCGCCACGCGGTCCACACAAGCTACACGTGTTGAAATGGCCTACAACCCGGAGTTCCTTCATTTGCCAAAACCGTGCCCGAAGGGCACGTCTGGGTTCACTTGGGATGCTCAACAACCTCCGCCACAGAGACCAACTTAGCTACACGTGTTGAAATGGCCTACAACCCGGAGTTCCTTTCCTTGCCAAAGCCGTACCCGAAGGGCACGTCTGGGTTCACCTGAGAAGCTCAACAAGCTCCGCCACGCGGTCCACACAAGCTACACGTGTTGAAATGGCCTACAACCCGGAGTTCCTTCACTTGCCAAAGCCGTGCCCGAAGGCACGTCTGTGTTCACCTGGGAAGCTCAACAAGCTCCGCCACAAAGACCAACCTAGCTAGACGTGTTGAAGTGGCCTACAACCGGAGTTCCTTCACTTGCCAAAGCCGTGCCCGAAGGCACGTCTGTGTTCACCTGGTAAGCTCAACAAGCTCCGCCACAGAGACCAACTTAGCTACACGTGTTGAAATGGCCTACAACCCGGAGTTCCTTTCCTTGCCAAAGCCGTACCCGAAGGGCACGTCTGGGTTCACCTGAGAAGCTCAACAAGCTCCGCCACGCGGTCCACACAAGCTACACGTGTTGAAATGGCCTACAACCCGGAGTTCCTTCATTTGCCAAAACCGTGCCCGAAGGGCACGTCTGGGTTCACTTGGGATGCTCAACAACCTCCGCCACAGAGACCAACTTAGCTACACGTGTTGAAATGGCCTACAACCCGGAGTTCCTTCATTTGCCAAAGCCGTACCCGAAGGGCACGTCTGGGTTCACTTGGGAAGCTCAACAACCTCCGCCACAGAGACCAACTTAGCTACACGTGTTGAAATGGCCTACAACCCGGAGTTCCTTTAATTTCCAAAGCCGTACCCGAAGGGCACGTCTGGGTTCACCTGAGAAGCTCAACAAGCCCCGCCACGCGGTCCACACAAGCTACACGTGTTGAAGTGGCCTACAACCCGGAGTTCCTTCACTTGCCAAAGCCGTACCCGAAGGGGACGTCTGGGTTCACCTGAGTAGCTCAACAAGCTCCGCCACGCGGTCCACACAAACTACACGTGTTGAAATGGCCTACAACCCGGAGTTCCTTCATTTGCCAAAGCCGTACCCGAAGGGCACGTCTGGGTTCACTTGGGAAGCTCAACAACCTCCGCCACAGAGACCAACTTAGCTACACGTGTTGAAATGGCCTACAACCCGGAGTTCCTTTAATTGCCAAAGCCGTACCCGAAGGGCACGTCTGGGTTCACCTGAGAAGCTCAACAAGCCCCGCCACGCGGTCCACACAAGCTACACGTGTTGAAGTGGCCTACAACCCGGAGTTCCTTCACTTGCCAAAGCCGTGCCCGAAGGCACGTCTGTGTTCACCTGGGAAGCTCAACAAGGTCCGCCACAGAGACCAACTTAGCTACACGTGTTGAAATGGCCTACAACCCGGAGTTCCTTCCCTTGCCAAAGCCGTGCCCGAAGGGCACGTCTGGGTTCACCTGAGAAGCTCAACAAGCTCCGCCACGCGGTCCACACAAGCTACACGTGTTGAAATGGCTTACAACCCGAAGTTCCTTCATTTGCCAAAGCCGTACCCGAAGGGCACGTCTGGGTTCACCTGAGAAGCTCAACAAGCCCCGCCACGCGGTCCACACAAGCTACACGTGTTGAAGTGGCCTACAACCCGGAGTTCCTTCACTTGCCAAAGCCGTGCCCGAAGGCACGTCTGTGTTCACCTGGGAAGCTCAACAAGGTCCGCCACAGAGACCAACTTAGCTACACGTGTTGAAATGGCCTACAACCCGGAGTTCCTTCCCTTGCCAAAGCCGTGCCCGAAGGGCACGTCTGGGTTCACCTGAGAAGCTCAACAAGCTCCGCCACGCGGTCCACACAAGCTACACGTGTTGAAATGGCCTACAACCCGGAGTTCCTTCCCTTGCCAAAGCCGTGCCCCAAGGGCACGTCTGTGTTCACCTCGAAAGCTCAACAAGCTCCGCCACAAAGACCAACCTAGCTAGACGTGTTGAAGTGGCCTACAACCGGAGTTCCTTCACTTGCCAAAGCCGTGCCCGAAGGCACGTCTGTGTTCACCTGGTAAGCTCAACAAGCTCCGCCACAGAGACCAACTTAGCTACACGTGTTGAAATGGCCTACAACCCGGAGTTCCTTTCCTTGCCAAAGCCGTACCCGAAGGGCACGTCTGGGTTCACCTGAGAAGCTCAACAAGCTCCGCCACGCGGTCCACACAAGCTACACGTGTTGAAATGGCCTACAACCCGGAGTTCCTTCATTTGCCAAAACCGTGCCCGAAGGGCACGTCTGGGTTCACTTGGGATGCTCAACAACCTCCGCCACAGAGACCAACTTAGCTACACGTGTTGAAATGGCCCACAACCCGGAGTTCCTTTCCTTGCCAAAGCCGTACCCGAAGGGCACGTCTGGGTTCACCTGAGAAGCTCAACAAGCTCCGCCACGCGGTCCACACAAGCTACACGTGTTGAAATGGCCTACAACCCGGAGTTCCTTCCCTTGCCAAAGCCGTGCCCCAAGGGCACGTCTGTGTTCACCTCGAAAGCTCAACAAGCTCCGCCACAAAGACCAACCTAGCTAGACGTGTTGAAGTGGCCTACAACCGGAGTTCCTTCACTTGCCAAAGCCGTGCCCGAAGGCACGTCTGTGTTCACCTGGGAAGCTCAACAAGCTCCGCCACAGAGACCAACTTAGCTACACGTGTTGAAATGGCCTACAACCCGGAGTTCCTTTCCTTGCCAAAGCCGTACCCGAAGGGCACGTCTGGGTTCACCTGAGAAGCTCAACAAGCTCCGCCACGCGGTCCACACAAGCTACACGTGTTGAAATGGCCTACAACCCGGAGTTCCTTCCCTTGCCAAAGCCGTGCCCCAAGGGCACGTCTGTGTTCACCTCGAAAGCTCAACAAGCTCCGCCACAAAGACCAACCTAGCTAGACGTGTTGAAGTGGCCTACAACCGGAGTTCCTTCACTTGCCAAAGCCGTGCCCGAAGGCACGTCTGTGTTCACCTGGTAAGCTCAACAAGCTCCGCCACAGAGACCAACTTAGCTACACGTGTTGAAATGGCCTACAACCCGGAGTTCCTTTCCTTGCCAAAGCCGTACCCGAAGGGCACGTCTGGGTTCACCTGAGAAGCTCAACAAGCTCCGCCACGCGGTCCACACAAGCTACACGTGTTGAAATGGCCTACAACCCGGAGTTCCTTCCCTTGCCAAAGCCGTGCCCCAAGGGCACGTCTGTGTTCACCTCGAAAGCTCAACAAGCTCCGCCACAAAGACCAACCTAGCTAGACGTGTTGAAGTGGCCTACAACCGGAGTTCCTTCACTTGCCAAAGCCGTGCCCGAAGGCACGTCTGTGTTCACCTGGGAAGCTCAACAAGCTCCGCCACAGAGACCAACTTAGCTACACGTGTTGAAATGGCCTACAACCCGGAGTTCCTTTCCTTGCCAAAGCCGTACCCGAAGGGCACGTCTGGGTTCACCTGAGAAGCTCAACAAGCTCCGCCACGCGGTCCACACAAGCTACACGTGTTGAAATGGCCTACAACCCGGAGTTCCTTCCCTTGCCAAAGCCGTGCCCCAAGGGCACGTCTGTGTTCACCTCGAAAGCTCAACAAGCTCCGCCACAAAGACCAACCTAGCTAGACGTGTTGAAGTGGCCTACAACCGGAGTTCCTTCACTTGCCAAAGCCGTGCCCGAAGGCACGTCTGTGTTCACCTGGTAAGCTCAACAAGCTCCGCCACAGAGACCAACTTAGCTACACGTGTTGAAATGGCCTACAACCCGGAGTTCCTTTCCTTGCCAAAGCCGTACCCGAAGGGCACGTCTGGGTTCACCTGAGAAGCTCAACAAGCTCCGCCACGCGGTCCACACAAGCTACACGTGTTGAAATGGCCTACAACCCGGAGTTCCTTCATTTGCCAAAACCGTGCCCGAAGGGCACGTCTGGGTTCACTTGGGATGCTCAACAACCTCCGCCACAGAGACCAACTTAGCTACACGTGTTGAAATGGCCTACAACCCGGAGTTCCTTTCCTTGCCAAAGCCGTACCCGAAGGGCACGTCTGGGTTCACCTGAGAAGCTCAACAAGCTCCGCCACGCGGTCCACACAAGCTACACGTGTTGAAATGGCCTACAACCCGGAGTTCCTTTAATTTCCAAAGCCGTACCCGAAGGGCACGTCTGGGTTCACCTGAGAAGCTCAACAAGCCCCGCCACGCGGTCCACACAAGCTACACGTGTTGAAGTGGCCTACAACCCGGAGTTCCTTCATTTGCCAAAGCCGTACCCGAAGGGCACGTCTGGGTTCACTTGGGAAGCTCAACAACCTCCGCCACAGAGACCAACTTAGCTACACGTGTTGAAATGGCCTACAACCCGGAGTTCCTTTAATTGCCAAAGCCGTACCCGAAGGGCACGTCTGGGTTCACCTGAGAAGCTCAACAAGCCCCGCCACGCGGTCCACACAAGCTACACGTGTTGAAATGGCCTACAACCCGGAGTTCCTTCATTTGCCAAAGCCGTACCCGAAGGGCACGTCTGGGTTCACTTGGGAAGCTCAACAACCTCCGCCACAGAGACCAACTTAGCTACACGTGTTGAAATGGCCTACAACCCGGAGTTCCTTTAATTGCCAAAGCCGTACCCGAAGGGCACGTCTGGGTTCACCTGAGAAGCTCAACAAGCCCCGCCACGCGGTCCACACAAGCTACACGTGTTGAAGTGGCCTACAACCCGGAGTTCCTTCACTTGCCAAAGCCGTGCCCGAAGGCACGTCTGTGTTCACCTGGGAAGCTCAACAAGGTCCGCCACAGAGACCAACTTAGCTACACGTGTTGAAATGGCCTACAACCCGGAGTTCCTTCCCTTGCCAAAGCCGTGCCCGAAGGGCACGTCTGGGTTCACCTGAGAAGCTCAACAAGCTCCGCCACGCGGTCCACACAAGCTACACGTGTTGAAATGGCTTACAACCCGAAGTTCCTTCATTTGCCAAAGCCGTACCCGAAGGGCACGTCTGGGTTCACCTGAGAAGCTCAACAAGCCCCGCCACGCGGTCCACACAAGCTACACGTGTTGAAGTGGCCTACAACCCGGAGTTCCTTCACTTGCCAAAGCCGTGCCCGAAGGCACGTCTGTGTTCACCTGGGAAGCTCAACAAGGTCCGCCACAGAGACCAACTTAGCTACACGTGTTGAAATGGCCTACAACCCGGAGTTCCTTCCCTTGCCAAAGCCGTGCCCGAAGGGCACGTCTGGGTTCACCTGAGAAGCTCAACAAGCTCCGCCACGCGGTCCACACAAGCTACACGTGTTGAAATGGCCTACAACCCGGAGTTCCTTCCCTTGCCAAAGCCGTGCCCCAAGGGCACGTCTGTGTTCACCTCGAAAGCTCAACAAGCTCCGCCACAAAGACCAACCTAGCTAGACGTGTTGAAGTGGCCTACAACCGGAGTTCCTTCACTTGCCAAAGCCGTGCCCGAAGGCACGTCTGTGTTCACCTGGTAAGCTCAACAAGCTCCGCCACAGAGACCAACTTAGCTACACGTGTTGAAATGGCCTACAACCCGGAGTTCCTTTCCTTGCCAAAGCCGTACCCGAAGGGCACGTCTGGGTTCACCTGAGAAGCTCAACAAGCTCCGCCACGCGGTCCACACAAGCTACACGTGTTGAAATGGCCTACAACCCGGAGTTCCTTCATTTGCCAAAACCGTGCCCGAAGGGCACGTCTGGGTTCACTTGGGATGCTCAACAACCTCCGCCACAGAGACCAACTTAGCTACACGTGTTGAAATGGCCCACAACCCGGAGTTCCTTTCCTTGCCAAAGCCGTACCCGAAGGGCACGTCTGGGTTCACCTGAGAAGCTCAACAAGCTCCGCCACGCGGTCCACACAAGCTACACGTGTTGAAATGGCCTACAACCCGGAGTTCCTTCCCTTGCCAAAGCCGTGCCCCAAGGGCACGTCTGTGTTCACCTCGAAAGCTCAACAAGCTCCGCCACAAAGACCAACCTAGCTAGACGTGTTGAAGTGGCCTACAACCGGAGTTCCTTCACTTGCCAAAGCCGTGCCCGAAGGCACGTCTGTGTTCACCTGGGAAGCTCAACAAGCTCCGCCACAGAGACCAACTTAGCTACACGTGTTGAAATGGCCTACAACCCGGAGTTCCTTTCCTTGCCAAAGCCGTACCCGAAGGGCACGTCTGGGTTCACCTGAGAAGCTCAACAAGCTCCGCCACGCGGTCCACACAAGCTACACGTGTTGAAATGGCCTACAACCCGGAGTTCCTTCCCTTGCCAAAGCCGTGCCCCAAGGGCACGTCTGTGTTCACCTCGAAAGCTCAACAAGCTCCGCCACAAAGACCAACCTAGCTAGACGTGTTGAAGTGGCCTACAACCGGAGTTCCTTCACTTGCCAAAGCCGTGCCCGAAGGCACGTCTGTGTTCACCTGGTAAGCTCAACAAGCTCCGCCACAGAGACCAACTTAGCTACACGTGTTGAAATGGCCTACAACCCGGAGTTCCTTTCCTTGCCAAAGCCGTACCCGAAGGGCACGTCTGGGTTCACCTGAGAAGCTCAACAAGCTCCGCCACGCGGTCCACACAAGCTACACGTGTTGAAATGGCCTACAACCCGGAGTTCCTTCCCTTGCCAAAGCCGTGCCCCAAGGGCACGTCTGTGTTCACCTCGAAAGCTCAACAAGCTCCGCCACAAAGACCAACCTAGCTAGACGTGTTGAAGTGGCCTACAACCGGAGTTCCTTCACTTGCCAAAGCCGTGCCCGAAGGCACGTCTGTGTTCACCTGGGAAGCTCAACAAGCTCCGCCACAGAGACCAACTTAGCTACACGTGTTGAAATGGCCTACAACCCGGAGTTCCTTTCCTTGCCAAAGCCGTACCCGAAGGGCACGTCTGGGTTCACCTGAGAAGCTCAACAAGCTCCGCCACGCGGTCCACACAAGCTACACGTGTTGAAATGGCCTACAACCCGGAGTTCCTTCCCTTGCCAAAGCCGTGCCCCAAGGGCACGTCTGTGTTCACCTCGAAAGCTCAACAAGCTCCGCCACAAAGACCAACCTAGCTAGACGTGTTGAAGTGGCCTACAACCGGAGTTCCTTCACTTGCCAAAGCCGTGCCCGAAGGCACGTCTGTGTTCACCTGGTAAGCTCAACAAGCTCCGCCACAGAGACCAACTTAGCTACACGTGTTGAAATGGCCTACAACCCGGAGTTCCTTTCCTTGCCAAAGCCGTACCCGAAGGGCACGTCTGGGTTCACCTGAGAAGCTCAACAAGCTCCGCCACGCGGTCCACACAAGCTACACGTGTTGAAATGGCCTACAACCCGGAGTTCCTTCATTTGCCAAAACCGTGCCCGAAGGGCACGTCTGGGTTCACTTGGGATGCTCAACAACCTCCGCCACAGAGACCAACTTAGCTACACGTGTTGAAATGGCCTACAACCCGGAGTTCCTTTCCTTGCCAAAGCCGTACCCGAAGGGCACGTCTGGGTTCACCTGAGAAGCTCAACAAGCTCCGCCACGCGGTCCACACAAGCTACACGTGTTGAAATGGCCTACAACCCGGAGTTCCTTCCCTTGCCAAAGACGTGCTGAAGGAGTTAGTGTAGACGTGGAAAGTGGATACCATAACGTGAAATGGCTGGTTGGCTGATTTTTGAAAATTTAGTGGAAAGCTCAAAACGAACATGTTACAATAACATCACTAAGTAAGTTGAAAACACAACATTAGTAGAACTGTGATCATTAACAATAACACGAAACAAGTAACAATAAGTTAATAGCCTAGTTATCACTCCGTATGCTAGTGACATCTACAGCTTTTAGCAGTCTTGCGATGTCTCCGTCCGGAACGTGGTTTTCGAAGTCGACTGTTCCGCTAGTGAATGCGCTGCGATTCCTCTACTGCTGGACGCTGAGTTTGACATCTGTGACCGTCTCCGTCTCCGTCTAAGGCTCGGTCGACGCTCTGCAAAACTCCATATCTTATGCTCTGTATAATTATATAGTAGCATCATACCTCCTCGTTCTTGTAATTTTTGATAGCCTGTAGGAGGGCATCGAATGAGTCGTTGTCGCCAATCTATAAAGAATGTTCTGAATTTTGGGTACTCATTACGCAGTCATAGACTATCGTACCTGTTGTCGCCATATGAATTCCGTTAGATAGGAGTCTACTAAGTGGCGCAATGTTCCCCTGCGTTGTCTGTTTCGCCATTTAAGGGAACCCCAAATTCTCTCTATAGTTTGAGTGTGCGCTCCCGTGAGTGGATCGACAAAGTGGTAGCGATGATTAACTGTTAAGTGCTGGAATCCGGCTGCCTCCAATTCTGACGTTTTGTATCCTTTCCAACAATCCGAATATATGGTCGATCCTTCGGCAATGTTCTCTCTATTGACTGCCAGAAGAGTGGTAGCGCTTCGATCCGGAACAGCTTTTAAGAAACACTGCTTTGTTTCACGACAAACTCCACCGACAATCCACTGAGGAGGCAGCACTCCACCGGCGTTGTTCTTCCTCTTAGAGAAGAGTGTTTCATCGACCTCCACAATTCGATCATGCCCTCCAATCTTTCGAGACGGACGCCGGATTAGTTCCTGTGCAACTGCCTCTCTCACACTGCTGTTCCACGCAATCGATGTGGTGCGGTGCATTCCCAGCTGGTCTTTGCACCAGGTCACAGATGTCAAATTCAGCGTCCAGCAGTAGAAGAATCGCAGCGGTTGCACTAGCGGAATGGTCGAGTTGGAAAACCACGTTCCGCTCCTAATCGACAAACGTTTTCCGCCGCAGGAGCGCCTACTGCATCTCCAAAGAAATTCTCGTCTTTCCCATGGACACCAGCTTCATGTTGTGATCCGGCGAGTTGGGACACTTGCGCTCCTTTGGCAACACCCCCTTCTCCTGCAGGAATTTAGTCGCATCTTCTTCGGTGACAGGGAGCGAGAATACGTCCATTTTGAACGAGAAGCAGTGTAGCAGAAGCAGAAGCAGCACACAACAGAAGAAAGGTAGCAAATGGCGTGGGATTAATTGATTATCTACTTTCTGCTCTCTCTTTTCTACGCCAATCTCTCGCTTCTACGTCATTGTCTGCCCATTTGCATCTATTGCGTCACGTTGACCTTTGACCCCCCCCCCTACCTTTCGGGCTCATCGATAGTTCAGGAGGCTTGCCTGTGCACATGATCACTACAGACCTCGAAAGCAGTGCCGCGCAGAGGAGGCGCATTCGATCGATGCCGTGATTGGCTGCCGCGATTACGGTAGAAGCAACGGCGCGTTCGCCGCACCCTCGCGGCCGCTACCGCACCCCCGCTGCCGGCACCGCACCCATCGCTGCTCACCTCCGCGACATGTACCGATCAGCCACACCCGGAGTTCCCTCCCTTGCCTAGTTCTGTGCTCCCCTTCGCGTCAGCGGAGGAGAGCACAGAAACAGTGTTTGAGTGTTCCACAACCATGATCTCATAATGGAGCGGGCACCAGCCCGCTTAGTACCGTCCTTTTCTCCAAACGTGGTGTACAACATCCTGATTCTTGTCTCAAGAACGAAATCTGTTCAGGATAGAGCTGTCAGGTCAAGGGAAGCGATTAGAAGTGCGATGCCTCTACGTGATGGCAGGGACCCGAACATCTCGTCCTCGACGCGCCCCTTGCTCCGCCCCTTTCTGAGAGCAGTGTAGGGAACATCTATCCGCCCCGTCCACTGATTCGTAAGCATTTGCATGGAATCGGCTGCCCCGCGATTGTCGTCGCCTCTTCCGACTGTGCTAGCAATCATGTTAAATAAAATACTTCATTCAGCAGTGGTAACGCCTCCGGAGACGAGTATCACACATTGAGGGCAATTGTCTAATCATATTAAACGATTACAAATTCGCAATAAGCATGCAAAAAGCTCACTTCCCTAGTAAAAACAAACATGTGTTTTATGACATCAAGATAAGAGTCGAATGTTGTGAGGTCCGATATAGACGATATATCATGGTTAGAGGAAGAATGTTATCGCCGGAGAAAATGGGTTACTTAAGGTAAACACACGCTTGCGAAAACTAACACAACAACGAGATGATAACCGGCGATCGCGACAAAGATCTTATCTTCGAACTTTTGCGGCTTGATAGGAGAACGTGGTAAGAGCGCTATTAGCATATTGATCACTAAGCTGACATTCGCAATTCCTTTCTTGAACGTTAACAGGAATACAACGGTAGCTATGCATCTCAGAGTGACTAACCAGGTCAGGGTTTCGACCTCCCATGGAACTTCAAGTGGAGACCAGGGACGTTGGGAGAAGCTCGGGATGATGATTACGAATATAGAGGTCAAAATTGTAAAATTAAACGCCTGAACAAGTTCTGATCTAAATCGAAGTTCATCAGGTTGACTGTAGGCTGGCGGTGTGAAACAGCTGCAGCGAGAGCAGCGAATGATGAGAGCTGCTAAGATTAGGCCGGATCAACTCCGAACAAACCAGAGCACTACCAGTAAGCCACCGCTGCCTTGGCTTATAATCTTATCGTCTCGCATCACTCACCTTCTCTCACTCCAGCTCATTCGCACGGCCAGTTTACAGTCAGCCAGGTCAACTTCGACAGGTCAGAACTCATTCAGGAGTTTTAATTTGCAATTTTGACTCCCCATAGTAATCAGCATTCCGAGCTCTTAACAAACCTGGTCTCCCCTTCAGTTTCCATGGGAGGACGAAACCCTTGCCTGGTAAGTTTGCTAAACAATACAAAAGCTAAAATGCGATTGAGCAGGGATTGCACTTGCCTACATTAGGATATCTACTGCATTCTGTTGCTGCATTCCCAGCCGGATTGAGAGAAGGCACCACTACATTGTGTTTGGCGAATTCTATACAGGAAACAACTTTGTCACACTTCATAAACCCTGAACCTTTATCCCATGTTGAATAGATTATTTTTTACTCTTATTACACTAAATGTTTTGTGCCGTGAAGGATTTTCGCTTAATATACGTCTACACCTAAGTTGAAATTTCAAAGTACTAAGGAATTTGGAACACGTGGAGACATCTCGTGACCAATCGCAGTCTGCCCAATAACCAGATTCTCCTCATCTTTACCATTACGTTCGCAGACGTATTCCTCCGCAGCCTGGTTTTCTTTATCATTATCATAACGTTCGCAGACAAATTCGTGACGAGCCTCGTCATTCTGACAATTGGGGTCATGATAATACTTAAAGAACTTATCCATGTGTTGCACATCTTCTACTCGTCTCTTTTGTTCGTTGATGTCCAAGTTCTCCTGCAATGACACCGGTTTCTGTAACTGGAGTTTAAAGCAGTAGCGAAGTTACGTATTACCACAGCTGTGACAGGAGTGGAAACCAAAGTCGATTTCGAATGTTTACGTCGACGATTCTGACACTCCTTTACCGTTGACACGACATTTATAATTTTGTGAAGAGCACGAGTGTACTTCAATGGATGCGAGTAATTTCTCAGCGGATCGTACAACAGTTCACAGAACCTAACAATAGAGTGAAAATGAAAATAACTGAAGATGAAGATAACATAATGTACGTACCTTCTCCAGGTGAACGGCATATCGTCAACCGAACGAACCTTATCGAAAACTTCATTCAGAAGGACTCTTCCCTCAGTGCCTTCCAGCAGAAATACACACTCACCAGAAGATTTATAAAGGTGGTTCTGCAGCGTTCTCACGCAGTACTAAAAAAGGTTGGTGGTTAGAAGCTATCAATGAGAAGAAAGAACTGACTCACCTCAATTCTCGTCGGTAAAAGATCCCTTATGTCTTTCCATTGTATCCTAGATCGTCCTCTAAGTGCTACCTCTCTGATGTGCTCTAAAACACGCGAATCTGCATAGGCACCGTCTATTTCGAACCAGTCCTCGGTAGAGCACTCCATCGCTTCTGGAAGAATGTCGCATATTCAACACGTACTACGTACAATACCTATCTCGTAGTGTGCGAGCGATATGACTTCTGCAAAACAAGACGTCTTAACTAGGGGAAACGTTTTCGAACTGTTACCGTAACAACAGCCGTACCGGGACCATCACGACGTTTCTGAATCGGGCTGATCCTAGAAATCTACGTCCTAGACATAGAAGTGCGCCAAGTATTGGAACAGGAGGTGCGTGAGAGTCACGGCTTCTAAGGAAACAAACCTAACATCTCTATACTTTGTAAGGAAAGGAATTGACAGCTGGTACAGAACCAAGTAACCATGTTTTTGCAAAGCACTTTCTTCTTCTTCTTCTTCTTCTTCTTCTTCTTCTTCTCCTCGAGGAATAATACTTAGTTCCGCTGTTTACGCAGTGAGAGGTCCGCAGAACAGTGCAGGTTTCCGTGGTAGTAATTAAAGCAATCCGTTTAACATTTGTTTTCTTCGATTGATTTACTTAGCACAGCAATTATACTGAAAGAAATTCTACTTTATTCTTGAACAACTGACATAATGCAAATCAGTTTGCGTTAAGGCTGTAATCATTCAGTTTAAGAACAGCATATGTGCTCCATTCTTGAGAAGTGTAGTACCAGGTCTAACTGTATATGGTATTAAATATATGGCTTGAATATCTTCGCTCTGTTATCCTCAAGGAACTGGTGAAAACACGTAGTTTCAAGACAGAGTGGTGATTATTACTTGCAACCGCTTTCCAAGTATTGGAACAGGAGATTTCCAAGGTCAATTAGCTAGAATAGGGATGCCTAAAGGAGATGAAAGCAGTATTCAATACAGGCCATCCGCAGATCGCTAATCATGTTGTTTCGTCTATATGAGTCATAGAAAGACAATTATAAACGGCGGATATAAGGACCGGCCCACCGTAACCGCAGTGCGGGTCGCGCCGAGACTTTGCTGTCTGCGCCCTCCTAGCTCAGAGATCGCGCGTCGGCGTCCACGCTGCGACGTCCTCGATGTCTTGTGCGCCCGCGATAGCACCGTGGGCAAGTGGGTCGTGGTGCAGTAGGTAGAGGGTTCGCTTCATGCGAGGGATGTTGGGGGTTCGGTTCCCGTTCGTCGCGGCGTTCTTGCACTTCAGCTGAGTATCTGAGATCGGGGAGGTTTCGACGTCTACACGACTTTGCGCGTTTCTTGCGCATTGTTTCAGCCGTATGCGCTTCGCCGCTCGAAGAGCGCAGAACCCAGCCGCGGACTCCCCTTGAGCGACGAAAGCAGTTTCCATACGAGCAGTATTATGGCACACACTCTGGAGTACCTTCCTTAGCCTGGCTCTGCGCTCGAAGAGCACAGAACCCAGCCGCGAACTCCTCTGAGCAAAGAAAGCAGTCTCCATACGAGCAGCTTGTATGGCACACACCCTGGAGTCCCTTCCCTAGCCTTGTTCTGCGATTGCACAATGGACGTCTCACCCGACGCCTAAGGTTACGGTGAGCCGGTCCTGATATCCGCCGTTTATAATCCTGTGTCATAGAATTCGGGGTACTATTGTACTTTTGGTACCCCACTTAATATTGTTCAAAATGGGTCTACTAGGGGTAATCTGCCATGGGAAGAACGAATATCATAGTCGTTTTCTGCGGAAATGCCTTATAAGCGCGTTATATTAAGTTAGAATCGCTCAAGGCCTTGCGAAATAGCGCGCGCTGGTAAGAGACGCAGAGACTCCGACTCCTAACGATGCGCACTATTTCGCCGTCCCTAGCCTGCAGCAGAGGTTAGCCAGGGCATAAGCCTTGAAATCTCGAAAAGCCTTAAAAGCTCTATTCTGTGCTCTCCTCCGCTGGCGCGGAGGAGAGCACAGAATTGGGCAGGGGAAGGGACTCCGGGGTGAGGGCTCACTAGCGCACCCGAGTTAAAATTTCTTTCATCCTGGAGTTCCCCTCCCTTGCCCAGTACGGAAGCAAATAAGACGCGGATCTTTAATCGAAACGAGGAGATAAGACTGCATTCACATTCGCGCTGTGTAGCTAGTCGCCACGGCGTGCCCACTCCCCCCTCGGAGACGGCCGCGAGTGCGTGCTGGTAGGGGCGGAGTCTCTGCGTCTCTTACCAGCGCGTGCTATTTCGCAAGGCCTTGAGCGATTCTAACTTAATATAACGCGCTTATAAGGCATTTCCGCAGAAAACGACTATGATATTCGTTCTTCCCATGGCAGATTACCCCTAGTAGACCCATTTTGAACAAGATTAAGTGGGGTACCAAAAGTACAATAGTACCGAATTCGGAGACTTCTCAGCTATTTCAAAACTGTATTTAATAATGCGAATCTCCCTCATCACATATTATGCTTCCGTGGCTACGTGCTGCCAGGAGTGATCCGAGAATATGCTATCCCACCACGACTGTTCTTACGGTAACGTTTTGAAAACGTAGTACTCGAGCTAGAACGCCTTGTCTTGTATAAATCACAACACACGGGTAAACAATGCATTACGATCGTTCGTAATGCATTGTTTACCCGGGTACAAGTCTTAAAACCAGATTTGTGTCATACGGCACTGATCAAAAGACCAACGCTGAGGTAAAATGCATGCAAGGAATATATCCTCTACGAGGACTGAGTTTGCTCACGCTGCATCAGTACGATGTAATCGAAACATAGACTATGAGCCGTACACAATAATCCAATGGCTGAATGTACTGAAGGACAACTGCTTCATATTTACCCTTGAGTTACTCTTGAGGACCTCTTCATTTTATAAAACGGCTATTTGCAGGAATCTGACTTGCTTCTCATCACCGACGGATACTAATCATAATCGCATGACGAGACTTCTAAAGACATCGACGATCTGTCCGCTAAATTGGTCGAGATTTTCAGTCTCGTTTAACACTGGCAGAGCATCACGACCACTCCAACCAACAGTGTGACCAGTGATGATATCGTCATCATCATTTGTTTTCAACTTCTTCGCAAGATTCTTATTTTTTGACCGTTTTGTATCCACGTTTGGTATTGGTAAGGGTACTACGCGCGTTTTCATGTTTCTCGCGCAAAGAGACGTGGAGCACAGTCGGAGGAGGTGCCGGCTGTCGCGTGTACCTAATACCAGGTTCTTGGTTTAGATTTCCCACCCAGGCCAGCCTAGCCTACCATCTCTCTGGAGTAGGTGAAATGGTACCAGACTTGTCTAGCAAGAATAAAGCGCTGACTTGTTCATCGGCTGGCCACCGCATACATAAATACGCATTCAAATCGCCTACACGACATCCCGTAGAGGTAGAATGAGTGACGTTGCAAGAGGGGTGGAGTAACGCCGTCCTCTACCCTTCATTCTTTTATTCGCGAAAAACGGTAAACAAATCACGAAGGTGGGATGAAAACAGCTGGAAAGTATGAAAAACACAAGCAAGTCAGCTCGAAGAACCGTCAAGAAAGCGACGCAACTAAGGAATACGAATGAAGAAAGAGCCGAAGTACAATAGAAAGTACTTAGCGGGCTAGTGCCCGCTCCGAGATTGCACATGGTCGTGGAACACCCACAGAACTAGGCAAGTGAAGGAACTCCGGGATAGCTGACATAACTTACGTGTTTTAGGATACCTTGTCAAAGTGCAGCGGGCACCAGCCCGCATAGGGCATGTTCAAACTTCGTGCGACTGGAGCGACAAGAGCGACTGGGGCGATTGGAGCGACGGACGGAGTGTGCCTCACGTTATTTTCGTACACCGCACTACGTTCGTCGCTTCAGTCGCTCCAGTCGCTCTTCTCGCTCTTGTCGCTCTAAGTATGAGACCCTTAGTACCGAATGAAAATGCAAAAAAAAATTTATGACGCAAGTAAATGACGTGCCCAAGACGGTGGATGCAAAGGCTCACGATTTTGGGGGCGGGAACAAAGGCCGCGGCCGCCATTTCGGACGAGCTGCTAGCCGTTGCCGCTTCGCGCTTTTTCGTCGCGTTGTCTCGCGCCCTCCGCGTCACCATGCTATCTACACGTAGCTCGCCGTCTACACACCCTTCGCCGCCAACGTACACTACCATGCCACTCAAATCACAGGCCCCTTTTTCAGATGTGTGCTATTTCGAGACGGCAAATGAATGATAACAAATGACTGAAAAACTGAGGAACTCAACCGTTTCCTGAAAAACCTGTTACTAAAACAATACCATATTCGATTATGAGCCTTAAACTTCACCCAAAGCAAACAAAATTTAACATCAGGTTTTCCTTGTGTTTTAAAGAGTTGCGCCAGCACTTTGACGGTTTTGGACATGCTTTTCAATGAAAACTAAGCCTGATACACCTCGTTTCAATGATTCTAGCAAGTGTATTGGTTCAGCATAGTTCTTTTGACTTTGTCTGCTGCAGAACACTTCTGGCACGCAGACACTTACAATATTGTGTAACTACCGAACAG